>OY856411.1:1483146007-1483516007 GCA_963693085.1 Alisma plantago-aquatica | reverse complement strand
AGTTCCATGTACCTCGATGCAATCCATCAGATCCAATAGAGATCAGAAATTCTCCAGAGTACACAGGTCAGTAAACAATCTTCTACACATTAGAGTTTAGAAAACGATAGATGAGATTACTATACCTAATGGCATAATAGACAATAATGTTGATTAGAGTACCTTTAAGACAAAGCATGTTAGTAGAATCTTAATTGGTAGGATGTGTTATCCTAAAGCTATGATACTATTACACATACATACACTAAACGTCACTTTAGAAGGAAAAATTATCTAGGTTGTATGGTCATTTAGTTCTAACAAATTTTGCATAGGTCGGTATATAAGAGGACAATATGCAAAGACAATTTCATAATAATGGAAACTACACTAATGTAGATAAAATCCTTTTTCTTTTTAAATCTCATATTATTAAACTAGAAAGTATTCATAAGTACATAAGGAAACACATGAAATTGACTTGAATTTTGGTATGAATAATGCAGGTCCCAGGAATGATTATTAGTAACGAGAATTTGAGTCAATTAATACATTTATGAATCTGATGAACTAATGGGATGTAACAACCACCAAAGACACATATTAAGGCCTTACTGCATTAGAGGTAGAATGGCAACATCACATAAATGAGAACCTATAATTTATAATGATATGGCTAGTATACTCCATTGGAAAATTATAACCCTAAAAGTATATGGAGAAGATGTCTAGGACAACTCTAGGGAAATGTATCAGTCACTTGAAACCAATGGACAAGCAATATAATCCACAAATGTTATAAACCCTATCTATATAGTGATACATATTGAGTCATATATCCATATAATAATATTGAAAACCCTAAAACGCAATTAGATGATAACAATTTGGATACAAGCTAGGTATAGCTATAATATGGTGTACACACATTTATTTTGGTTTTACTGACATACCTAATATACTCTTCAGGTGAAAACTTGACTTCGTGGACCAAGTATATCAACTGAGTTAGCCATTAGTCATGAGAATTAGGTATGTACATCCTCTATTTTATTTTGGGTATTAAATGACTAAAATTCATATATCTTTTAATGAGGCATCTCTTGAACTGTTATTTCTCTTGGAAATCTATTATTCATGGACATTTATAATTCCTGATATGAATCTCTTTTGTTCCTGTGATTATTAAATTGACATGTTTATATGGGTCCTTGGACCCCTCCTGCTATATTGTCTTCTATTTTGATATTGACTAAAATGATAGTCTTGCCACTCTATTATAGCATGATGCGTGTTTGACTAGAATATCTAGAATAGTGGTACTTATGTACAACCATACTTATATAGGGCGTGCATATTCCCGCCGGGGTGTGCGTTTCCACCCTTGTTTATTTTTAGGCCATGATCCTATGGTGTTATGGCCCTATTTTAGGTATATTTAGTCTACATTGTTATGCATGCAAATATTCTTGTTTTAAAAAGAATCTGTGGATGAATGTTATGGCAAGACACTCTTTTATTATCATGCTTGTAATCTGAATTTTATATGCCTCATTTCTTTTGCTTCATTTTTTTATTACTTTTCTCTTGAACATACCTAATTGCAAATAGCCCCATCTTATTGTGGGAACATCTCTTTTTGTACTTTTAACCTTATATAATGCCCAGAATGTTTTATATATGTACATACTCAGCCTTTGCTAACCTCTTTATTGTTTCCTATGTTCTGGGTGATGTTCCCTTCCACCCAGGTTTAGGTGCATTACAGATCAAGGTTGCTCGAAGATCATATAAAGAGAATTGTACCTAAGGATAGCTTGGAATGGCTAGGTTACCCTCTGCTACCGGGCTTAATTGTAGTTAGTTCAAGTTTTTGTAATATCACCTTTTATGGTGATGAACTATTGTATAATGATACCCATTGTAACTTTGTAATAGTTTTGTTCCGCTACTTTATTATTACATGTCTCTTGTATTATATCATTTGAGTGGATCCGCTTTCGGGTTCCACTCTTTACAATTATCCTATTAGGTATAATACATGTAATGTATTTACATACCTATTGGAGCAAATGCTAATACTTAAAATGGTGTTTATAGAAATACAAATATGAATATCTTGAAGTGTTCAAGAATATCATAGATGAAGTATGGATTTGGTAAAGTGTTAATTCTTGATGAGATCCATGAATGAAATACTTGAACCAAATGTTTGGGATCCTTATGAGTGATTATGATAGTGTATCATAATGAACTCGTGAATAAGACATGGTTATGTCTAAATAAAAAGGAGTCATACTCTAAGGAGTTAGAGGATGATTATCAAATAACTAAATCTTCTTAAATAAAGAATATCCCACACTAATAAAGGACATTAAGAATCAAGGAGTTGTGAGTTGTTATATATCTTTGACAGATACACCTCAATTATCTATGTGATGAGTTGATCGTATGATGAATCAACTATCTAGATAAATATAAGGAACCGGATTTTGAGTTATGGTTTATGACCATTACATCCTCAATGACTTCCATGTGACCCATAAGGTATGACCTTGATGGTAGCACCCATTGGGATGAAATCCATAAGTGCAAATGAGTCTTAAGTGTTAAGACACATGGATAACATTTTGAGAAGGATGATGCTTGTTAATTGTAACTTAATGACTAAGACATTTGGCATAACGGACTCTAAAACTGCATTCCTATGAGGAATAAAACAAGGATGTGTACGTGATACAACCTATGAGGTTTATGAATACAATAATGCAAATGAAGTCTATAAGTTACAATGGACCAATCAATGTGATTGATTGAGTACAAGCAACTCAAAACCATAATCTTTACCTTAATAATATAGTCAAAGGGTTTGACTAATATGTCAAAGATAAAGAGAGATATGTGCTTTAGTGGGAGTCTATTCACATTCCACATGTTGATGTGAAATGGAAATGTTCTAGAATGGAAATCCAAAGTGGAAATTATCTTTAGGGAAGATAGAGACATTTCCTATGTGAAAGGAATAGAGATCTATAGAGATAGTTATCGAAAACCTCTTGACTTGAAAAGAGAGAGCATACATTAGCAATCTACACTGAAGGGTTCAGTATGCATAGATTCAGTGGGAGAAAACTTGTCCATGTTACATGGAGTTGGTATCCCAAGGCCAAGTGCCCAATTCTTATGAAGAATGAGAACACTAAGAATAGACATGGATCTATCATGTATGTAATCATCCCATTATCTTACATGTATGGACATGGCACGAAAAAATACGCATTCATCATCTTGTATGTAGGACATGACAATATGATGTGCTCATCCTGATAACTCGTATGTGGGACATGAAGAGTGGATGTATGTCTAGCTCCAGTAAGGGTTACTGGAATACCATAAGAACTTGATAAGTACTTGAGAAGTACGAGTTCTATGGAAATAAGGAAGGGTTCACTGTAAAGAGTTACACTGATGCGAACTTCCGAAAAGGACAGAAAATTAATCGCAATATGTATAAGATATACATAAAACTGAATGTTTGTTGCTAATTGGGAACGTTCCAATAAAGTCATTTAAAAGGAAAGGTCGAGTATCCATGTGTTAGAGAACAGCAATGGATACTATATGATCTGGAAGTTCATGAGATGAACTTATAGATATTCAGGTCATTGATGACAAGTAAGGAATACTTGGTCATGCAATGTGGCTAAAGGTTAGCAAAGGAATACTAGATTGCATATTATGGAAACTCCATCTGATATGTGTGATGTACAGTGAAGAGATGAGAGACATGCAGTTAATACCGACCTTGGCAAGGTGTTGCCATAACTCACTATATTATCACTAGATCACAGTAACATGTGGGGCATGTTTGAAGATCATTGTGAATATGATTCAAGGGTGATTGGCTCACAGTGCAAGTGGGAGTTTGTTTGTATGTATGCCCTGAGAGCCAATCATGGGATGATTGGTGGGATACATTAAGATTGATTTGATAGAGATCAAAGGAAAGCTTGCAATTCTTTCTGGTTCAGTCATATGAGATAATGATAGAACAGTTTGAATGTCTAGAGAATGATAGTACTCAATGACATATGCTTTCAGGTTGAGGACATGAACGATGAGATCATATGGATGCTAAGAGTTTGTACATTCTTGTTATGTCCCTAGTCGGATGTCATTGTGGAAGGTAAATAGACAACAATGACATACAAGACTAATTGTGGTGTTGGTTGATGACAGAATCTCATTAGTCATGATATGGAGATATCAAACCAAACACATAGGTACTTGTTGGAGAAGAAGCATACCGAACAGACCCACCATGAGTTTGACACATGGAACCATGACATGGTAGTCACAATTAGTTCTCATAGTGATGGTGGTGAATGTGATTCTTTGACCTGAAAGCACTACACTCAACACATGTCATTGGGTACACTTTAACATCATCAAATGCAGTCCTGAAACATGGGTTGTTATAAAGGTGATGATTGGGTGGCTTAGACACATGGGGCTTTTGAGGAGTGAGTGATAGATATGGGATTTGTCCCTCCTGAGGGAGTGTGATATCCATGGCCACTTGATGAGTAGGATTGAGATAGGCGTGTGCATGCATGTGTGAATCAGTATGTGATATTGATGTCATACATATCTCCTCCAATCTACTCTAAGATTAAGAAAGTGAATGAATGCTGACAGTATGATTGTTCCATGCCTTGAGTTCATTCGAGATATCAGTGACAAAGGAATTATACATTTGTTGTAACACCATTCACGGATTGTAGGATTGAAAGTTGTTCTCCAACTTTCTATTTCACTTGGCTAGCACTTATGTGTGACTAGGCACCGCTCTTTGCTTGTGAAGTCATAAGTGTTATGGACTTTCACTGCCAACGTGAAATGGACCTACAGGGTCACACACATAGGAGTTTACCCACAAATGATTTTTAGATTGATTACTAAAGGAGTTTAGTAATTCAATTAAACACTCAATCAATTGATAGCTCAAAATCATAGTATTCAAGGTATTGGATCGATTAATTAGAGTATCGGATTGATTGAAACTGTAATTGACGGATCTTGCATAGTCTGTTGTCCCAACTGATCGGCTCATGTGATGAACCGATCAGCTCAAGTTGGTGAACTAATCGGTTCATGGGATGAACCGGTCAGCTCAAGACAGGTTGAGACGATCGGTTCAAGGGTTGAATCGATCGACTCAACTGGTCTAACCGATATCATTTGGAAAGTCAGAAGACTATTTTGCAAATACAATTTGTTTCACTTGTACAAATGCGATTTGGACAAGGATTAATATTTGATTAATCGGAAACAAATTTGAAAGTCAATTTGAGTTGGATCAAGACCACGAACCGATCGGCTCAGGTGTCCCAACTGATCGATTGTAGTGTGAACCGATCGTCTCAACTCCCCAACTGACTGTTTCATGCATGAAACGATCGGTTTAGGTGGCGCAATTGGTTGTTTTGTGGAAAATCTCAAACCCTTCTACTCTTGCATTAATCCTGCATTGCAGTGAACCTTGTCCCATGACCCTCCTATATATAGGGGTAGTGGGGGCTTCTCAGGAACACAACTCAGTGCACTAGTTGCTCTGCAAAGTTGTCGTTCTCTCTGGTTTTGGTAACCAAGAGAGAGCCTGAGCAAGTGCTACCTGATAAGGGAGGCACATTAAGGGAAAGACAACTACAGAAAGTGACTGGTGGCAGGAGAGTGTGTCGGTCACTAGTACACTGATAGGAGGTTGTGATTCCTTCCTATTGCTTGTGGGATAAGGAGTTCGGAGTTCCAGGTGGTCTGTGTGAACTACTTTAGAGGTGGGAGACTTCTGCTGCTCAGAGGACAGCTACCAATCCCGACAGTCTCGTTATGACCAGGAGCCGATAGTCCCGATGAGACCAGGAGCTACACAGACACCATCTAAGACTGAAGGTGAAGACTGTGCAAGATGCGAGGTAATGTCGTCGAGCAATCTTCGGGACAAGGTATGCCTCTACAAACCATCCTTCCTATTGTATAGACATTGACGTGTTTCCTTTGTTTTGGGTTTGGGGAGAAGAAATTTTTTGGTTTCTGCTGCCTTCTCTGTCTCCCCTATAACCCAACACAATCAACAATATCCTAAAATTAAAGCATAACATGCAAGTGTCGTTGTTTTATTCAAAACATTCTCAAGATTGACTTGGATTCCACTTTAGGATTTCTAGGCCAACTTTAGGGTTTTATTAGGGTTTTAGCCTCCATTATGCATATATCACTTTTAATGCTCTTTTAGTCCACAAACACTAATTTCAACATCATAGGCACAATTATCATCTTTGGCTTCTTTTGAATTGATAACTCACATTTCATTCTAATTCCACATTTATCCATTAGAAAACCCAAATTACCATATTAAGGGTATTTATCCACAATTAGAAACGTTTATACTCAATTGGCCTTAGGACAACATATCTCTGTCTTATTCATAGATTTGCAAAATAAAAACAATTAAGAGTCATAATTACCAAAATTAAGGTATGTAAGCATATTCATGTACATGAAACCCCAAATTAAGCCAATTAGGCACAAAGATTACACCTTTAGATCTAAATACTCTTTTTATGTCCAAAAATCTAATCTTTGATTAATAACATCAACTTAGTTTCTTAAACTCATCCTAAATAAAAAACTAGGGTTTTGATTCATTTAAAGCTTTAAGGTTAGCACTTTAACTACTTTCATATTAGGATCAGATTCAGACCTAAACCCATTTTTATTAGATTCCTCATTTTCTATTGATCAATTTTCGTATATTACTTGTCATAATCGGAGTTATCAATATGTAATTATGAATTTCCAAAGAACTTACCTTTTTGGACCAATCATAGAGAGCCATGTGTACTTTAATCTCCTTTTCTTGCAATTCCCTTTTTTTCTGGTTCACGGATCCTTCTCTGAACCACCTAACCCAACACCCGAGTCTGGAGGTCCCCCCTCGTCATCATTTTCATGACCCACGCAGACAGGAGGTTTCCACTCCCATGTTTCCTCTGCAAAACAGAGGACGGCGGCAGTGGCTGGGCGGCGACCACCTCACCCACCGCGGCGCCTCCTTGGGGATGAAACAGTTGCGCCCTCACATCTTCTGCTCATGGGGTACCACCACGTCAGATCTTCCCTAGGCTTGCGATCGAGAGACCTCTCTGTGTCACCTATATCTCGCCTATGGCCACCTGTACGAGCGGCAGCCAGGCCGGTCAACTGCCAACTTGACTCTTTTTTCAACGCTTGAAACTTCTCGGCTTCTTCTTGTGAACTTGAAAACAGCTTTAGGGATATTGCAAAAGGTTTGTAGCCCCTCCCTTATATAGGGGATAGCAACTTGTGTTTCCCCCCGATTTGGGGAAGTCTCGTACATATTAGGAAAGGCCTTCAATACTAGGTCGGTTGGAAGGGGGACTTGTTCTCAAAGTCATCGGGACTATCTCCAATCCCACCCAACGATTGTACATCAAGAGAATCCAAATCGAACAAGACTGTGCCTATTCCCGATTCTTCTCAACTAGGCGATGAGCAGCCATCGTTGGATCTGGGATCAACGGCTATTGAGCCTCGCGCCTAGAACAAGGTTTCAAATAAATGTGACATTTAATTCGATTTAAAGATTATCACCTCTCTTTAGGATAATTTGTAAAATCCATAACTCGTAAACCGTATATCCTTTTGATCCTAAATTTTGAGGTAAAGTCTATAAAGACTTAATCTACTTATATTACAAGTTTTAAGCCGAAACTCAAAAGGAATAACTCATTTTCTTTATTTTCTGGTCAATGACTTATAAGGCATATATTATGCATTAACACATATATTTTCTCTTTCCTCTTTTCCTATATTCTTTATTTTTATTACTCTTTCCATCAGTAATCACATGTAACGAAATCCTATCAATTGTGGCCATGAATGCCACTTTCTAGGGATTTCCAAGTATTTTTCATAAATATATTGCTTAAAATTCATTATCTTTTATCTTTCTATGATTTTTGGACTTTTCTTCTTTTCTTCTCTATTATTGGATTAACATAATAATAGGAATCATGAAATTCCTATCCAAAGGGATATTTGCAAATAAAATCATCCTTTGAAGCAAAGCATACAACCTTTTCAATTAAGTACATATTCAGAAAATCATTATATGTCAATTATGAAAACATATGCAAAAATTGAGGTTGTAACAAGAACAATATAATCATTTTAAAATATCTTGCCCAATAATCATTAAAATAGTAAAATACACATACAGATTGAAGTAAATGAATCCATTGTAGGGTCAAGACACCATAGATTCTTGATCCAGGGAGAAAGGGGGAGTAAAACCTTGATGAAATAAGAGGATTATATTTCGTGAGGAATGGATAATGAGTAAAGAAGGAGAAAAGTTCAAAGATTCCTCATTATTGAAAATGGATTTGTATTCAATTTAATGGTCAAATGTAAATAGGGATTTAAATACTTGGTCTTCATGACTAATGGTTATCTCAGTAGTTATAATTGGTCACCAAGGTCGAGTATCCATCCTAGGAACACATTATGTACGTTAATTGAACCAAACTGAACATGTGTGTAAATTCCTATTATAAATTTTCATAATGTTCTTGTCCTAGTCTTGATCATATAGTATCATATTCGGGTTATTAATCTTACTAGGTAGACATCTCATCCATTAGATTTCCATTTTATTAGTACTACACAACTTTTGCCACATAAGGCAAGGCATATCAGTGATATATTTATATATGTGTGTATGTGTGTGTGGATAAAAATATGTATTCTTCCCATTTAGGTGTTGAACATTATTCTCTCACTAATACCATGCACTTTGATATTGACCCTAACATCATATTTAGCATGCAAATTAGTATTTATACACATCATATCATAAAGTTCTTCATTACACCCTAAATGAAAGTCTGTACCATATGGATATTTAAAATGGGTATAATCCATTTTTATATGTCACACAAAGCTAGGTATATATTTATAAAGATATTATCTATTTCTATTGTGTATTTGATTGTCCATATAGATGTGCATATATATATATATATATATATATATATATATATATATATATATATATAGAGAGAGAGAGAGAGAGAGAGGTGGGGGGGCTAGAATACACTCGAGTGTATTCTGAGCAGAATACACTCAAGTAGTTTTTCATGATGCAATATTTTTCTCAAAAATCGAATCCATTGATCTTCTTAAACATCTTGTGAATAGATCATATACAAAATTTGAGCACATTTGGACATTTTTAGGTCATGTTATAAATACTTCAAAATTATGCATTTCAAATTAGTTTTGCACGCCGATTTTGTTGCCCTTGGATGAGTGACTTACACTCATCCAAATGGGCTCAAACTTTGTATGTAGCCTAGTTATAGTATGACAGTAAAGATCAATGGTTTACATTTTGCAAAAAAATAGTCTTGATATGCAAACACACTTGAGTGTATTCGTGCGATTTATACACTCGATTGTATTCTACCAAGACTATATATATATTTGTGTGTGTGTGTTTCCTTATATATATCTAGGTTTTTAGTTCCCTTGTGACTAGTATCAAATAGAGGGTTAAATAGGTTATATTCTCATAATAACCACGTTTATATATATACCATTGACCCAATAATTGTCTAATATTTTATTGAATATATATTTACTAATCAGATTCTTAAATATAGTGAAATATAATGATACTAATATTGGTACTTATACCCCTCTACGTGCACTAGTAAGATAATTGTTAGGATAATAAATCAAGTGTGTATTATCATATAATCCAATTTTATATTCTATTCAAGTGGATTATCTATGTTCCATATTTATTATTCTATCATTAATTGGAATCCCAACACATAATACAAAAGTACAAATATCACATGTCATCTTGATTGGCTTGGATCTCATTGTAATTCTCTATGTCCTCATCTTCTTTGATTGCAGTCATCTTTAGACAAGTATTCGCTTCCATAATTCTTGAAAAACCAATTTCATGTAACTATGGGAATATAACTCAAGCTTTAGGATCATGGTAGGGTTATAGGTGAGACAACATATTGAAAGGGAAGCCATGGTGTTTTTCGAGGAGGTGGAGAATGAAGCTCGGTAATCTATCATTAGATTTGGTGACAGTAGCTTGTAGAATTGGAGGTTTGTACATAATGAGAGAAGAAATTTGTAGGTCCGAGATTTAGAAGACTAGCATAGGGAAGATAACGACATGGAGTAGGGAGAACTCTCATTACCTCTATCCATTATCATGGTCTACTTCAAGGATGGTAAACACATGCAACAACAACTTTATAATGGATGCATAACAATAGTAGCAAGACTGAGGTGAAAGACTAAGGTGGATATTGAAGAAGATCCAAGGGAAAACTTCAATGTGCAATCTCACATTTGAATAGAAGGGATGGTGACATTTATATGTTGAAAGCGATTATAGACTAGGGTATTAGTTTCCTCTAGTCTTGGTAGTTGCAGGAAGAGGAATCCCACTGACAGGTCACTTGGCAATGGTTACTACATTGGAAGAGGCTTACATGGTTTTGGTGTCCATGGGAAAGGATATCGGAAGGAGCATAGGAACCGAAGAAGTCGAGGAGAAAAAGTGTCTTCGTAAGAAGGAGAAGAAGAGAAGAGGAGGATAGGGGTAAAGAGGCATAAGTGAATCATCCATTACTGGTGTTGTGGTAGTTTTTGCCTTCCACAGATGGAGACAAATTACAGGGGTTTACCTAGCCGCATGATAGGGATGGGGGAATGAAATGGATGATAGGGATATTTGGATGTGATCAACCAAATAATCAATTAACTCCTAAGTTGACTAGAATTTTCTTTGATAGTTTTATTGTGGGAGAAATTAAAATCCTATTCACATGAGAATTGGTAACTAAGCTAATTAAGGTGTGTCAATATAATTTTAACATTAACCTCACCTTTTAAAAAGTTTTTGCATTTTATTTTATTAATTTTAAGTTAATTACTCAATTAATTAATTTAATGTATTTCTTGATCAATTAGATACATCATTTCCTATTTATTGAATTGCATTCATTGTGTAGAAAAAGTGGATTTGATATCTTCAAACTAGGGTCAACACTAAATAAATAGTGAATTAATATAATTAACCCCCAATCAAAGACTTATTTTATTAACTAACCACTAACCTTATACATTAGGTAATGTTGAAACATTATATTTTATTGGTTTTAGTTTCTATTAGCTACTATAATTAAAGGGAAATAGATACACAGTTCAAAATGATCTAGGAAAAAAAGGTTGTCTTGTATACCTAGATTTGAGTATTTTATAGATCCCACAGTCCTTAGATCTAGCTAGGATCTTTGGAATGGTAACCTACGGTTCTCATGATCCCATAGGGTGTGAGACAGATCAGGTTGGGGGAAGGAAAAGAGAAGGAAGGAAACGAGGGTGTGGTTGGGCCCACATTGCGTCAGGGGCCAAAGTTGGGGCCCATGATAAAAAATGAAGTAGTAAATTAGGTTTGAGATCCAAGGATTAAAATGGGAATGTCTCTCTCATTATATCTCACATTTTAATGAAATGTGGTGCCTTGGATGTGTGATATTTCCCTCTACATAACTAGTACAAGTTGAGAATACAAAGAGATTCATATAACAGATAAATAGAGGATGAAGGAGAAATATGTATGTAGTAGGTGCAAACTAGGTTATTTATCAAATTGAGTGTCACCATAAGTCATATAAACATAATATAAACTCAAATAGCATAAAAATATATCAAACATGAAATTGAAGGCAAGAGTAAGAAAAAAATAGAAAGGTAGAGATAGAGGGTACATACATGAATAGATAAAAAAGGTATAGGCCATCCATGTAAGCCATAAACCAGCCCCAATATAAATCTTTTGTTGTATTTTTTCAAAATATTTTCCGTGGGCTAGAATTGTAGCGTAATGAAGAAAGAATCATTGTTTAGCTTAGGAAGTTGATAGAATAATAAGTGCCTAATCGGATGTCAATATCAATGTGGGGGGTCTCGTGGTGGATGGAACTAAGGCCATGATTCATAAAGATTCATAGTGATGTTATTGTGAGGACGCACAATAATTAGGGTTAGGAATAATTTTGCATTACCATGTGGGGAAGGCAATGGGGATAGAATTAAATTTTGGGAAAGGAGGTTGAAGCATAGACTTTAAAGTGATGGAAATTGTTTGCTAAGATTTTGAGATAAAAAAATATTTGTTTTAGTTATTCTTCCCTTGAGAAAAAGGCCATGATCTAAATTTTTTCTACTAAATATCTTGATAAACAATGATACGATATGGATCTATTGTTACTTGATATTCTCTCTCCTAGTAGAGATTTTAATTCATTTTCTTTCTAGAAATATTTAGAGATCTTGATTCTACTATTAATACAACAACACATTCAGCATGTAGTAGTCGTCTAATAACCTCTTTCTTTAAGGTTTACCATATTCCATTTTAGCTTGTGTAAATCTTATTTTTGTTATATTTAGTGTTTGCAAGTGGCTCCAAAAGAAGACAAGAGGAATAACAATTACGTGGGACATAGGGTGTCATTTGTTTTCAAAGGCATTCTTCCATGCTTCTTTGTCTAACTGTCATCATGTTGCCAACATGTAATCTAGCACTTATGTTTCTCTTTCGGAGAATCCCATTCATATTATACAATAAGTTTTTATAGGGGTGGAATGAATTTGTTAGTATTAGAAATAATATTTACAAATTGAACCTTCAATTGTACAACTAATTATCAAGAGCTAGTTGTATATACATAAGGTGAGCATTAGATTAGCGCAACCTGGTCCAAATCTATACTGACACGCATGACTGGCTCTGAATCTTGATCTATATTTTTGGTTTGAAAAATTACTCATAGGCCCTAATATTCTATATCTATGTTACTTTCATATTATATATTAATTCCATGGAGGTCTATTCTGCAATTTAAAGTATTTTATTTTAAAATTACAAATACACTTATATTTGTGAATGCCAATTTACCAATTTATATAAGTCCTTTTTCTAAAATATACTGCAATAAGATCCATCCGCTTGCAGGTGGTGACTCTTGCATGTCTTCTAGGTAAAATCTAGGGATTTCACCCCTATTGAAATTGCTTTGCGATAACATCCACATCATGAATCCATCGAACACATTGCATCCCTCTTTGATCAAAAGGAATCATTGGCATATATCACTCAGGCAACACTAGTGACCTTCTTGGTTGCTAATCTTTCCAAGATGATGGTTAAGATGCACTTGGAGCATGTGTAATATCACCACTATGGTGTTGTTCTTCCTCCCAACAGAGAACTTAGATTTTATGAAGCATAGGGAAGATGCAACACTCATTGTCCAAGATCTTCGACAATACATAAAATTGTGGAGGAGGATGGATCCCCCTACATTCAGTGCCCCAACAATGACAACTAGCATGACATCAGCATGCTAAACCTCATGTATCATACATATGATATACCTCTTCACTTACCATCAACTGGCATTCAAGAATCACAAGAAGTGGATGCAACTTTTGATCCATGCATCATCACCCAATAAACAGCATTCGTGTTTCCCTAACCTTATGGTAACAAACAACATGGGCAATATAGCCTCTTTACGATCCCTAAATACACCTACTACTTCTGCCTACAAAGAGTCCATTGGCAGATACAATGTTAGACCCCATGTTGATTCTAGTATTATCAATGCTCAGGGCACGTCAAGGGAAACTTCCAAGTTCCCAAACACCCTTTTCACTTTAAGAGGAGGGGGGATTCCACATCACCTAATAAGCCTCCTCTAAAGATGGCATTTGTTCATTTGAATGAAAAAGATGAATTTAGAGAGTGTACAACATTGAAGCTAAATAAAAAGGTGATTCTTGGAAGGATGAGTATTGTTCCTCAGGAGGAATCAATCTGTCTTCAATGGTTGTTTCTCCCAAATCTTAGGAGAAACAGTGTCCATTGGACCATTTCACCTTAGTCTTCATATTGTTATAGGATTATGCATCCACGATGAAACACATCCCCACATGTTGGGAGGGGATATTTCAATGAAGCTCATATAATTTTCTTATATGGGTAGGAGAAAAGATTTGATGTGATTTTGGTTGAAGGAACTCCCTTTATCTGTAGGGATATGTGATCGGCTTAAATTGCGCGTCCAAAAATGGAGGCGGATTTGAAGTAGTCGGACTTTTACATTTATAACCTGAAACCTTCTAGGCCCCCGCAACTTTGCTTACGGGGTCGAAGTAGATATACGGGGTCGAACACAGGGACAAGGTTGGTAGTGTTGAGAACTCTGAATCGACACGCTACACTCTGGCAAGGATAAAGAGATTGTAAAATTCCCAAAAGGGAAACAACCAGGTAAGATCCATAAAACAAAGAAAACTATTTCCAACTGGATCTACGAGAAAGATTTAAGGTTTTAGGCATTTATCAGTTTTTAGGGGTTTTCATGCAGTAGAAACAGAGAGATAATACTAAAGATAAAGCAAGGTACGAAGGAGAAAACTTTGGTAAAACAAGCGGCAGTAGAAACATCTTGTACGCCTCCTATCAGAGCGGGTACCTCTAACCAAGCATCAACACCCCTCTCGAGGTTGCTGGACTCAAATTATAGTGAAAAGGTTACTGAAGAAACTCCGATTACGGGCACTCTCGTACTCCAGAATCGGATCAAACACTAGAGCCACAACACCTCTCTCGAGGTTGTTGCAATGGGAAAACACATTTCGGTAGCTAAATGAAACGCGATCCAACATACAAGCTAGAGTTCATATATTAAACATAGCAATCATCCAACAAGAGTACCAAGCAACAAGCAGCAAGTAATTAAACTCTTCTATTTCCATAAACAAATGAAGGTTTATTTACATTGCATAAGTAAAGAAATAAATGACTGAAATAAAGATAGATGTCGCCTTCTTGATATAGAAGGATGACAGACTACAGTGGACCCTCCAGCCCGATACCAGGCAGGGGCCTAGCCCGATACAGCCATGTCGGGCGACACGCTGTGACGGGCGGAATGTGTCGTGCGAGACACCCTATCCCGATATGATCATGTCAGACGGCACCCTCTCAGGAGACACGTTGTGACGGGCGATGTGTATTGGGGTTCGGTATCGTGCCAGACTAGAGTGGTGCATCTAGTGTCGGTCACTTATGTCGACTATCTATATTGGCCGATATCGACCTACAGTGGTGCTCGGGACAACACTAAGTCAACCATTCCCTCCCTCTCAGGATGAGGAAGTGCTCACCTAGAATCGCCCGTCACGACCACTGAGCACGGTACACTTGCTCTTTGCAGCTTCTTGAGAAGACTTGCGTAGGGTTCTGACCTGTCTTTTCGGCTTCCTGTAGCTGCTATTTATAGGCAGCGGTTGGAGAAGTTATGGTGCTCATGGCGCCACGTGTCCTCCTTATTATTGCGGAGTCGATCGATATCAGTATTGCCCGACACAAGGATGTCGGATTTTGGTGGATGTGACGTGCGGCGCCTACCGGTGGGTGGCATGTGTCGCGCGAAAAGCTTTGATTGTCGTGGCGAGCCCGGCTCCCTGTCAGGTAGATAGGCGTATCGTCCGTTAGTCCCTTCTTGTGCAGTATCCTCATGTCACGAGTTCATGTATTGCACTACCCTGCCGGAAAGTGGGCATATCGACCGGTTGGAAGGCCGATGCAGGTGGAGTCATGTTTGTGGGCTGGGACGGCCTTATTGACGATAAATGAGTCAAAATTTGGGGAAAACTCTGCAAAAGATGGAAATATTGAATTAAGAGCGTTGTTTGGCCTGTTATTGCAAAAGTGCATATAAAAAGAGAGGAAAACAGTTTAAAAGGGTAGTTTTGATAACAAAATAAGGGTCAAAAACCTCACAAAAATTGGTGTTATCAACTCCCCCAAACTTAGCGTTTTGATTGTCCTCAATCAATATTTAAACTTTATTTTGTGATGCTTCTTCTTTCTCGATGTAGTTTTCAGTTCAAGAGGTAAGACAAGAATCTCAATGCCTTTAGAGATAATATTGCCCCACTATGAACAAAAGACCTTGCTTTTCCTGCCTTATTATCTCAGTATAAATTTTCTCTACAGCTTCAGCGAGACTTTGGTGTATGATTCCGAAGTTAGCTTTCACACCAAACAACTTTAGGGGCAGAAAGTTGTGTATAGGGTAGGCTAAGGCTTTTTGGGGTTTTTCTTGTTTCCCATCAGTCCATCCAGATAAGGTTCATTAGCGGGCAAGTGGTCCCTGCAGTCCAAGCCAGTTGGCTTTAGAGGAGTGATTTCACATCCTACGTACCACTGCCTCGGATCTACCATGCCTAAAGATGGGTACTTTTGGAAAAACAAGTGTGTATATATTTTTTTCTTTTCTTTCTTTTCTTGGGCACAACTCTCATGCTTTTATTCACTCTCATAAGGCTACTTTCTATTTTTTTGGGATTTTTTGCTGGGTAAGGGGAACAAGAGAGATTTTTGTTGTTTGGGCAGCTTTTTCCTTCTCCATACTCGTCTCTTAGCTGTTGCGAGATTATTATTTTTTTTTTGAAAATTTTTGGCACGGAAAAACTTAGTCTTTTGTTGTTTGAGGCAGCATTATCAGAAAGACATAACAAAAATTGCATCACCTTAGGTACATAAAAACAAACTGGCAAGAAGTCGCATCAGGCTTTTACTATACAGTGTTTGTGTACATATGTATAGAGATAAGGTAAACAGAATTTTACAAAATTTTGGTATGCACATATATATTTATGTATACATAGTATAGAGAAGAATCAAAGAATAAAGAATTTGAGACAAAAGAATGAAGAATTTGAGTCCGAAAATTCAGAAAATTTTTATACCTCCCTCACTGGTACAAGGTACCCCCCCCCAAACTTACTCCACACTCTGTCCCAGAGTTGTGAGGTAGATAAGGTGAGGTAATGTTACACCAGTGAGGTTAGATGGTGAGCGCGCCTGTGTCATATAGAAGCTCCCACACATATTCTCCTCTTTTGTTGTGATAGTCTATGTGGTGGAGCTGGTCAGGCGTCTCTTCATTTCCTATCCATTCCAAGATGAAGATGCCATAGTCATTGGATAAGGAAAGTTGTTGCGGACTGCGGTGGCAGAACTGGAGTTCATGCCATTTGCTTGGTTGCGTGTCCAGGAATGGTTGGATCATCTTTGACACCTCGTCGTAGTATTTTTGAACTAGGTGTTCAACGGATGTCAACGGTTCTGATGTACACGGCACTGGATGGTCTTTGTTGCTATCTAAGTTGTTGTAGAAAATTCTTGCTCGTTGCCGAGTGTACATTGTCAGGAGCATCCAATGGCTAAAATGTAGGACGGGCAGGAAGATCGTGTGTGGAACCTCGCTCTCCAACTCTTCCAGAAATGCTTGCTTCGCTCATGTTTCATCGGCAAGGCAAATCTCATTGAACAGCATAGGATGAGCTATGTATGTGTGTTCGAGCCTTGGTTGTATTGTTTGGATATAAGTTTCCTCCACAGACACAGCCACGCATCATCCTTATTTTACCATGTCCCTTAAGTCTTTGACCAGGACTACGACATTGCTTGCCTCATAGATGACATCCGCTGGGGTTGAATCAGCCAACTTTAGAAGAATTTCGTTGACCTACTCCTGCCTGAGTGTAGCGCATGAGAAGCGGTCAAAATTCTTTATCAGCCCTTATGCAGTTTCAGGAGAAGCAGGGTCTTCCATTCCGTGCACTTTCCGTAGGATCTCCAACTGATTGCCTGCCCCATAGGTGTCGGTTGCCATTTCAGCTTCTTTTTCTGGGGAGCTGCTGGGTTGTGAAGAGTCTTCTTCTAGGTCACTATCCAGCAGCTGCTCTGGTACCCCTGCGTCTCGAAAATAGCACTTGTCTTTTATCAGTAGCATGGCATATGTGCTCCTGCGGTGATAGAAGCATGTGCCCCTAAGGGCCCCCAAGTTTCCAATTGTATTGAGTACCTCCATGGCACCCAAGATGGCGAAGGCGTTGTTTCTACTTCCCCCTTCTGCCTGGACGAGGAGGTCTTGGATAGAAAAGAAGTACCAAACGCCTTTGTGATGTTGGCTTCCTTGCTTGATAGCTCGAAGAAGACACAACGGCAGGAGCCTCAGTTTCTTATCCTCCGGGCGGCTGAAAACATTCCCGGAGCGTGGCACCTCGTCATTGCTGTAGCTCAGCAGCTGGACGTCGTGGTTCCTGAGGTATGCCACACAGAGGAACCACACGTTGTGGTGCTTTTACGGGTCCAATACGATGTTTGGTCTATGTTTTTTGATGTAGTGCAGCATGTCGGCCACCGCACTGGAGTCTGGAACTCCTTTCATCAGACTTCTTGCCAAGGTCGAGGTGGTGTTGTATATTGTCTCCCGACCTGTCATGTTGTCGATATTTTCTATTATCGCACTTTCAAGGACCCTAAACAGTCTTTTTCTGATGACAGTCGGTGAGCGGAACATACTTTGAAGAGCTCCCCGTCGTACAGAGAAGTAGTCGTCACTCCAGATGATGTCTTCTTCATTTGCCTGCGATCTCAAGACCTTGTTCAGCAAATTTTGGTCTCTGATCGTCAGGTATCCGATGGCCCTTCTGTCGAAGTCGGCCATCTCAAAGGAGGGTATCTTGGATGACTCACGGAACCTATCTGCCATCGAGCGTCTTCCTCGGGGGAAGTTTCTTTCATTGACTGCATAAACGTCCCCCTTTTCTCCCTCTGATTCATCAGAAGAGTCCTCCCCGATGCTGATGTCTTCATTGTCATCCTCAGCTTCGTCTATGGGGAATGAGGGATTTTCTTCTCCCAGTCCTAGGGAGCTCTCTTGTCCTACTGGAGCTAGGCGGCATCCCCTCCTCAGGCGTTTTGGATCGCCCGCTGGAGAAGGAGGAGGACCCCAATCTTAAGGAAGATGTTGACGAAGAAGGTGGAGAGCTTGGGCCAGGGGGTGATGGAGACCTTCTCGGCTGCCTTCGGTGCGGATGGTCGTCTCTCCTGTTCAACCTCTCCTCTATCTCATCGAGGCGATAGAGAGCTTGCTGAAGCATTGCGGTTAGAGTCTCTAGTCGGCCAGGAAGGCTAGCTAGAGCTAGAAGCTCTCGTTCTTGGTTATTCAGTCTGTTCTGGAAAGATGAAAACTTGCGGGTTAAGGAAATACATGTAGCTGAGTTGTTATCTGTTACCTCCTGCAAGTAGTCGAGCTTGTGCCCTATCATCTTCCCGAGCAACAGAGGGGTTCTAGCGGGTCTCCCTTCCATCCTCGCGACACATTTCTCATGTGATGGTCTACAAGATGAGGTAGAGTCTATCTCAATCATTTGCGATGCAGAAGCCGTCGGGCGAGGTGTCGACGCTCTTTCAGTCGAGGTTGCTGGACTCAAATTAGAGTGGAAAGGTTACTGAAGCAACTCCGATTCCGGGCACTCTCGTACTCCAAAATCGGACCAAACACTAGAGCCACAACACCTCTCTTGAGGCTGTTGCAACGGGAAAACACGATTCGGTAGCTAATTGAAACGCGATCCAACATACAAGCTAGAGTTCAGATATTAAACATAGCAATCATCCAACAAAAGTACCAAGCAACAAGCAGCAAGTAATTAAACTCTTCTATTTCCATAAACAAATGAAGGTTTGTTTACATTGCATAAGTAAAGAAACAAATGACTGAAATAAAGATAGATGTCTCCTTCTTGATATAGAAGGACGATAGACTACAGCAGACCCTCCAGTCTGATACCGGGCAGGGGCCTAGCCCAATACAGCCGTGTCGGACGACACACTGTGACGGGCGGACTATGACGTGTGAGACACCCTATCCCGATACGATCATGTCAGACGGCACCCTCTCAGGCGACACGCCGTGACGGGCGATGCGTATTGGGGTACGGTATCGTGCCAGACTAGAGTGGTGCATCTAGTATCGGTCACTTATGTCGAGTATCTATATCGGTCGATATTGACCTACAGTGGTGCTCGGGGTGACACTAAGTGAACCATTCCCTCCCTCTCGGGATGGGGAAGTGCTCGCCTAGAATCACCCGTCATGACCACTGAGGCACGATACACTCGTTCTTTGCAGCTTTCCTGAGAAGACTTGCGTAGGGTTCCGACCTGTCTTTTCGGCTTCCTATAGCTGCTATTTATAGGTAGCGGTTGGAAAAGTTATGGTGCTCATGGCGCCACGTGTCCTCCTTATTATCATGGAGTCGGTCGATATCAATATCGCCTGACACAAGGATGTCAGCTGTTGGTGGACGTGACGAGCGGCGCCTGTCGGCGGGTGGCCTGTGTCGCGCGACAAGCTTTGGTTGTTGTGGCGAGCCCGGCTCCCTGTCGGGTAGATAGGCATATCGTCCGTTAGTCCCTTCTTGTGTGGTATCCTCATGTCGCGCGTCCGTGTATTGTGCTACCCTACCGAGCAGTGGGCATATCGGCCGGCTGGAAGGCCGATGTAGGTGGAGTCATGTTTATGGGCCGAGACGGCCTTATTGATGATAAATGAGTCAAAATTGGGGGGAAACTCTGCAAAAGATGGAAATATTGAATTATGAGTGTTGTTTGGCCTGTTATTGCAAAAGTGCATATAAAAAGAGAGGAAAACAGTTTAAAAGGGCAGTTTTGATAACAAAATATGGGTCAAAAACATCACAAAAATTGGTGTTATCAATATGGGCTCTATATCAAAAATGACGAACAACTTAGGTGAATAAAAATATATTATGATGTGGGCATGATTTTTTGGGTTTCTGTGAAGTTATTTAGTGATGTTGGAGGCATACAATAAAAAAATTTGATTCTCCTTGGAGTCTAGTTTACAAAACATGGTCTCAGTGAGGTTCTTGAAGGTTGTTGACTTTTTTGATGATAGGGTAGACCCGATCTTCTCTAAACTTGGTAAATTAACTCCATTGGAGATTTTTTGGTATCCCATGTTTCCCCTATAAGACATAACGACCTTGGGGTTTGATGTATTGGTTAACCCCAGCCCCCTATTTGGGAAGAGTACCTTTCTAGGCATCAAGTAGTGGACCAAGATGGTTGATGACAGCTTTACTCACATTGTGTAACGTCCCAAGATTTGAGGCCTCATATAAAATGATCTTTAAAGGAATGATTAGACTATTCATATCACCAAGATGCACCTCATTTTTAGGAATCCCATCACTAAAAAACTTTATGGTTAAGCATTCTCATCTCAGAGTAGTACTAGAATGGGTGACCAATCAGGAAGTTTATCATGGCTTATGTATGAGTGAGGGCAAAGAACGCAGTTAAGGATAGTGGTATTCTGTGGGGCCAATTGTCATTCTTGAAACTCTACTAGATCCTTGGGCAGTGGGTGTGAGTGTTACAAATGGTATCAGAGCCAGATCCCCTCCAGTAGGTGTGGCCCATGTAGGCATGAAATGGGAGTCTTAATCTATGTGGTTTGGACATGTTGGAAATGTCTATCCTAGTTTATGGATCAACCCTTGCATTGGTAGTCGTGGAGGGGAGTTGGGTGTACATGTGACATTATGGCTCTGCACTACAATGAGGACATATAATTGAGCCTTGACAAGGATGTCAAAAGTCTAAGTGAGGGAGATTGTAACATCATAGGATTTGAGGCCTCTGATAAAATGATATTTAAAGGAATGATTTGACTATTCATATCACTAAGGAGCACCTCCTTTTTAGGGATCCCATCACCAAAGAACTTTGTGGTTAAAAATGCTCTACCTAGAGTAGTACTAGGATGGGTGACCAGTCAGGAAGTTTATATTGGCTTGTGCATGAGTGAGGACAAAGTGTGCAGTTAAGGCTACTAATGGTCTATGGGGCCAGTCATCATTCTTGAAACTCTACTAGAGCCTTGGTTAGTGGGCTTGGGTGTTACACATTGACACTTGGAATACTTCATTAGATGCTTTCAGACCAACCACCAACATGATTTTTAAGCATGAGTTTGTGCAAAGATAGATCATGAGATGGCTAGGGTGATGAAGATAGGAAATGTTTTGTAGGAGTATAAATAGCTCCAAGGGAGGAGGTACATTTTCATAAGAGGATCAACAAAACATGAATGGAGATAATGAATACATTTATGAGGAATTATATGAAATGTGCTAAATGTTGGTTGAGGCCCAAAGATGAATACATACAACCTCTGAGCTATTTGGAGATGGTTGAGGATGGAATATTTGCCTTTTCAAGTTGCATGTTTTTTGGATATATTGCATGTATTCTTCTATTTTTTTTATTGAAGAGGTCAATGCTTTCAATGATTGAGGTGCCCATTTGGATGTGTTGGGATTTTGATTAGATGATGGCACACTATAGTGTGTGGGATGTGTGAGTTAGTGGTATGCCCTGAGAGCCAACCATATGATGATTGTAATGGCACATCTTGTAGTTGATTTAATTATTAATAAAGTCAATTCCAGTTATTATGTTCATTTCAATATTATGTAAAGAATAAATATAATAATGTCCTATGAATGTATGACTCAATGACATGTGGCTTCAGGATAAGGACCTAAATATGAGATCATGTGTATGTTAAGAGTAATTATTCTTGTATGAATCATTGGTCAGATATTATTGTGTAATTTTGAAGAAGAATAGTATGTTAAGACCAATATGTGTATTGATAGATGAATACATCTCATTAGTCATGATATTGGATATCAAATTAAACACATGGGTACTTGTTATGAACAAGTGTACCGGACAAACCCACTTTTAGCATGGAAGCTAATTAAGAAGATTAGAATCGCATCTGAATGTGACACTGGTCATTGTGGTCCATATACCTAAATTCACTATAGTGATCACATGTCGTTCGGTGTGTCTTAACAGTATTCATCTTCACCTTGAATAAGGGTTGCTATACATGTAGTACTTAGGTGCATTGTAACACGTGTATATTATTGTGAGTGACATAGATGGAATTTGTTCCTCCCATTCGAGTGATATCTTGGCCACTTGACAAGTGAGAATATGAAATGTGTGGGCATTCCCATTTGAGACAATATGATATTGAGATCATGTGTATATCAAATAGTCTACTCTAGATCCAGAAATGAAAATTGAACATTAAGAGGATAATGTTTACATGCCTTGGATTCAATATACATATCAAATACAAAGGGATTATACAATCAATATAACATTGATTACAATACTAATTTTAAGTTGTTCTCCCTACTACATAAATGAGATATCTTGTTGCTTGTTTTTCAAGAAAAATTGGCGGTATATGATATATCGTTAGTGCTTTAAAGACAACCACCATTGTTGACTAGATGAGAAAACATAGACTACATTTTGTATTTATCATTGATCTCTTCTCAAAGCAACTAACACGATATATCACCCGTAAAAATAAAATTTCACACAAAATGTTTGTGAGGCATTTCATTTGCCTCCAAGACCCTACATTGTTGGTTCTTTGTTAAATATACAATGGTATAAATGACTATGCGCCAAACTTATCCTTATAATTGTTATGTATATATTGTATGTTTTCTCTAGGTAGTCGATGACAAAACTTTTGCACCATGTGTCCCGTGAAATTTTTTCCACATCTAATTGGTTTTACTCATTGGTTGTCGTCAACCCAATCGATGATATTTGTTGGGCTGCATCTGGGATTCAGACTTAGTCATCAGTTTTGTCTATTCAATTGATGAATAAGATAATGTCAGACAACTATTTTGTCGGAAATTTTTAGGTTGCAACTGATAACCTAGGTTGTATGTCTTTGGTTTTTAAAATAACCAACATGGAATATCTTACTTAAACCACTACAAGAAACCCCTCTTTCCCCTATCCTCATTCTCTAAAATTTCCACTCCAGTGATTTTGCCATTGCTTCCTCCATTCTTCCACTGTCGTTGCTCCTCCGATGCAGCCACTGTTGATCCTCCTCCTCGAGTCCTTGTTGCTTGTTCTATTGATATTGGTCCTCCTCCTCTAGCCAGTTCTTAATCCATTCTTCCAACACCACCACTTCTCCTCCATTCCACTGACACTACTTCTCCTCCAACACCACTATTGTTGGTCTGCCTCCTTTAGCCGACGTTGCTTTGCTGTAGATGCCACCTCTTGTTACCTCATTTTCGATGTTGCCTCTTGTTTCTTTTCTACTGTCGCCCTCACTTGTTACTTTGCTTCCGACACTACCGTTGCTGGTCCTACTCCTCCTCACCTATGTTGATGATCCCTCTTGCTAGAAGTAGAGGTATTCTCTTGAATCCACCCAAGATAGATTGAGAGGATGTGCCCTCCATTATTTCTCCTAGTTACCAATGATCATGGCTTTGGATTCCATAGTGAATTATGATATGTTATAATAATATGCTTTGTTGTCAAAATTTCCTTTAACCCTAATTTTATTTGAAAATATATCCTAGATGAGGAGAGAATCATATTCTAGCGCTCATAATGATTATGATAAATGCCTAATCTTGACTTGAATTGTTACCTAATGCACAGCTGGCAACTAGATCTCTAAATTCTAATATTGCATGAACCTTGTTCTAAACATGATCTTTGTTACTTCAGGACTTCAAATTAGTATCTTAAAGATGTATATGATACCATATATTACTCGATCTATCTTATACTCTAATGATGATAGCCTTTCATGATAATGACCCAACATGACTAGTTATGATAGTGTTGATGCTTATGTTGACTCGTATTACTCAAATCTTATGATTTCTCTATCTAAGATCATGAAACCCTAATATTATGATCCCTAATATAAGTTTTTTTGTGTATTTCTAGTGCTAAATGAACCTAAGAGGTATGATGTAACATGATAATGATAATGCATGACCTAGTTTGAAATATTATGTTTGATTAATATGTAAGACCTATATACGAAACCCTAATTTGTGAATTCTAGTATGTAAACCAATGATTTCTAAACCCTAATATTTAAATGCTAATCTATAAATGTTATGTATAATCCCTTGATACTAAACACTAATTTCTAAACAATATTGTTGGCCTAGAAACCTGTCCAAGATTTACTCATCATGATTAAACCTTGGATAGTCCCTAATTTGGGATTGTTCTTGAGCACTTCATCTCACTTAGGATGTAAGTGTATAATGAATTTTTTATTTAAATAAATTTTGACAACATTTTGCCTTTTTTCTCTGGGTACATATGTAGGCAGGTATTTGTCCATCTACATTGGTGTACTTAGAGAACTGTGGGAAATGTTGCCAAAATTTATTGAAATAAAATGTGCTTTATAAACTTACTAGTGAGATAAAGTGATGAAGAATGGGATGAGTAGTACACATTCATGAATGTGAATGATACTAGATGATTAAGTCTCAATTCAAACATATTTTTTCTTCTAAAATTAACTTATTACCTAGAATTTGATGAGCTACTCATTTCCCATATGATCATAGAAATGGATCGATCATGGATGTCTAAACCAAATCATCGCACTCTGAAGTTTATAATTGTCTCAATGAGTTTGTAAGATTTGCATAGGAACCTAGAAAACAACATGGAGATAGGTTTTATTGACCCAGCAGGGATTGTATTATAACTTGAAAATTGATAATGTTGACATGATCAAAGATCATGTCATGTGCGGTGTGATTGTACAGGGATATAAAGAATGGTAGTGGCATGGAGATATTCCTAATATGAGATTAGCATATGTCGATAATGGTATTTGTGCTGATAAATAAATGGTTGATGATGTTTATGGAAATTAACCAATTCCAATAGACATGGTTGATGTGATTCTAGATAGTTGTAGGGTAAATGTTAAAGATCCACCTCCCTTATTTAGAAATGTTGTGCATGATGTTGAGAAACTATTATAGTTAGGTTGTACTAAGTTTATAAAGTTGAGTGTTGTTTTCAAATTTTATACTGTGAAGGCTAACAATAGATGGAATGACAAAAGCTTCACTTCTATGTTGTCTTTGTTGAAAGAAATTATCCCTGAAGGCAACAAGCTTCCAATATTAACATACAAAATGTAAAAGACATCATGCCTAATGGGAATGGAGGGTAAGAAGATACTTGCATGCCTGAATTTTTGTGTGTTGTTTCAAAATGACTATAGATTTCGCTCTTGAGTGAGAACAATTCTCAATGTCCTAAACCAGTCGTGGAAGTTAGTCTCATTCAGCTTGTCCTTTTCAAGGACCGATCGCAATGAAAAGTGATTGTTGTTTGTTGTCATTTGAACTACAAAAGGAAACATATGCAATTTAGTCCAAAACTCAATTTTGACTTATTTGATTGATTTGTAAGGTTGATTATATAATTAGGCCTTTAATTAATTATCGCTCCCACTATTTTTGTTCAAATTGATAGCCCTCACTATCAATTCAAAATATTGCAGTGTACAATCTTCTAGTGGATCAAGATCCTAAAATCCTCTAAGTCATGGACCAACTAGGGATGTCACCCACAACTTAGATCTTCCAGGTAGGCAACTTTTGCCAATTGCATCATATGCAACTCTTGAAAGATGCCATATGCAACTCCTTTTCATGATCATCTCCATGCCTCAAGGTGCTAGATCCTATCTAGGTCACCTTGTTAAGTCCGACCCAAAGCCAACATGATGAATATGCACCCTGCTAGGGCAAACCCACATATCCATCCTTCACGCTTCCATGAGATAGACGGTGCACCACGCTAGGGCATGCCCACACTTGTCCAATCAAGATTTTCATGTGTATCGCATTTGGAAGGCATCTAAAACTTTAATATTTAATGAGGGATTTAGTTTTATAGGCACATATACATATCCAATCACCACAATATATAGTACATATCATATACATGCTATATTCCACAGAAAACATGTGATACGATAAAAGCGATGATTATGGCCATCTTAATGTGATTCCTTGAGCCAAGAGAAATCATGGTCATCTATGTCTACATCACATGAAACATGTCCATGATGAAGTGATATAGTCGTCCGAGTTGATCAACTCATCACATGAATGACCTGCTCGCCCTAGCTGGTCGTCTGGGTGCCACCAGCCGATCGGTTGGCTCCTCCAACTGATCAGTTAGCCCGGTCATCGTGCATCTCCTCAGGTCACCACCCGCTCATCTCTCTCCTCGAGCCGATCTTCTAGATCGCCAACCGATCAGTTCATGCCTTGAACTGATCATCTCAGTCTTTGTCAGATTGTCCTCCATTCTTTGACATAACACGAAATAAAAGATCTTTCATATTTTACATTTTGAATTGGGAAACTCCGAGTTACATTCGGGGGGAGTAAAGGTAGGAAAGAAATCTCGAGTTATCTCGAGTTACATCAGGAATAAGGAGGTAGGGAATCGGTGTGTAGATCGAGATGAAAGCAACCACATACAACCAAGCACACATACATAGGGTTTATTAGCCATAACCACACTATACATCCACCACAAAACTCATTTAAGGGAGATGCGTATCGAGTGCATTCATATTACATATCATATATGTATATATTGGTATTTGTGGATTTAGGATTGGACATGCATAAAGCTAATTTTATTCGCATCGTATGCAATAAATGAAGGCGACAAGCCAAAATCGATCATATCAATAATCCTAAAGTATAGAGAAGTTGACGTTGCTCTGATACCACTGTTGGGTTTTAGGGGAGACAGAGAAGGTAGCGTAGATCAAAATTTTATCCTCCCAAACACAGAATAAATGAATTGTGTCAATGTCTATACAATAGGAAGGATGGTTTGTAGAGGCATACCTTGTCCCGAGGCTTGCTCGGCGATGTTACCTCACGTCTTGCGTGGTCTTCACCTCCGGTGTGGGACAGTGTCTATGCAGCTCCTGGTCTCACCGGGACTGTCGGGATTGACACTTGTCCTCCGAGCGATAGAAGTCTCCCACCTCTGAAGTAATCCACACAGACCACCTGGAACTCCGATCTCCTTGTCCCACAAGGAATCAGAAGGAGTCGTACCCTCATGTCAGCTTACTAGTCACCTATACATTCTCCTTCCACCAGTTGCTTTCTGTAGTTCTCTTTCCCTTGTTGTGCCTCCCTTATCGGGTACCACTTGCTCGGGCTCTCTCTCGGTTACCAAAAACCAGAGAGAACGACAACTTTGCAGAGCAACTGGTGCACTGAGTTGTTTTCTTGAGAATCCCCCACGACCCCTA
Organism: Alisma plantago-aquatica; assembly: GCA_963693085.1. Classification (NCBI taxonomy): domain Eukaryota; kingdom Viridiplantae; phylum Streptophyta; class Magnoliopsida; order Alismatales; family Alismataceae; genus Alisma; species Alisma plantago-aquatica. Next base: position 1,483,487,772 of record OY856411.1, on the reverse strand, counting down.
TATTTATATGAGGGTCATGGGCAATGAGGGATTAATGAAGAAGTAGAAGGGTTCGAGAATTTCTACAAAACAACCAACTGCGCCACCTGAACTGGTCATTTCAAGCATGAAACAGTCGGTTGGGTAGCTGAGCCGATCGTTTCACACCTAAAACGATCCGTTGGAGCACCTGAGTCGATGGGTTCACTTCCCAACTGATCGGTTCGTGGTCCTGGTCCAAATCAAATTGACTTTCATATTTGTTTCCGATTAATCAAATATTAATCCTTGTCCAAATCGAATTTGTACAAGTGAAACAAATTGTATTTGCAAATAGTCTTCTCACTTTCCAAACTTGCTCGGATGGACCAGTTGAGCCGATCGGTTCGACCCTTGAACTGGTCGGTTCACCCTATCCATGAGCCGATCGGTTCATCTCATGAGTCGATCGGTTCACCAAGCTAAGCCGGTCGGTGCAACTCTTGAGTTGATCGGTTGGAGCAGCCGACTTGTGCAAATCAGTCAATTGCAGTTTCAATCAATATAATACTCTAATCAATCGGTCCAACACCTTGAACACTATGATTTTGAGCTATCAATCAACTAAGCATTTAATTGAACTACTAAACTCTATTAGTAATCAATCTAAACATTGTTTGTGGATAAACTCCTCTTCCAGGTTAAATCCTATGTGTGTGGCCCCTATATATATAGGAGGGTCATGGGACAGGGTTCTCTATCCCGAGCAATGCGGGGTTAATGCAGAAGTAGAAGGGTTTGAGATTTTCCAAAAAACAACCAACTGCACCACCTGAAGTGATCGTTTCAAGTATGAAACGGTCGGTTGGGCAGCTGAGCTGATCGTTTCAAACCTGAAATGATCGGTTGGAGCACCTAAGCTGATCGGTTCACTTCCCAACCGATCGGTTCGTGGTCCTGGTTCAAATCAAATTGACTTTCATATTTGTTTCCGATTTATCAAATATTAATCCTTGTCCAAATCGAATTTGTACAAGTGAAACAAATTGTATTTGCAAATAGTCTTCTCACTTTCCAAACTTGCTCGGTTGGACTAGTTGAGCTGATCGGTTCAACCCTTGAACCGGTCGGTTCACCCTGTCCATGAGTTGATCAGTTCATCTCATGAGCTGATCAGTTCATCTCATGAGCTGATCGGTTCACCAAGCTAAGCCAATCAGTGCAACTCTTGAGCTGATTGGTTGGGGCAGTAGACTTGTGCAAATCAGTCAATTGCAATTTCAATCAATCTAATACTCTAATCAATCAGTCCAACACCTTGAACACTATGATTTTGAGCTATCAATCAACTGAGTGTTTAGTTGAACTACTAAACTCTATTATTAATCAATCTAAACATTGTTTGTGTATAAACTCCTCTTCCAGGTTAAACCCTATGTGTGTGACCCTACAGGTCCATTTCACGTTGGTAGTGAAAGTCCATAACACTTATCACTTCACAAGAAAACAGCGGTACCTAGTCGCACATCAGTGCTACCCAAGTGAAATAGAAAGTTGGAGAACAACTTTCAATCCTACAATCTGTGAATGGTGTTACAGCGAATGTATAATTCCTTTGTCACTGATATCCTGAATGAACCTTAAGGCATGGAACAGTCATCCTATCAACGTTCATTCACTTTCCTGATCTCAGAGTAAATTGGAGGAGATATGTATGACATCAATATCACATAATGATTCACACATGTGTACGCACGCCTATCTCAATCCTACTCATCAAGTGGCCATGGATATCAAACTCCCTCAGGAGGAACAAATCCCATATCTATCACTCACCCCTCAAAATCCCCATGTGTCAAAGACACCCAATCATCATCTTTATAACAACCCATGCTTCAGGACTGTGTTTGATGACGTCAGAGTGTACCTAACAACATGTGTTGAGTGTAGTGATTTCAGGTCAAAGAATCACACTCACCACCATCACTGTGAGAAGGGACTGTGACTACCATGTCATGGTTCCATGTGTCAAACTCACGGTGGGTCTGTCCGGTAAATTTGTTCTCTAACAAGCACCTATGTGTTTGGTTTAATATCTCCATATCATGACTAACGAGATTCTGTCATCAACCAACACCACAATCTAGTCTTATGCGTCATTGTTGTTTATCTACCTTCCACAATGACATCCAACTAGGGACATAACAAGAATGTACAAACTCTTAGCATCCATATGATCCCATCATTCAGGTCCTGAATCTGAAGGCATATGTCATTGACTACTGTCATTCTTTAGACATTCAATATGTTCTATCATTATCTCATATGACTGAACTATAAAGAATTGGAAGCTTACCTTTGATGTTTATCAAATCAATCTTAAAGTATCCCATCAATCATCCCATGATTGGCTCTCAGGGCATACATACCAACAGTAACTTCTTTTGTTAATTTTTCCTTCTAACCATTTCACGTAGGCCCATTCTAGATTTGGTGCCATCTGTAATCTTACATGGTATATTCAAGATAATAATGCTAACACAAACATTTTTCTTAACATGCATGACATCGATACAATGTCAAACTATCAAAGGAATCCAATAAGGAAGATCCCAAAATATCGATCTCTTTCTGAGTAAATATTTTTCACCTATAGGAGTAGTACATGGTCTCTTACCAAAATGATTTACAATGTTGTTTACTCTTGCACAAACATCCTCCCATGACATAGGTTTAGGGGCACTCCATTACTCAGTTGAGCCATTGAATGTTTTGTGCAACTTTCGTTAAGGATGCACCTTAGGAAGAAACCTTGATGACCAAGATATACATTCTTACCACTATGTTTTAGTTAAATTGAATCAACATTTACCTCACATATAGGACATGCCTTGGTTTCTTTGACACAATATCAAGACAACTTCCCATAAGTAGGAAATCCATTAATAGTGCAAAACAACATAGCATGTAAAATAAACATCTCTCTGTGTAGAGCATCATAATTCATCACACCTTCTCCCCAGAGTTTCTTTTGGTCATCAATCAGAGGTACAGGGCAAACATAAATATCATTGTCGGGTTGTTTGGGGCCCCAAACAAGCAAGGACAACATGACACTTTTATTTTTCATACACAACTGTAGAGGAATATTGTATGCAACAATCATGATAGGACAAGTGGTATGTTGGCTGCTTGATGTTCCATATGGATTCATCCCATCAGTTCTCGATACTCCAATTCTAGAGGAACCTACCCTTACCGCACCAAAGGAAGAAAGGGATGCTTATAAGAAGCATTCTGGTGATTCCATTGATGCAAAGTGCTTGATGTTGTGCTCCATGAACCACGAGTTGCAGAGACAACATGAGAACATGGGTGTCATTGAGATGATTCAGCATCTCAAGAACATGTATGGCGATCAAGCACGACAAGAGAGATATGATATCTCCAGGGCGTTGTTCAAGTGCGTCATGACAAAAAGAGATCCAGTTGGTCCTCACACGCTCAAAATGATTGGGTATGTGGAGAACCTGACGAGACTGGGATTTCCCCTGAGCCAAGAGTTGGCTACTGACGTGATATTGCAATCGTTTCCAGAATCATACAGTCAGTTTGTGATGAACTAAAACATGAACAACTTTGACAAGTCTTTGACAGAGTTGTTAGGCATGTTGAGGACAGCCAAGACATAGATGAAGAAGGACAAGCCTATGCATGTGATGATTATCAACAACAAGAAAGGTAAGTCCAAGCGCAAGGGCAAGGGCAAAGCTAAGAAGGGTTCTGATGCTAGCCAGCAGCCCAAGGCACCTTCAGATCTCAAGGCCAAGGGAGGCATGACCAAGAGAGGCAATTGCCACCATTGTCAAAAGCAAGGACATTAGAAAAGGAATTGTCCACTCTATCTGGAAGAACTAAAGAAGAAGGAGGCAACGGACGTCTCCACCTGAAGGTTTCATGAAATAAACTTGTAACACTTTTGAGGTATATGATACCAAGATATAAAGTGTAAAGCACTCAATAAATGGGGCAAGTGTTTCCACCATAGATAGGAGTACTTTAGTTTATTTTCAGCCTTGAAGGCATGTAATAGAGTTATGAACTGCTATTTAATATTTTCCCATGGATAGAAACACTTTACTTTTTGCATATTGTATGACAATGATGGCAATTAATAAAGTTGATGTTTCAATCTTTATGGCAATATGTCTTGTTTATCTTGTGGTACTTGGTATGCATAAGATAAAATGATACCTAAAAGTTGTTGATAACTCAATCAAATTAGCATAAATCATGAGAAATTCATTTCTAGTTTCCATATGATGGATAAGCCAGACTCTTTTGGTTAGAGAACCAGTAAGAGATATGAATCTCTTACACATGATTAATCAATCTTCGCTAGTGGTAGTGGGAGAATGATTATCCTATTAGGTATAATACATGTGATGTATTTACATACCTATTGGAATTAAAGCTTGTACTTCAAATGGTGTTTAGAGAAATACCAATATGAATATCTTGAAGTGTTCAAGAATATCATAGATGAAGCACAAATTTGGTAAAGTGCTAATTCTTGATGAGATCAATGAATGAAATACTTGAACCAAATGTTTGAGAACCTTATGAGTGATTATGATAGTGTATCATAGTGAGCTCATGATTAAGGCATGATGATGTCTAAATCAACAGGGATTCATACTCTAAGGAGTTAGAGGATGATTATCAAATAACTAATTTCTTCTTAAATAAAGAATATCCCACACTAATAAAAGACATTAAGAATCACAAGGAGTTGTGAGTTCTTATATCCTTGACAGATACACCTTGATTATCTATGTGATGAGTTGGTCATGTGATGAATCAACTATCTAGATGAATATGAGGAAGCAGATTTTGAGCTATGATTTATGGACATTACATCCGAAATGACTTCCATGTGAACCATAAGGTATGACCTTGATGGTAGCACCCATTGGGATGAAATCCATAAGTGTGAATGAGTCTTAAGTGTTAAGACACATGGATAACATTTTGAGAAGGATGATGCTTGTTGATTGAAACTTAATGACTAAGAGATTTGTATATGGATACTAAAACCGCATTCCTATGAGGAATAAAACAAGGATGTGTATGTGACACAACCTATAAGGTTTATGAATCCATTAATGCAAATGAAGTCTATAAGTTACAATGGACTAATAAATGTGATTGATTGAGTACAAGCAACTCAGAGTTGGATCTTTACTTTGATAATATAGTCAAAGGGTTTGACTGATATGACAAAGATAAAGAAGGGATCTGTGATTTAGTGGGAGTGTATTCACATTCCACATGTTGATGTGAAATGGAAATGTTCTAGAATGGAAACCCAAAGTGGAAATTATCTATAAGGAAGATAGAGACGTTTCCTATGTGATAGGAATAGAGATCTATAGAGATAGTTCTCGAAAACCTCTTGACCTGAAAAGAGAGAGCATACATTGGCAATGTATACTGAAGGGTTCAGTGTGCATAGATTCAGTGGGAGAAAACTTGTCCATGTTACATGGAGATTGGTATCCCAAGGCCAAGTGTCCAATTCTTATGAAGAATGGGAACACTAAGAATAGATATGGATCTATCATGTAAGTAAACATCCCATCATCTTGCATGTATGAACGTGGTAAGAACAAAAATGCATTTAACATCTTGTATGTAGGACATGACAATATGGTATGCTCATCTTGATAACTCATATGTGGGACATGATGAGTGGATGTATGTCTAGTTCCAATCAGGGTTACTGGAATACCATGAGAACTTGATAAGTACTTGAGAAGTACTAGTTCTATGGAAATAAGGAAGGGTTCACTGTAAAGAGTTACACTAATCCGAACTTCTGAAAGGGACAAAAAATTAATCGCAATATATATGGGATATATAAAAGTGAATGTTTGTTGATAAAAGATGTTTAAAAGGAAATAGTTGAGTATTTGTATGTTAGAGAACATTAGTGGATACTATATGGATCTAGAAGTTCATGAGATGAACTTATAGATATTCCGGTCATTGATGACAAGTTAGGATTACTTGGTCATGCAATGTGGCTAAAGGTTAGCAAAGGAATACTAGATCGCATATTACGGTAACTCCATCTCATACGAGTGATGTACAGCAAAGAGATGAGAGACATGTAGTTAATACTGACTTTGGAAAGGTGTTGCCATAACTCACTATGTTAGCACTAGAGTACAGTAACATGTAGGACATGTTTGAAGATCACTATGAATATGATTCAATGGTGGTTGGCTCGCAATGCAAGTGGGAGTCTGTTGGTATGTATGCCCTGAGAGCCAATCATGGGATGATTGATGGGATACATTAAGATTGATTTGATAAACATTAAAGGCAAGATTTCAATTCTTTATGGTTCAGTCATATGAGATAATGATAGAACAGATTGAATGTCTAGAGAATGACAGTACTCAATGACGTATGCCTTCAGGTTCAGGGCATGAATGATGGGATCATACGGATGCTAAGAGTTTGTACATTCTTATTATGTCCCTAGTCGGATATCATTGTGGAAGGTATATAGGCAACAATGACACACAAGACTAGATTGTGGTGTTGGTTGATGATAGAATCTCGTTAGTCATGATATGGAGATATCAAACCAAACACATAGGTACTTGTTAAAGAACAAGTTTACCAGGAAGACCCACCGTGAGTTTGACACATGGAACCATGACATGGTAGTCACAGTCAGTTCTCACAGTCATGGTGGTGAGTGTGATTCTTTGACCTGAAATCATTACACTCAACACATTTCGTTGGGTACACTCTGGCATCATCAAACGCAATCCTGAAACATGGGTTGTTATAAAGGTGATGATTGGGTGGCTTTGACACATGGGGCTATTGAGGGGTGAGTGTTAGATATGGTATTTGTTCCTCCTGAGGGAGTTTGATATCCAAGGCCACTTGATGAGTAGGATTGAGATAGGCGTGCACACGCATATGTGAATCAGTATGTGATATTGATGTCATACATATCTCCTCCAATCTACTCTGAGATCAAGAAAGTGAATGAACGTTGACAGGATGATTGTTCCATCCCTTGAGTTCATTCGGGTTATCACTGACAAAGAAATTATACATTCGTTGTAACACCATTCACAGATTGTAGGATTGAAAGTTGTTCTCCAACTGTATATTTCACTTGGGTAGCACTGATGTGCGACTAGGCACCGCTCTTTTCTTGTGAAGTCATAAGTGTTATTGACTTTCACTATCAATGTGAAATGGACCTGTAGGGTCACACACATAGGATTTAACCTGGAAGAGGAGCTTATCCACAAACAATGTTTAGATTGATTACTAAAGGAGTTTAGTAGTTCAATTAAACACTCAGTTGATTGATAGCTCAAAATCATAGTGTTCAAGGTGTTGGACAGATTGATTAGAGTATTGGATTGATTGAAACTGCAATTGACTTATTTGCACAAGTCTGTTGCCCCAACCGATCAGCTTAAGAGTTGCACCAATCGGCTTAGCTTGGTGAATCGATCGACTCATGAGATGAACCGATCGGCTCATGGACAGGGTGAACCGATCGGCTCAAGGGTTGAACTGATCGGCTCAACTGGTCCAACCGAGCAAGTTTGGAAAGTGAGAAGACTATTTGCAAATACAATTTGTTTCACTTGTACAAATTTGATTTGGACAAGGATTAATATTTGATTAATCAGAAACAAATATGAAAGTCAATTTGATTTGAACCAGGACCACAAACTGATCAGTTGGGAAGTGAACTGATCAGCTCAGGTGCTCCAACCGATCGTTTCAGGTGTGAAACGATCGGCTCAGCTGCCCAACCGACTGTTTCATACTTGAAATGATCGGTTCAGGTGGTGGAGTTGGTTGTTTTGTGGAAAATCTTAAACCCTTCTACTTATGTATTAATTCTGCATTGCCCGGGATAGAGAACCATGTCCCATGACCCTCCTATATATATACGGGTAGGGGGGCTTCTCAAGAAAACAACTCAATGCACCACTTGCTTTACAAAGTTGTCATTCTCTCTGGTTTTGGTAACCTAGAGAGAGCCTGAGCAAGTGCTACTCGATAAGGGAGGCACAGCAAGGGAAAGACAACTACAGAAAGCGACTGGTGGCAGGAGAGTGTGTCGGTGACTAGTACGCCGATAGGAGGGTACGAATCCTTCCGATTCCTTATGGGACAAGGAGATCGGAGTTCCAGGTGGTTCGTGTGGACTACTTCAGAGGCGGGAGACTTCTGCCGCTTGGAGGACAGTTGTCAATCCCGACAGTCCCGGTGAGACCAGGAGCTGCACAGACATCATCCAAGACCGGAGGTAAAGACCGTGCAAGTTGTGAGGTAACGTCGCCGAGCAAGCCTCGGGACAATGTATGCCTCTACAAACCATCCTTCCTATTGTATAGGCGTTGACGCGATTCCTTTATTTTGGGTTTGGGAGGAGAAAATTTTTGTTTCTGTTGCCTTCTCTGTCTCTTCTAAAACCCAAAATTTACCGAGGTCACCACACATATCTACCTCCTTGTTGTTACACCTTGTCTAAAAAGAAGAAGAGAACTCTTTGTGAGTTCTTGTTTAATGCTAAGGTACCACATGGATACTCAACCAATATTTATATATTTCTATCAATGAAGGATTTGAAGTTAATAGGTCTTAAAACTCATAATTGTCACACTGTAATGCAACATATATTGCATGTGGATATTTGATCTATCCTTCCTAAGCATGTAAGGTTTACAATCACTAGACTTTGATTCTTTTTCAACACTCTATGTAGCAAAGTAATTGCTTCTGAGATTCTAGATTAGTTGCAAAGAGAAGTGGTTGTTACCCTATGCCAACTTGAGCAGCATTTTCCCCCTTCATTCTTTGATATCATGGTACATCTGGTTGTTTATTTGACTAGGGAAGTGAAAAAGTTGGATCCAATTTTCTTGCATAGGATGTATCCTTGTGAGCGGTACATGACTATTTTTAAATGTGATGTTAGGAACCGTTGTCACCCTGAATGGAGTATTATTTAGGTCTATGTTGCTAGGGAGGTTATGGACTTTTGCAATTACTTTTTGAGTTGCAATGAAACTCTTGCTAATATTGTGAATCCTGACGTTTATTCCAACAAAGGTATTCTTGGAGAACAATAAATAAATATCAGTGATCAGCAATGGGAACAAGCACACTTGCATGGTTTACACAACATTGACGATGTGGGCATTTATATCACCTAACACACCAATGAGTTTAAAACAAATTATCTCCGAGCCAGTTCAATGTGGATTTCTAGAGAGCATAATCAGACATTTATTAGGTGGTTTGAAGATAAATTATTCAATCAACTATCTCAAATGCCCAATAATGTTACAGAAACTGTCAAATGGCTCACATATAAGCCAAAGACCCATGTTACATCTTATGAAGGATTTTACATACATGGATTTTCATACTACACAAAAGTCAAGATGATAAGAGTGTCATCCAATATAGTATGGTCACCCTTCGGGTATTTTATTGTATTTTTCTAGTGCAAGGATAAGAGTCCATGTGAATGAAATATGTCTTATTACAGTGTCATTGAAGACATATGGGAAATTGACTGCACAGAGTTCAGAGTTCCATTATTTAGGTGTAAATGGGTTGATATCAAGAATGGAGTTGTAGTTGATGAACTTGGTTTCATAATAGTGAATTCTGAGTGGATATGCGAGAAGGATGAACCATCATCATGGCACCACAGGAAAAATTAAGTATTCTATATCGGAAATCCTGCAAAAGAAAATCGGTCTATAATTCATCATGGGAAAAGACAATTCATTTCAGATCATATTGATAAAGAAGAGTACTATGACAAGTATGATGACTCTATTCCAATTTGTATTGTCTTACAAAGTGTAAATGTTGAATCTAACACTGATGATTGTACACATGAAGATCACACACAAAGGATATTAGTTTAAGGTAGACCACATATACTATTTCATATGTTATTTGCATTACATAAGATGTTTATTTGTTCATATGTTATCTCACTTTTTAATATGTGATCTAAATTTTTAATATGTGATCTGTATTTTTGATTTGTGATCTGATTTTATCGATGGTATCTGACACAGTGATCCCGAGTGTTGGGATCCTAAGCATGAGGATCCTGAGTATCTTGTGTAGGGTGTTGACGGTGTTGATAAATCAAAACATAGGACAGGGATAACTATGATAAAAATGGCCACAAATAGGGAAGGGAGGAAGGACATCATTGAATTTCAGGCACACTGATTTCTAAAGAGTTTGTTATCTACTTTGGGGTCCTTGCTCAAAGCAAAGTTCCTCTCTGTGTTGATTATTGGAGACAAGTGAGTACGGATAATAAAGGCCTCATCTAGAGGAGTTAGAGGTGACAGAAATGCATTTATGTTTTAATAGTCTTTTCCATTCTTTTCTTTAACATCTATAAATAGTAGTGAATGTTTAACCATTTTAGGGCCAGTATGAGCATGATGAAAAGTTGCTATGCAAGTCCATTATGTAGCTCATTGGAAGAAGACACAGAGATTGGATGACAATATTTACAAGATACTACATCCTTAGAGACAAGAAGGATCAAGGCCCTACTATTAAATGGAACTATATTGATAAAGATGATTGGAAGGATCTTGTATAGCAGAGAAAAATAGATATGTTCAAGGCATTGAAATAATTATATTTTTATGGTTTCTTATGGTTACCTATCTATGTTACTGAATTAATTATATTTTATGATTTCTTTTGGTTACTTGACAATAATTATTATTGAATTAATCAGGCCATTCATGATGATCAAAAATATAGGTGTGACAAGAATGTGCATAACCACTAGTTGGGTTCAGGTGGTTATATTATATGATAGAGTAAAATCAAGGGCCTTCTACTTATGCCCCTTCCATTGCTGCGTCTTCTAGTGATTCCATAAGGTTGCCTTACTATATTGATTGGATAGATGAGAGGAAAAACAAAGCCAGAGAAAGTTCGGTCCAAGCAACCTAGAAGGTGGCTTCAAAATGGTAAATTTCTTGGTCTCGCAAAATGTACATGTTCTTTTTTCATTGGTTTGTTAAGTTTTACTGACTATTCAGTTTTTATGATGAATAGTTGGAGTTGGGTGAGTAAAACAAAGGAGGGCAAGTTCACCCCTTAGGACACACACAATGAATTGACTGTTGCTCTAGGGATAGAAGAGCATCCTGGATGTGTTAGGGTCGTTGGATATGGGCATGTGATAAAATATGTTTTTAGTGCATCCCATAAAAAGAGTAAATCTTCTAAGAAAGGGGGAATGGACATGGAGGAGGTGAAAAGATTAACAGTTGTAGACTTGGAGGAGTTTAAGGCTTCTCAAGGGGTGCAAGCTCCTTCAGCACATACGAAACATTTACAACGTCATAAATCAATGGAGTGTATTGGGAGTAGTCCTTTGGACCCACATAGCACAGTGGGGTAAGATTCAGTTTAAGTCAATTTGTTATATACAGTGTGATAAAGTAAGGCCTCTAGTCTATATATATATATATATATATATATTTGTGTGTGTGTGTGTGTGTGTATATATATGTATATATATATCTATGTTTGTGTGTGTGTCAATTTACATTTTGTGTTTCATAAAATTGTAGGTGGCCAGAACATGTCGTCTTTCCATTGATGTTCCATCATACAACATCGCGTAAGATGTCAAGGCTTAACTCACCAATACACTTGATGGTATTCCCCTTCTCACTGATCACATTCGTTTGAACATAAAAGGTGTCATTCTGGTAATGAGAGACGCACCTCTCACATAAGCACCTAAATGCCACCACAGTCAGAGAGGTAGAAGGTGGATTTACTAGGTGGCCTAAACGACTCATTGTATTTCTTGAGGTATAACAAATATATATGAAAATTTGTATAATTAATTAAAAGCTGATATGAGAATACATGCATGCAGCCCACAATAGCTAAGAATCCCCCTAGGGTTCTGAATCCTCTACCCCCTCATTTTATTCCACATGAGTTCTTTGACTCCTTAGGCCGTAGTTGCGAGATGTTGACAAGATGGTTAGACAACACAGAGTGATCAGATACCATGGTGATCAGCCTTCCAGAGGAGATTGTAGGTATAGATCATGACACTATTATACTATTGACCAAGGTTTTGGAAAGCGCGAAGCGGGAAGCGTGCGGATTGACCCTTTTGAAGCGGGGAGCCGAAAGCGGGCTTTAAAGCGGACCAAAGCGGGCGCTTTTTGAAAAAGCGGTCTGCATTGTTTTAAAAAATATAGAAAACATTTGGTGACCGTTGTACTGCTAACATATCATTAATCAAGCATCTAAATGATATTTCATTACATTAGAATGACTTTTACATATGAAAAAGGGTCCTATAAATAGATTGTTACAAGCTAAAAATACTCAAACATCATAAAACCACATAGTCCTCGCTCAACAATCAAGTATCATACTAGTACAATGTACTTAATATTGTTTCAATAATTGGGCTTAGAAATTATCATTTAGTAAAAAAAACTGGAGGTAGTTGTAGTTAAATACTAGTACTCTGTACAAATATTGTTGACTGAGTAAGGTACTCTTCAACATAATATAAATAGATGCACATTTAAATAGTAATAAAGAGAAATGCATGACAATATATAGTAGAATCAAGGTAATTAAATATTACTTAGTAAATCCTAAAGAGAAATAAACTACTAGACTTAGTATATAATAAACAATATAACAAATTTTGCCACCTTATTTGTTACAGTCTATAGATGGTTGTGCAAAGTTTTTGTACAAGTATAAAAAATGGCTGACTATTAATTTGTCAGTGGTATTAAACTACATTAAACATACATGCCAATATCATACATAGTAAATCATAAAGAACAATAAGTTACTGCACTAAGTACATAATTGACAATATAACAATATTTTACGACATCATTTTGTTACAGTCCACAGATGGTTGTGCAAATGTTTTATACAAGTATACTAAATGTCAGACTATTAGAGTATCAATGGTAATAAACAACATTAAATATACATGATAATATCATAAACAAACTTGAAAGTACAAAGTACTAGTCTAGCTGTACATAGTGTACAGACATCAGTAACAAAGTAAAGATAAATGCTAATTACTAAACTTTCTTACACCTTTTGAGATACAATAGTTGGAGCATCACATCTCCCAAAAGTAGTGCTTTCATTTTTCTATAGATTTGGCGAGTGATTAGGTCACTCCAGCAATATTTGTCGTGAAGCGGCCTGAAGCGGTCGCTTAAGCGGGGCTGAAAAAGCGGCCTGAAGCGGCAAAAAGCGGGAAAAAGCGGCCGCTTCAGTCCAAAACGCTTCAAAGCCCGCTTCAGCTAAAATTACAACGGGACATAGGCTTGACCGCTTAAGCGGCCGCTTAAGCGGCCGCTTCACCCGCTTTTTAAATCAGAGCTATTGACAGATATTTTTGAGCTATTTTATTATTAATGGTTGAACACATCAGTGATAGAACTTGGGATACAGAGGGTCTAAATACCCCACCATATGTGAAGTATACATATTTGTAATTGTGTTTGTATATAAAATTGAGTATTGCATATATAAATTGTTTAGTTATTTTCATTATGGGGTTGCTAAGTTCGGAATAGAAAATGCGGCATTTCTAATGCCATCATTGATTAGTGATGTTTAGAGATTTGAGTGACATCAAAGATTATGTGAGTACAACAGTGCAGTCTTTTGGTGCTTCCAAGACCGTGAACATAGCTCCCTTCAACACTATGTAAGTTTTGAGCTTGTTGTTTATTTGTCTAATTTATGAATACAATTTGTTGTGAAAATTAATTTTTATTTTATTTGCCTTCTATTCACTCAGATATAAGCATTGGAAGTTTCTAGTAATTGTCCTTAAGACTTGGGTTGTGTATTTCTTTGATCCTTAGGGTATAATAACTGACACCAAATGAGGGACACCCAATGAAATTGGTGATTCATGTGTAAGCATAGTTTTCTATGCTCAACATGTTTGTTAATGTTTGCATCACATGACAATTTAATAATACAACATAAATGGTCATTTGACTTATAGGGGTGTGAAGCATTTTGTATCGGCCAAAGGAAAGTAGATAAGAAAAAGAAACTAGTAACTTGGAAGAAAGTTGATGTAGTTTTCTCATTATAATTTCTTATATATTATCAACTTTGCTTAACTACATTTTTAATATAATTTTAAATATGCAGGGCCTTATACAAGATAATGATTGGGCATGTGCATAGTAAGTGATGTTGTACACGAAGATGATTGCCATGCACACACAACAGATCAAATGCATAGAGAAGATAATGTTATTAGTCTTGGATCATATTAATGAAATAGTCTTTTGAGAATGCAAACAATAAAATCTAAATTAGAACTACATCTCATTCTCTTTGTAATTTTTAACACTACTAAACCCTATTCATTAGTCTAGTTGAATGGCTTACGTGAACAATGGGAAGACTGCTTCATCAAATATGTGGACTTCACAGATGAATGGAAGGTTCTTTGATATTTTTGTAGTTCAAACTTTGATGTGAGATTTTGTTTATTATATCTATGAAATTGAATGTGTGGCTGAGAAATGAATCAATTGAGTTGTGAGTTCATGGATACATGTGTGCATTTGAGGTGAAAAAATGAAAGAATGTTGAGGTTTGATGTCTTGTTTGTGTCTATTTGTATATATAATTTTCTTCTTGTAGGTTTTAACCTTTTGTTAAGTTGTGATGCTTGTAGTGGCATGCATCTCTTCATAACTTTTAGTTCTGAAGAACTACATGTAGCAGACATGCTAGCAGCTGGACAGTAGGTCTGCATACCTTCTAAATAGAAAAACATTGACATTTGTCATCAATCATTTATAAATAATTGATTACATATACGTTCTACATTAGTTACATTAAACTGAAAAGGTATACCTAAAGTTTTCATTATTCAATCACAGATAAAATTGACAACGATTATTCGATGTCGGTTATATCTCATTACTCAACCGATGAGGAATTGGCATAGGAAACCATTTTTGTTGTGTAATTAGCTTAAAGGCGTCAGGTGTTTCTCATATAATCGACAAGGAAAGTTCAAAGGAGATCACAATTTCTTCGCATGTTGAGTGTTATGTCGTTGATTTTTCTATAACATGAACTCGACCACAAAAAGTATTGTCATTGGTTTCTCTAATGATGATGAGTGGCTTGAGTTTTATCATCGCCCACTTAGTCGTTGATTTTTAATTGACATTATATGCTTAAAAACTGAAGAAATATCTTGTTTCTGTAGTAGTGTCTCCAACTTCTCCAATCACTTGGGTGATGATGGATTATTGCTCGATACTAATTAATGCTTGTCAGGATTTAATTTTATTATGTACATCACTACCAATGTAATATTGAATCTATAAGGTCACATGCAAAGGATGCACTACAATAGTATTATAATATTGGATATGATTGGAAATGTTCCAAGTTACATTATTACTAAAAGGCTTAGGTAAACAACTAGAATAATGTTGGAATCAAATCTAAGACAATTGGCTAAAAGGTTTAACCCAATTTATTGGACCTAAAATTATAAAAGCATATGATGAGTCAACCAACTAATCTTGAGTGATTGGTTGGAGTTTCTATTCAAGTGACTAAAATTAAATAATTAGTTACTATGTTTAATCAATTAATTAATTCATAGATCAATTAATTTGATTAATTGATTTGTATGATTCTAGAATATTCTAAGTGCCTATTAGTATGTCCATGAGTGACCTATTTTAAATGCAGCCACCACCTTTTCGTAACCCATGGTTTTGGAAACCTTACTTCCTTTCCTCTCCTATTTGAAGGGGAATGAGGTTCGAGATACAGAGACATGCTCTTGTATGTGAACCCTAGCCCTCATCATCCCCATGAGAGAGAGAAGGTGAATGATCGTGCTGCTAGGATGCCAACAAGCAACAGGATTCTCTTTCCACAAGCTGAAACAGCATGACAAAGAGTTCTAGTCCATCTGTGTAGACTATGCAGAGGCATAGGCATTGTACGACTACGTCTACAGGACATCTTTAAGGACAATTCATGCATGTGAGGAGCTACATACACCACTGTGCGAGGAGGATATTTTTGGACTTTATCCATGATAAATTTATACCGTGCGCACCCACCTTCTAAATATATTGTTTTTGTCAAAGAAATGTTCTTGTAACAAATGTGAAAATTTTGGTTTTTCCACTGTGTTTTTTCCTCCACAATTCTTAATAGTTTGATCTCAATAGAACATATTGTTTTAAGGGAGTCTTCTTTGGCATTTGATGGTCTTGTCTCTGCCGAGATATTGTTTTCTTTTCCATACAAAACTAGGTTATACCCTAGTTTCTACCTTAACCATCTTATTAGGTGTCATTCAAGTATGCTCTAAACTATGTTCAACATGGAAATGAGCATGATTATATATAAATATTTGAACACTAGATTAAGTTTAGTTGTAAGATACCTCCTTTTTTGTTAAGTGGTAATGTGAACTCTCTCTATTGTGGTTATTTAGGTCTTGGCTTCAACATGACATTGTTTTGGTATAGTTTTTGCCTAAACCACTCTGTCGAGGGTACCAGATACTTTTTCTTAATTCCAATTTTCTCATACACTAGAGTTAGTTGAGGTGAATTATAAGTATATAGTGAAGAACCTTAGGAGTCTGCCTCCTTCATTTTAATAATGTAAGTTAGATACTTATGTAGTTTCATTGTGGGATATATGAGTAATGTATGTTCATATACTTACTTGTGTCTTACAAACACACTATGCTAGTAAAGCCATCGAGTAATAGGGAAAGTCTAATATGTTCCTATTATGATTGTGTGACCAAATGTGTCCCCTAATGTCTCTATGTGAGCTTCTATGTTCTCTATTATGATAAGATAAGGTTACGATTGTGCTAAATAGTGGTTATCTGACGTATAGGAACCCGACACAAGTTGACGTCATGTAATAGGAAATCCTATCTATTTTTACTATGATAGAAGTTATATATGTCTTGGGTATACCCTCCAAGATGCTAGGAATACTAGACTCTCTTGGTATAATGAAGTTATAGACAAAAGTTGGGTAATTGTGTGTTGTGGTGAAAAACATTTTACTACTACCTAGGTGGTTTCTTGGTGGATAAGGGCCAAGGTCTTTAGAGTAGAGACTCGGGTTCAAACCCTTGGTTGTGTGACCTAAGCAATCAGTAGTCTAGTCATGCATGATGGCCCCTGCATAAGTTTACATGCTCCCCCCAATGTGTAGGTAGTTGAGGGGGGATGGGGGGTTTACACTGCCCATGTGAGGCTAGCAATCTGGCTCCTCCTCTGGGTGTTTCCAACGTCTCAAAAAAAAGGATGTTGACTTAATTCTTGTATTTATTTTGGATCCATTTTAGCTTTACTTTGCAAGTTATCTTTTTAGCATTATTTTAATTATACTATTGTTTGTATAAAAATTAAATTTATGGGTTTCATTGAGATTTTATGAACCAAGGCATAGCTTGTAGAGGTGTGAAGTAGTAATCAATGTCCTTGGAGAACAATCATCTAGGTGGTTATATCACCTCCCTTCAAACCCTCCTAGTTGTGGAGCCATCATTATGAACAAGTTTTTTTTATATAGGACTTCATTTACTTACCCCTTGTCATCTATTTAGGTGGTTAACTATGTTGGGTGGAGTCATGGACACTTTTGTATCTAGGAGTATAATTAAACTTTAGATTTGTCTAAATTATTAGAGAATACTCTAATAGACCATTTTTAATATTCATCATATTTTTAAGTGCATTTTATATGTGGTTTGCATGTTTATTTTACATGTTCACTTCATATCTGACTTGTTTTAGGTTTTCAATATTTATGTAATTTATTTGGTATTTAATGTGTTTTGTGTGCTTTATTTATAGGAGTTATGCAACTTAAAGAGAGAAGTAAATATCCCTCCACAAAAGAGAGATGACTAAAGATTGCATGTTCTCACTCCCTAGCTTCAAAAATTGGAGTGAGGATCTTATTCATTGGCTCAAGCCAAAGAATACCTTTTAGGAAGATCATGTCAATTGGTTGGATACATTAGTAGGCTAGTTGGGCTTAGGCAGAATGAGGCCCTTCATATGGCATATGAGTCTCTTGACTCACCTATTGAGTCATTCAACCAGTTCCAAAAAAACATCACAGAAGAATCTAGAATTCTTACATTTTATCAATCATCTTACTCATCTATTGAGTCGCCTATTTGATTCGTATAAATTCTCCACCAAGAAAAGATCATTCACACAGAGGGGCATCTTGGTCGACCAACATGGGTTTCTCATAGGCACTTATCAACAAATTAGTCACCCAAATAACTCCACAAGTCGATCATCGGGATCTTCCTCACACTGCACACAATAGGGAAAACAAACTCCCAACAAGTTGTTTGACCCACTTGCAAGTCTCCTAGTTGGGGGTCTAAAAGTTTCAACATCAAAGAACACATTGACTGACTCATTCCATGAATCGATGGATTAGAAAGCATAAATTGCACTGAAAAGGATCTATATTCCACATCCAATATAGAAATTGGATGATTCAAGTTGGGTTAGAACTATAATTCGATTGTATACACGATACATATATTCTGACCACTTCTATTGGTTTTATTATCCCCATAGTTTCTCAGCCTAGTGGCATCAGAAATTGCTACAAATGGTTAATAGTCATTGGATTAGATCATATGGATTTGATATTTTATCAGTTGATATATAAGGACGTAAAGGGTGTCTAGGGAAAGTTCCATGACCAATACATCCCTAATGAAAAACCATGGCCATCATGGGGGGAATTTGAAGATAAATGTCAATGGCTTAATATGGAGACGCTCTCCATTGGAGGATGTAATTGGAGTCTGCAGCTATTGTTTGGGAGTGGTAAAAAGCCATTGAGCTTCTCCTCTACACCTCTACTTTCTCCATGAGCTTTTGTTTCTCTCTCTTTTTTTATCATGAACATGATTAGAGGATAGATTATTTACCCATATCTTGTACTCTCCTATTTTTTATTTATATGGATTTTTTTATTGATTATTGATTGATTAATTGCATGCTCTATATATTAACTACAATCATATATGAATATTAGAATTCTTGGCGTGGAAACCATGAAATCTGATATTAGAATGCCAATTACTATCATTGAACCTTGGATGAAACCACGAAAGGGAGTTCTACGAGGTGATGGATTGAGGATATGCAGGTAATGAGATCTCAGGTCTATGCAAAATATATCATTGTGTATTTCAAGATCCAAAAGGGTATGAAAAAACTTAACATCAATCTAAAAAGTCATATGTATGAGTGTTGCAGTGGATACATAGGCAGTGGCAGTGAAACATGTCATCTTGGTGATATTATCATAGTGTTTAAAATCAATTCTTAGTTAGTTTAATTTATCTTTATTGCTTAATTAATTTTGTTGCCCAAACAAACCACCAATCACTTTGAATATGTTAATTTATTTCTCTTTATTAGACTAGAAAGCTAAATTGTTCTTAAAAAGGTTGTCCTTCAGGTTTGATCCTAAAGATATACTATAATAAGACCCCTCAATTTGGGGATAGTGATTATTGCATGTAAGATTAGGTAAAAACTTGGGTATTTATTACTAAGTGAATTTATTGTGGTGTACACTATCATATCTGTAAATACTCATTGAATGCCAATATTTTATGACTTTGATATAATCAGAGTAAATATATTACCTTTATTAGTTGACCACTACAGGTATCGGTTGAATAAATAAGATAAGTTTGATAATCAAATCTCACTTATCTCTAATGGTGTACATATTAGGGTTAGTTTTTATAGTAGGTAACATTGACTAATTAGCTTAAAATTTGAGGTTACAATCTCCAACCAAACTAGAATTATATTTTATTAGAGGTAATATCGTCATCCTCACTATTACTAATTCATCTAAGGGGATTTGAACTTGTTCTTAGGATGATATATATTGATAGATAATTTTTTGAACCCATTTATCTCATGCTTTTATAGTGTAGAACAAGAGGCTCAAGTAGAGCCTTGTAATCCCAGGTCTATACTTCTCCCCACTTGATCAAATATATTACAAGTGGTATAATTAGTGGATGGTAATGAAACTACCCCAATTCTATATGGCTCCTATAAGTACAATTATACTCATATTGTTGTTTACTAGCAAACTAAGGACCGATGAGAGTTTCAACTAGGACATGTAACCAAATTCTTATGACCCTAAAGGGTACTTTTCATGGTGCAATTGAAGACAAGATGTTTAAACCAAGACCCTAGAAAACCCGATGTGTAAACCTCTCACATTTAAGAAGTATTAGGTAGTAGTGCTAATATTGGGAAAGATGATAATGGAAACATTACCCCATCCATAAGTAACTTTATTCAGAATAATGGTGTAATAATATACTAGGTTTTAATAATTCAACACTAATATGAGAATATGAATGCATTCATGATGTTGAGATGACATAATTTCACCTAAAGAATGGAGTGTAGTTTGAAACGGGGTGGTATGTAATGATCCCAACTAACTTGACTGGGGAAGTGACCGAGAACCCTATAACTTGTTTAACAATTGTAAATTAGTTCACTGGGTAATGGTAAGGATATATCCAATCTAAAAACTTCATCAAACACCTTAGTTACATAAATCCCAACGAATGTACATCATGATTCTACCTGGTAAAAGAACCTTAAGTATCAAAATATAACCGTCATACATTTGTATTTGGATTTTTTTAGTCTAACTTGTTAGTTTGACCTTATATTAGTTTGAGAGTAATTGGTTGTTAAGGTATGGATATAATGAATCTGAAGATGAAAGCATGTTTAAGGGGTAGAGTGTTGTAATCTAACAAAACCTAGGTGTATTCACTAACCATATCCTATCTATGCCTTTATCTCTTAGTATTGTTTAATTATATTTACCTAAATTAGGTGGTAGTAGATGTACTATGAACTTGGAAGTGTAGAATTTTAGCTAAATCTTCATTATAATGAGGTTTTAATGTAATTACTATAGATAGGGTCTATGTGAAGGTTAAAATGTAGATTGATTCTTTGATATATTTATGTTTCTAAATAAGAACTATAGAACCTTCTTATCTAAGATATTTAGAAGAGTAAGATGTATATGAATTATGACCCCAATTGTTAAAAGGGGTAATGATAATATCAATTGATTCTCTTTTATCCATGTTGTAGATATTTAATACAGATTTTCAAAAGTAAAACATAAAGCAATAGTTGATTTTCTAATGCTTTGTTTAGTCTATGTCTCAAATTTTATATTATTTGGACTTTGTTCGTTCCCTCAATGAATTAGGTAAAGAAACGAAGATGAAAATATCCAAGAATTAGGATGATTTGATTCATATAGTTATTCATATAAACCTCTAATGGAATGTCTCACATGTGTTTCATTTTTTGGACATTGTTTTAAATAAGATTGCTTAGATTGCTTCAAACCTTCCTTCCATTGGACCACTTTGATCAAATGATGATTGGACTGTTGACTCAAGGTCAATTAGGTCAATGTTTACTCACGTCTAAATTGACTAAACTCGTGTTTTGTTGATGACTAACCATTCCACATATTGGTGTCTAATGTCTCTACTTGAGTGATTTCATATTAGGTATAGACACACTCCAAATGCCCTAACTTGCGCATATCAAATTGGAGAAAAGATAAGTCAAAGTCAATACAAGTGGACGTTTTTGTAATATGATGTATATCCATTAGAATCATGTTGTAAATCACTTGTAATGATTGTATGACTTGTAATTAATCTTAGAAAAATATCAGGAGCACTTAGATCGAATATTAGAGCACATTAGATGCAACTTTGAAAATTGATTACAGGCACTTTGTCGGTCGAGTTTCCCATCCTGAAAACTCGACCGATCATCCTTGATCAATTTTTTGAAGATTGCATCGGTCGAGTTGTGTTTACACAGAACTCGACCGAGGGAGTAACTGACCAAATCGATTTTCATTGGTCGGTCAAGTTTCCTCAAGACAAACTCGACCGATGGTCTGAATATCGGCTTTATCTTTTACTCTATCAGTCAAGTTACCCTTACAGAAACTCGACTGATTGCACTGTACAGAAAAGTGCAGAAAAGTGTTTCTAGCCGTTGTGGAGTTGTAACAAGTGAAAATAGATCCGTTGCAATCCACAAAATGGCTAGTTTTCATTCACAAGTGTTCCCAAAGGCTAAGAGGCATCCCCAGCTATAAATAGGACCCCTTGGGCTTCATTCCAAGGATGAGCATTCATTGCAAACTCTATATGAGGTTCCTATTCTATAGTTGAGTGCTTCCTACAGCCTCCTCTCTCTCTCTAAGCTTAATCACTTGCTACATCCATTAGAGTGAGTAGGAAATCTGTAAGAGAGCTAGTCCTATATGTATATCTTTTGAGGCTCTCACTTCCACCACCTCCCCATCTCTCATTTGCAATCATGAAGATGAAGGTTCTCTCTCTTGTGTAAGAGAGGTAAAGAAGAACAAGGGAAGGAGTCCCTTGGTGAAGATCAAGCTGAACACTTGGAGCAAGAGTGGGTAAGTCCTTGGTGAAGGCAGAAGACTCCTTGCTCAAGTAGGTAAGTCCTTGGTGGAAGCTTCTCCGAGTGAAGGTGAAGTCAAAAGCTGAAGATCCAAGAAGAGTGGGTGATCCCTGCAAGGCTGAAGACTTGTGTAAGAGTGGGTAAGTCCTTGGAGAAGGCCGAAGACTCTTGCAAAGTGGGTAAGTCCTTGGTAAGGTTGAAGACTCTTTGTATTGGATAGGTAAGTCTTTTTTTTGGTCAGGCATTGTATGTCTTATGAATGAATATAAGAGTGCAATAGTTTGGAAGTCTGAGAGGTTGACCTCTCTAGGCAAGTGGACTGACACACTTCTAGTCTGAAGTGTGGAACCACTCTAAATAGCTTGTCTAATTGGTGCATGTTCAATCTCTCTCTCCCTTGCTATGTATGTTTTAGTTGCACTCAGATTACCTATTTAGCAACCTTATCTTGTCATATATCTTGAAGGTTTAATGAGTTTTGTTCAAGTACTTTCAGCTCTATTCACCCCCCTCTAGAGCATCTAATCACCCATCTAGGATCCAACAATTGGTATCAGAGCGGGTCTTCTCCAAGCATACTTCAATAAGTAGGAGAAGATGGGTGACTACCTAGGATGGAGATTCTCTACCAGCCTTCCAATCTTTGATGGGAGTAATTTCCTCTATTGGAGAAGAAGACTTCAATTCTACATCCAAGGATCAAGTCTTGAGATGTGGCAAATGATGAACAGCCCATACATGCAACCAAAGACAAAGATTGAAGAATGGGATCAAGCTACCTTGAAGAAAGCAACCTTGAAGAAAGCAACTTTCAATGCTAGAGCCATGCACATCTTATATGCCTCCATGACCCCACCAAATTCAATCGGATTTCTTCATGTGAAACAGCCTATGAGGTATGGAGAAAGCTTTGCATCACTTATGAAGGGAAAGATCAAGTGAAGGAAAGAAAAGTCTACATGCTCAAAGGGCTGCTTGAGAACTTCAAGATGGGAAAGGAGAAGAGCATAGCCAACATGTACTCAAGGCTCAACACCATTTTGAATGGTCTTGCTGTTCTAGGACATCCTATGTCTAGTGGAGAGATCAACTCAAAGATCCTTAGAACTCTCCCCAAGAGATGGGAACCCAAGGTGACTTCCATTGAAGAAGCAAGGTCTCTTAGGGATATTCCTATAGAAGAGCTCATTGGAAATCTACAAGCACATGAAGCCACACTTGGCAAGAGGGAGGAAGTAGAAAGACAAGAGAAGAAAGAGCTAAAGAGAATGAATAAGGCTGAAATAAAGGCTCAAATTGAATCTATCATGTAATAAGTCTATCCATCCTCTCAAGCTAAAGAAGATGCCATGTACAACAAGGGTAGATTATACAAAGGCAAGTCCTCCTCCATTAGGTGCTTCACATGTAGAAAGAAGGGTCACTACAAGTAAGATTTCCCACAAGGCAAAAAGAACCATCTTCACAAGAAGGAGAAATGGCACTCAAGCTCAAGTGGCTCCTCCAACTCAAGCTCAAGTGAAGATTCAAGTGAAGGATCAAGCTCAAGCTCTAGTGATGAAGGAGAATGCCATTTTGCTCTTATAGCATCAACAAGTGAAGACTCAAGTGAGGTAAATCTAAACTCTTTAGATAAAGAATCTTTGATTGCTATTATTTATGATATTTGTGCCTCTCGTAAGTCTTCTAAAAGGAAAAAGAAAAATCTTGCTAGAAATATTGATAATTTGCATGAAGAATTAAATGATCTTGAACGTGCTAATTCTTTCTTGCTTGATGATAAAAATGATTGTCTTAGTCAAGTGGATTCTCTTAAACTTGAAAATGCTAGTTTGCTTGATAAGATTAGATTTCTAGAAGCTCAACCTCTCATGCCTAGTTCTAATGAAGAGCATACTTTAATTCTTGATTCTCTCATGCATGACATTGATGTTCTTAAATCTAAAAACAAGGACAAAGATTTTGTTTTGCAAGAATTAGAAATAGAAAATGCATCCTTGCTTGCTAAAATCAATGTGCATGAATCTTGTTCTAGTTCTACTAGTAGAGAGAATGATGTTGCTGCTCTTCATATTGATAGAGACTCTTACTTAACTAAAGCTCTTTGCTTAGAAAATGATCTTTTGCATGCTAGAGATAATATAAAACATTTGTCTTCTACATTACTTCTCTTAAGCATGATAATGAAAGTTTGAGGTCCTCTTTGCAAAGATTCTTAGTTGGTAAAAAGAGTCTTAATGACATCCTACATCATACTACCAAACAAATTGGTAGACATGGTTTAGGGTATGATAGTAGTCAAGGGAACAACAAAGATAAAGGACCTCCAATATTCCATGGAGAATCCTCTAGTTCCAAGACTATGGGCACATGCAACGATTGCAATGATTTTGGTCATTATTCTAATTGTTGTCTTTTTAGGAAAGCACCCAAGAGCAATAGTACTTGGGTTGCTAAACTAACCCCTCCGGACCCAAAAACATGATTGGGGACCCACTTTGTCGGTTGAGTTTCCCAGCCTAAAAACTCGACCGATCATCCTTGATCAATTTTCTGAAGATTGCATTGGTCGATTTGTGTTTACATAGAACTCGACTGATGGAGTAACTGACCAAATCGATTTTCATTGGTCGGTCGAGTTTCCTCAGGACAAACTCGACCGATGGTCTGAATATAGGCTTTGTCTTTTACTCTATCGATCGAGTTACCCTTATAGAAACTCGACTGATTGCACTGTACAGAAAAGTGTTGAAAAGTGTTTCTAGCCGTTGTGGAGTTGCAACAAGTGAAAATAATCTGTTGCAAGCCACAAAAGGGCTAGTTTTCATTCACAAGTGTTCCCAAAGGCTAAGAGACATCCCCAGCTATAAATAGGACCCCTTGGGCTTCATTCCAAGATTGAGCATTCATTGCAAACTCTATATGAGGTTCCTATTCTATAGTTGAGTGCTTCCTACAGCCTCCTCTCTCTCTCTAAGCCTAATCACTTGCTACATACATTAGAGTGAGTAGGAAATCTGTAAGAGAGCTAGTCCTATATGTATATCTTGTGAGGCTCTCACTTCCACCACCTCCCCATCTCTCATTTGCAATCATGAAGATGAAGGTTCTCTCTCTTGTCCAAGAGAGGTAAATAAGAACAAGGGAAGGAGTCCCTTGGTGAAGATCAAGGCTGAAGACTTGGAGCAAGAGTGGGTAAGTCCTTGGTGAAGGCAGAAGACTCCTTGCTCAAGTAGGTAAGTCCTTGGTGGAAGCTTCTCCGAGTGAAGGTGAAGTCAAAAGTTGAAGATCCAAGAAGAGTGGGTGATCCCTGCAAGGCTGAAGACTTGTGTAAGAGTGGGTAAGTCCATGGAGAAGGTCTAAGACTCTTGCAAAGTGGGTAAGTCCTTGGTAAGGTTGAAGACTCTTTGTATTCGATAGGTAAGTCTTTTATTTGGTCATGCATTGTATGTCTTATGAATGAATATAAGAGTGCAATAGTTTGGAAGTCCTAGAGGTTGACCTCTCTAGGCAAGTGGACTGACACACTTCTAGTTTGAAGTGTGGAACCACTCTAAATAGCTTGTCTAATTGGTGCATGTTCAATCTCTCTCTCCCTTGCTATGTATGTTTTAGTTGCACTCAAATTACCTATTTAGAAACCTTATCTTGTCATATATCTTGAAAGTGTAATGAGTTTTGTGTAAGTGATTTGAGCTCTATTCACCCCCCCTCTAGAACATCTAATCACACATCTGGGATCCAACATGGACAATGTTCTACCTCAAGTCACATGTGGTATTAGCATGAGTAGTGCATATATGAATTCCTTGTACTTATCTTTTGGGACTCACTGATTTATCAAGACCTATTCTCTCATCATTTCCTTTCTAATTCTTCTTCTAATGATCTAATATTTGACCCATGTCTCTAGTTTGAGTAAAACATATATCCTCAAAATTGTGATTTGAGCATTTAAGTCTCCTATAAAACATCTAACCTCTATCAGTTGTGTCCTAGTCTTCATATTTCATCCCTCTAAACTCTATCTATGGATTAGGTAAGGGGAAGGTTTTTCTCTATAAATGGATGACTTCAAACTAATTCCTACATTGGAACTGTTATCGGACCTCCATGTGACCTCACGAGCCTTGAAAGAGATCTAAGTATCAACATATCTTCATCCCCAACCATGACCATCATGGATGCATATAGCTTCATGCTCTGGTCTTGCAATTCCTCCTTAGAGCATTCATTGAATGTGGTTGGGTGCAGTAAGATCATGTTAAGATCCTCCACCTATTTATCATGTTTGATCATAGTTATTTTGATATAGTGATTCATACTTAGGGGTTGACTTGGATATGGTTAGTCCATGACTTAGGTATGTGCATCCTCTTATTTTTATATTTGGGCGTTCATTTGAACAAACCTTGATTTACTAAAAATAGGGCATAAAGTTGCAAAATAATCTCTTTCTGAAATATTCCTAAGAAATTTTTGAATTATAACTTGGTATTATTAATGTTTTCTTAATTACTAGGGGGTTACATGATTACATCAAAGCCTTTTGGGCTGGAGAGATACTAGAGTTAGCATGAAAGACAAAGGGAAATTCGTAGTCTGTATAGATAACCTCTAAGTAGAAAGGGGGCAGGATTCCTAAAATAGGTGTGGTTTTAGTTGCCTTAGGCAATGCCTAGATAACTTATCAGCAAGGTTGTTTTGGTTCCATTTAACATGGCACACCTCCTTGATACATGTCTTCTTCCAAATGTTTTTATCGCATGTATCATCAATTTGTACTGAACATGAGGATCCATGAAATTGTTCACCCATTTGACTGCATAGCTCGAATCACCGATGATGATGCCTTGACTGGAAGCGTGCTCAAAACAAATAAAATTTTGTCAAGGATTGTGTGGAGTTATCCTTCCATTGGGTCTGACCCTCTCATGTTTGATGTCATGTCACCTAGCCACTTGCCCCTACTATCTCTCAGAAGTAAACTAGTTGATTTGAAGTTGTCTCTAGAGCTTACCATTGTATCAACGTGCATCAAGATCATATTTCAAGAGATATTAATCACGTTTCTCTAGAAAGAAGTTTGTATTGATTGGTAGTTGGGTGGATCTTGAAAGTCGAGTTAAAAAAAAAAGTGAATTTAACTTAGCAAGAGACATCTAGAACAGCAGGGGGTTGGACTTGTTTTTAAAGATATGGGAGTTTCTATACTTCCATATGAGCCCACATGACACTATAAAGAGGATTTCCCAACCCTTGATTTTTCCCAATGACTTGAGGTTATAACCCATTCAATCTGAGGGTGATTCTAAGTCAAAGAAATTGGATGCTACCGAGGGGATCAAGTGCAACCACATTTGGCTTGCTTCAGAACAGTCTCGTAAAGCATGGAGAATGGTTTCTTCATCAACATTACATCTTGAGCAGGAATGATTCATTATGAGATTCTTCTTGAATCTTAAACTATCATGATGATACTAGTTTTGTGAATGATCCAGAGATGAGATTCCATCATGTGTGGGATAGGAGACACCCAGATCGTCGTGAAGTGGTCCAGGTTGGCATTTTCATTTGTCTTGCTTATAATTTTGTAGGCAAAGCTTGAAGTAAAGTTACGATCACTTGTGGATCCACACCAATACATCTTCATTGTAAGGTATTTTGGGTGTTGTCATATGAAGGATGTCATTTCCTATGAGGGTGATGAACCAACAATTCGATAAACATGTATCCCAAGTTCATTATTTGTAACTAGACATGAAACTTTCATATCTCTGATAACTTCAAGAATTATGCAATGAGGTTAGAGGGTTGGAATATAGCCTTCTTCAACTCGTGCATCTTACCATAAAATCGTGTCCCAATCAGATATCACTGCTTTCCTTGAGTTGTTGAGGAGGAAGGGGATTGAGTTTGTATGAATATACAAATGTGGGAATTAGAGGAATTATGGGGCCCTTGGCATATGTATTTCGTGTGCTTAAGCTTGACCTAGGAAATAGGTTCCTTTTTTATGAAATTCCATGACGTTTTCTTAATTAAGGATGATTAAAGTCATTTTTCTTCTTGATCCCTAAACCTCCCCGATGGTGAGGTTTTTTAAGGTGCTTCTAGGTTACCAGGTTTCCTAGTGGAAGATGACCCATTCTAGACGATTCTAACAAGTTGATCAATCCTATCATAGAAGGAGGTCAGAAGTTGTATGGCTTGCATGGTGTACCAGGTTCAACTTGTTTTTATTTAATTATCTTATGATTATTGAATTTGGTTAACTATTGTGGGTCTTTGACCCAGCATGCTATGTTGTGAATTGCATATTCTATTCATTCTTGAGCTTTAATAAAATGATTGAATTATCCACCTTACCATAATGTTTTCATGTAAGATAATTAGACTTATATTATCTAGGATAGTGTTGCTTCTGCACAACCAGACACAGGGTGTGCTACTTCCACCAACATATATACATGTACATGCTACTTCTGCCTAGATGTGATATTTCCACCCACATATATATAAGGTTGCACTCCTTTATCCCAAGATGTATAGCTTCCACAACTTACGGTCAAGATTCCATGGTCTGTGAGTCCTACATAGATATTCTTAGTCTATACTTACTATACATGTAATATTATATTCATTGTAATTTGAAATGATTTAATAGGCCAAAATATCATGTCTATTGATTACCTCTTTAAAAATTGATGATTTTTTTTCTTATTATTACTATTGAATTTTAGTTCCTATTGTATTATTTCCATCTCCTTGAATCTGAACCAAATTTTAACTTTACTTTATCTTTAATGCCCAAATAGTTATTATTTGCACATATACTAGTTTGACAGATGCATACTATCTTTTTTCCTCACATTTCTTGGATGTTGTTCCAAAACCACCCCAGTATAGATGCTCTGAGAATAACTTGTTTGACTTCTAGGATAGCTTAAATGGTCATCTTGTCATTTGTAATTGGTCCATTATAGAGGTTTAGATTCTACTTTCTTATTTGGTAGTTCCACCCTTGGGGTGAGGAACAATGCAAAATTGTAATAACTTAATATTTAAATTTTTTATTTTCCACACAATCAAGTTTAAATGTTTTACTAAATAATGTAAAGGTTTACATCAACATGGAAGGTATACGGGAAACAAGTTGCACCATCGGTCCTTTCCAGATGGCAAAACCTATCCTCCAAAATTCAACATCCATTGATTTGGGGGCCATAACATTACTATGCATAACTTTTTGAACCCTCTTAAGAAGTTTCTCAAAATCTGGTTCTAAAAATACAAAAGTATCAAAGCTAAAAGGAACAAAAAAATGTTGATTCTTAGTACATACTTTCTTGTGCTTGAATACCTTGGTTGGGGCGGCTTTGAGAATAGGTTTTATATTGTAGAACCATAATGATTTCACATTTTATATTTGAGAAAGAAGTGTACATGCCTTCCTTCATACATTCTGGTATGTTTGGGTTTGTATATAATTATTTCTTAATAATAATGAATAAATCACCTCATATGTCACATGAAATATAGTATTCCTTGAGTATTCTATACCACCATAAGATCAAAATTTCAGAACGCCTAATCCTAGTCCGGTATTGATACATACAAATAAATTTGAGTGTGTGTCATCTTATAAATGCATTTTAAGACAAAGGGTCTTCCATATGTGCCTTAACAAACATGTTGATCTCTCCTCTTTATTCCCACCTCTCACATTGTTTTCCCCAAAACAAAAATTTATGGTTTATTTTTTCAATACTTTATGAGATGTGAAAAACAACACATAGTTAAAAACTACATATGAAGGATAGTCACTATTTCAACTAGCTTTGAACTTAATTTTATGAAGTATAACAAGTTTGTGTCTAATGTTCAATGTTTTAACCTTCATTGATAAAGATAGTGTGTTGAATATTTCTCAATTCTACATTTCACTGGCGTTCAAAACATTTCGATTCTAAGATGTTAGTTCCACTATGGACAACTTTTGCAACTTTCCCTACCATGGCATGTGGCTTTTTCTCTATAGTCATCTGTAATTACCATGACAAAGATGGTCAACATGTGGAATCTAGGTTGTTTATGTTGCAAAGGGCATGCAATGACTTGTTACCTAGGCATGTTTATAGGTATCTTTGGGTTGATTTTAGTAGTGACAAACTAACAACTATTGTTAGAAAAAATGGATGGAGAGAAACATAGAGGAAGTAGAAAAAGAATTTTTTTCACAATCCCATGAGAATATCTTGTCAACAATGATGTATGAGGATGGAGGGGCACAACATATACCTTGTTGTGGAGAAATCCAATGACTTTCTTAACACAATGATGAGCATTTCTTGCACAAGTGCACACACATTGGTTGACGGAATCCTCCTAAAGCAGTTGCACGTACCTATATCTCTACATAATCCATGTGGAAGATGGGAACTCCACATTTTCTCCTTGAGTTGGCCAGAAGGAGCATCCTTTTCTTAGAAATATGCTAGTGTTGCAAATTCTATGCTCTCTCTCTTATGGGTAATGACGAATGGGGTTTCTCACGTGTCAAAACATGAAATCCAAACCTTGATCATCATGCCATTTAGGAGGATGGTGTAGAATATAGTTTCTAAATAGGAGATAGAGAAATACAAAACCAGTAGTTGTGCTTACATGGTCATTTGTGGGCATGCAAGTCAATCGACTAGCTATTCCATTCAATTGGATGAATGGGGTCATAGCATCTTAGAACCAAATCATTATTTAGTCAAATGATTAATATCATTAGTCAATTGACTAGTACTCAACTGATTGGCCGATGATTCTAGTTGATTGTCTAAGGTCCTAACAACCTTGATATTTGGTCAATCAGTCAACTCATCACATGAATTGACCACCTCATATCTAGTAGGACAACTTAGTCGATCGTCTAGGCTTCCATGTATTCCAATATTATTTTATATTATTACCTAAATAAATTATTAACCAGTTTAACTTGTATCTATGAATGTATCCTCTTCACGTCACGTCCTTTGCATATGACCCTCTACACTCCACATTATGTTGGTTGTGAGTTTATAATCATATTCTGACTCCACGAGCAATGAGTGATATCTAGAAACACATCAATTTGACCTATGTAATTTAATTAAGTTGTGGAGAAAAACTTCAATCTATGTGTGGCCAGTGTTACTGTGACTATATAATACATTTATCTCTAATATCTAGATTGAATTTGAGGAGTGTAACTTTTTATCCTCTTAATGCTCAATATTTGTTCCTTGATCAAAAGTGTACTATTTGAGATAACATGAGTGCAATATCAAATATTGACTCACATCAACATGGACATGCATTTCATAGTCTTACTCACAAAATGGTTGGGATATCACTCCAATAATGGAGATATATTCCATATACATCACTCACAATAATCAACATGTATCTGGGTTCATGACGTGTATTGAGACCATTATTTAGTGTCACATTGAGTAAACTATCCAACATGTGATCAATGTAGTGACTTCATTTCTAAGTACTACATTCATCACTGACACATTGAGATATGATGTTGCCTACCACCTCAAAATTATATGTATCATATTCAAAGAGGTAATGTCTAGTACACTTGTTCATTAACAAGTATCCATGTAAAATTTCATGACCACTGAGAAGTAGTCATAAGTCAACACACGAACTAGTCTTATCTATATACAAGAATGAGTACTCTTAGTATATACATGATCTCAGGTTTAGGTAGTCAACCCCAAATTACATGCCATAGAGCCATATATTCTTAGGACATTGTTGTGTTTGATCCTAAAGATAAATGCCTTTATTATTAATAAAAATAAGTATAAAGTACAACCTTACTTGAACAGGATCTGTTCTATAGGCTCGTACTACCCTATCCTTTGACTGACCAAAAAAATAAGTATAAAGTATTCCACTATAATTAGTGTATGATTGACTCTCATGGCATACAAAAACAATTATTATATGAGATTATGTGTTGGGTATATATCGATCTAAACCAACTAAGATAGGTGTTAATTTGTTGATTGAGATAAAATCTGGTGTGTAGCCATTCACCCATTACCCAACTTGAACCCAGTAGGTGGCATGTTAGTTGGACATATCACATCGAAGTGGGTGTGGATAATAGAACATTTCTAATATGTTCAAATATGTGTATTTTATTTAGGAAGCAAATAAAAATGCAATTCTATATATATGAGACAAATAAAATGTCATTCATATGTTTAATAATCAAATATTCAAGATAAAACCCCACTTTGGGTATAATTTTGCAAAATAAAAACAACAAAATAAATAGTTTTTTGAAAAAAGGGGAAATTTTGCAATTTATATTCCATGTTACTATATAGACTTGCTTTGTAAAGATTAATTTACAACCATTGCCTCTGCGCACTATGTTTCTATCACATCATCATCAAACTGGGCTAGTCCCATATGCCAGATTGAGTGCGTCCAAACCCATCTCTAAGGCCCAGTCTTAACCCGAGCCATGTAAACTAGCTACTTTCATGATTATTCTATTACAACCTAAATTACATTTTTGATATGTTTATAATATATATCTTTCCACTAGATACATCAGAAGAAAAAGAAAAAAGGTATACGTAATAATAAATGTGAAGTTTGTTATATGTTGGCATTGAAAATTACCAACTGTGCATACATGTTATGCAACACTAAACATTATATCACATGAAAAACACCTTTTTGCTATTGAGAAACACAAAATCAAATATATTTTAGACGCATAAAGGCGAGTTGTAAACTTGTAATTTAATAATTATCAATATGCATGTCAAATCTATACATTTGATAAAAACAAAGAAAGTGAACGATAACCCTTGGTCCCAACATGTTGGTCAAAGAAGAATGAACTATACAAAACTTTGATGATGTGGATGGACTGATCTGGGTGGGGGTCAAAGTTTAGAAAATCTTTTCTAAAAAGATTATGTTATTTTTCAAAAACCCCAACAAACCTCCTAACTTTTAACAAATCTTGAAAGAAAAAGCCCTCCATATAATTCCATTTAGTTACAATTCTCATAAAATGACGATTGTCACTTTTTCTTATTATCACACACTTTATAACATCTCTTCTTTTACTCACAAGGATTTTGCGGTACAATATATCATTTCCTTGCGGTCACCCAAGGAGTTTAGGGTTGGAAAGAAATTGGCATAGGTTAGGATGACTTTGGGTAACTATGATAGATGGATCATACTCCTTAGGAATTGGAGAAAACTTTGGAACTTGATGGTAAACTTTTAGATTGAACATCAGCCTTGTGACAATGAAACAATCATGTAGGATGGTGGTTGTGAAAAAAGGTCATATTAAGCTGGTACTTGTCCTTGGTTTTAGACATAGTTTAGTAACAGCAAAACAGGAAGGAAAAACAAATGTAGGTGTTTGTTGATTGAGAGAAAATCCAGTTACGGCATAACCTTCTACTGGTAACGTCAGAACAGCAAAACAGGAAGGAAAAAGAAACTCAAGTTAAATAAGGTATGCATCGCAATGGAAAACCTTCTCTTCCAAAACATACGGCATAAATTACGTATCATTTCAGAAGAGGATAATTTGTGAGCCAACAATGTGTAGCGCTTATTTTAAGCTAAGAAAACAGCATTACTAATCCAATGAAATAACCGCATCAACAACAAAGGTTCATTGCCAGACATTTCATCAAACAAGTCACGTGCAACCAATACCCAATTTGAGTGCAACGCAGCAATTTCATACCATTCAAAAGGATCCAAAATCCAAAATATAGTAAGCAAAATTTCATTGATGGAAATGCAGAGCTACAAGGTTGAACACAAGATGTGATCAAAACTCTGTGTTTAGTCAGTATAACAACGGAGATGAACATGGACAATGGTGAGTTGGAAGGTAAACGACAGCATGTGGATGGATGGCAATGACAAAGAGCACTTTGATTCTTCTTCTTTGAAAAGCTCCAACACCTTCTGCGACGCAAGCATTCACGCGAGCATCCGCCTGAGTACATGATGCTCCATTGTTTCATCCGCCGAAGCCGTACAAGGTCCTGCCCTGCCTCTTCAGCGCGTACACGACGTCCATGGCAGTGACCGTCTTCCTCCTTGCGTGTTCCGTGTACGTGACGGCGTCACGGATCACGTTCTCCAAGAAGATCTTCAAAACACCACGGGTCTCCTCGTAGATCAGCCCGCTGATGCGCTTGACACCTCCCCTTCGTGCAAGGCGTCGGATAGCCGGCTTCGTGATGCCCTGGATGTTGTCGCGGAGGACCTTGCGGTGACGCTTGGCGCCGCCTTTGCCGAGACCCTTGCCGCCCTTGCCGCGTCCAGACATGGTGGTGTTGATGGAATCAAAGAAATTGGAAGTTTACAGGTGAGCGAGCGTACCGAAGAAGACGAAGGCTGGCAGGGTGGGTTTGGGATGGAAAGCTGGATTTGGGATTGTGGTGCAAGGTTTATTTATGTCGACGTCAATGAGTTTTAAAGACATGTTGGCCGTTAGATGGACTGCCGATCCGTGGGAAGTTGAGCGAGAGAGTAGTTTTCACTGCTTAGAGGAGCACACGGATCTGGCGCGGCGCGCCCTCCTGTATTATTCCTATTCAAAATACCTCCAGGACCCGCCTGGGCCGCCTCAGGCGTGACGCTGGTTTGAAGCGCCCCCATATGGGTGGTTTTCCAGGGCAAAAGATGCAGTGTTGAAGGGGTTTTCTCGTCACGTCCTGAACAGATCTCAGCCATACAGCTCTCAAAAAAATCCTCCGAGATCTGTATGCATAGTGAAACGGACTGGGCACGCGGATCTCCGTGCGGGTTTTGGGGATTGAACGGTTGAGATTTGTCCAGCATGTGTTGAGAAACTCCTTTCAGCTCCGGATGACAAGGTTGTGTGCTGGTTTATATCTGTGCGGGACCTGGGTTACGGGTGGGATTGGGAGAGTGACAACAGGTCGTTGTAGGCATGTTGGTCAAGTACGTCTGCTGCAATTAGGCAGTGATTTGATTGTTGTTATGTTGCAATAAGTACAACGAGCTGGATTAGGTAGGGGAGACAAGTTGACTCATTAGATAGGTATGTGCGGAGAGAAATAGAAATGAAAAAAAAAAATTGCGTATAACTTATTAACAGTAATAGATCTTTTGACAAAATAGAAATTATTAGATTTGTTATAAAAAGTGGATTCCAAAAAAACCAATATTAACATTTTTTTGAGAAATTAATATGCATGTATATTAGAAGGAAATAGAAAGAAATAAAATTGTGTATAACTTTTGATCCGTAATTAATTTTTTGACCAAATAAAAATTGTTGGGTTTGTTATATGAAATTGATTCCAACATGACCAATATTAAAATATTTTTGAGAAAATAATACATATCTGTATAAGGAGGGAAGTAAAAGAGAGGTGAGAAAACAAACAAAGAAGAGAAATGTGACAAGTAAATAGAAGTGAAGAGAGGAGGGAAGTAAAAAGCACCTTCAATCAAATGTCAGTGTGTTTAATTAAATGTGTTGCATTAAGAAAAACAATGGGCGCAATAAGAATAGAAGTGGTGTATTCAAGTAAAAGTGGACGATTGAGGACAATAGTGAGCACTTTCAAGAAAAAGTTTGTGCATTGAAGCGATAGTGGGTGTATTCAAGTAATAGTGGGCGTATTCAAGCATTAGTGGGCGCATTCAAGAAAAAAAATGGGTGCATTGAGGGTTGTAGTGGTCATTAAGAGAAACAATGGACAAAATAAGAGCAAAAGTGGGTGTGTTTAAGAAAGGGTGGGTGCATTGAGGACGACAGTAGGCACATTCAAGCAAAAGTGGGCGCATTGAGGGCTATAGTTGGTGCATTTAAGAAAAACTGGGTGTATTGAGTGCAATAGTGGGCATATTGAAGGTTTACAGTAGGCACATTCAAGTAATAGTGGGCGCATTAAGGGTTGTAGTGGGCACATTTAAGCAAAATGGGGCGCATTAAGGACAATAGTGGGTGCATTCAAGCAAAAGTGGGTGCACTGAAGTAATAATATGCGCATTCAAGCAAAAGTTGGTGCATTGAAGCAATAACAGGAGCATTGAGGACAATAGTGGGCGTATTCAAGAAAAAGTTGGTGTGTTGAAGCAATAGTAGGTGTATTCAAGTAATAGTGGGCGCATTCAAACTTTAGTGAGCGCATTCAAGAAAAAGTGGCACATTGAGGGTTATAGTGGCCATTAAGGGGAATAATGGGCACAATAAGAGTAGAAGTGGGTGTGTTTAAGAAAAACTTGACGCATTGAGGATAATAGTGAAAAACACTAGAGGGGGGGTGAATAGAGTTTTTAAATAATTTTAACAATTTATTGAACTCAAACAACCACGATTGAAATTGGAAGAAGGAGACAGGTGTTTAGAGTGGTTCCAACTTTAGCAAATACTAAAGTTGTCAGTCCACTACCCGGTTGCTTACCCAACCGGGATTTTGAAAGTATTTATTTTATTACCTTCTCAAGGATTTATACAAAATATAATACTTTCCTTTACACCCTTTGAACAGCCTTCACTTGAAGTAGGTGCACCAACTTTGAGGTAGCCTTCTTGAAGTAACTCCAAGCTCCCCCTTGAAGTAGCCTTCCTCTCTAGAAGTAACCTCCTGTTGCACCAGCCTTCTGAAGTAGCTCAAAGTCACCTTCTTCGCCAAGAAGAACTCCACCCTCTCCAATCAGCAGCCTCCAACCTAGGAGTAGCAAGGAGAGTACAAACGGTAATAGAGAACAAGAAAGGAAAAAAAGAAATTACAACTTATCCTTTGTAGCCCAAGGCTTGATTTGCCTAGATCAAGCGTATAGATCTCCTAACCAAGTGTATGGACTTGTGATTGCAGTGGGTAGGAGATACTAGCCTATAGGACACGAATTTTGAGCTAAGGAAGGAAGTAACCAATTGTCACAATGCTCAAATTTCTCACAAACAGATTGCTCAAAGTATGCTCAAGGATTTCTCAAGTGTAACAAGTGTGTTTGAGTGTCCTATGGCTTATCCTATTTATAGGAATGGCCTAAGGATGCTTAAGGACGTTCTAGACAACTTCTAGGGGTTTCTAAGTGCTTAACTAGCCGTTAGGTACAAGTTTGTTGCTTTAACAACGGCTAATTAATTAATTCTGCAGTTGTTGTCAGAGACCATCTCGGTCGAGGAATGGTCGACCGAGACACCTACTCGGTCGAACAATTGTCGACCGACAGGCTCTCTGGAACAAGTATTTTGCAACGTTTATCTCCAACTGCTAACTACCTTGTCAGTTGTGTCTAACGGCTACTTTGGATCTTTCTCGGTCGAGAAGATTGTCGACCGAGAGTGTCTCGGTCGAGGAGTTTGTCGACCGAGATTGATCCTGTTTCAATGTTTCAATTTAGGCACTAATTATATGTATGAGTGTGCAAATGTGATCCTATTTTAAGGGAATGACTTATCTAAATGTGGTGTTTAGCTAGGGAGAATCTAACGCTTGATTTACATGCAATCTAAGTACTTGTACATTATATTTTTGTACAAGTTTTTACAAAGCGATTACATTGCATGAAAACATAAA
The DNA here is from genome assembly GCA_963693085.1 of Alisma plantago-aquatica. Taxonomy (NCBI): domain Eukaryota; kingdom Viridiplantae; phylum Streptophyta; class Magnoliopsida; order Alismatales; family Alismataceae; genus Alisma; species Alisma plantago-aquatica. The sequence goes on along the minus strand of OY856411.1, from coordinate 1,483,449,512 downwards.
CATGTAAGCATATGGATTTCCCTAGTTACTTTATCATCCACCTTAATCCTGCACACTCAAGTAGCTCGTTAGATCAATAGGAATGAAATGTTTGTCATAATCAAAATAAAGAGATTTATAGATGTCCATTTAGCCAACAATCTCCCCCTTTTTGAAGATGACAAACATTTCCAAAAATATAAATAAAGGAAATATAAACCATATAAGTTTCATGCCTTTAGATTACCTTTTGTAGCTTGTCCTCTTGGTTATAAAATGTGTGCTTATTATTCCCCTTGAATTATGGAACATGAAATCCAATTCACTAGGGAATATAGCAACTTTCAATGTAAAGCCAAGAGTTTATTTATGAAACTCATTGATTGAGTGTTTCTAAGTTTTAGTTTTATATTTATTTCTCCCCCTTTGTCATTTCAAAAAGATATCCGTTTAGAAATAAAAACTCCCCCTTAATTAGATGTCCCATCAAATCTAATGAAAAAGATGTCCATTTAAAAGCCAAAATATCATGATGCAAGTAAGAGTTTTTGTTTAAGTAGCACAAATATCAAAGAAAACGTCTTCCAAAGGAGTGATAAGCAGTTGCTTCCTAATTTTGTTAAATTGATCTAGTGGAAGCGGTTTTGTAAAAATATCAGCCAATTGATCTTCCGTATCAACATGATGATGGGAAACATGATTCTTGGAGATATGATCCCTTAAAAAGTGATGACGGATTTCAATATGTTTAGCTCGGCTGTGTAAAATAGGATTGTGTGCTAAGTTTATAGCGCTCGTATTGGCACAAAAAATAGGCGTAGATGAAAGAGTAAAACCATTATCGTTTAATACTTGTTTCATATAAAGCACTTGAGCACAACAAGACCCGGCTGCCATATATTCAGCTTCAGTTGTAGATAGGGAAACCGTATTTTGTTTCTTGCTAAACCAAGATACTAAAGCTCTCCCTAACAAGAAACAACCACCACTAGTACTCTTGCGATCAAGGCGACAACCAGCATAATCTGCATCAATATAAGCTTTAAAATCCAAGGATTGTCCTTTTGGATACCATAAACCAAAAACAAGTAGTGCCGGCTAGGTAACGAAGAATTCGTTTAACTGCTAGAAAATGAGAGTGCATAGGTTGTGATTGAAATCGAGCACAAAGACCAACGGGAAACATAATGTCCGGTCTAGAAGCAGTTAAGTAAAGCAAACTACCAATCATGGCTCTATATAAGGAATCATCAATAGGTTCCCCATTTTCATCCTTATCAATTTTAATAGAAGTAGCCATAGGAGTAGTAGCATGTTTGCACTGATCCATCCCAAAACGTTTTAAGAGTTCTTTAGTATATTTTTCTTGGCTTATGAATATTCCGGCAGGTGTTTGCTTAATTTGAAAACCAAGAAAGAAAGTTAGTTCACCCATGAGGCTCATTTCAAATTCTTTTTGCATAATGTCACTAAATTGTGTGCACAATGAATCATTAGAAGCTCCAAAAATAATGTCATCAACATATATTTGCACAACTAGGAAATCAGATGTATATGTTTTGAAAAATAAAGTAGAATATGAATTTCTAATAGAAAATCCATTATCAAAAAGATATTTCTTGAGCCTTTCATACCAATTTCTAGGTGCTTGTTTTAAACCATAAAGTGCTTTCTTAAGTTTATAAACATAGTCACCTTTTTCCGGTATTTCAAAACCAGGTGGTTGGGAAACATATACTTCTTCTTGAATGATGCCATTTAGAAATGCACTTTTTACATCCATTTGGTAGAGTTTGATGTTTTTATGTGCAGCAATAGCTAGTAACATTCTGATAGCTTCAAGTCTAGCTACCGGTGCATACGTTTCATCAAAATCTATTCCTTCTTGTTGATTATATCCTTGTGCTACTAACCGAGCTTTATTCCTTATTACTTCTCCTGCCTCATTTATCTTGTTCCTAAAAACCCATTTAGTTCCTATTATGGTTTTATCTTGTGGTTTAGGAACTAAATCCCATACATCATTTTTAGTGAATTGATTCAATTCTTCTTGCATGGCTATTATCCAATAATCATCTTTAAGAGCTTCAGATATCTTTTTAGGTTCAATGATAGAAACAAAAGCCATGTTTGCAACATCTTTGAAGGAAGACCGAGTTTTGACTTTATCATTAGGATCTCCAATAATTAATTCTTGAGGATGATCTTTAATAAGCCTAGGTGTAGGTTGTGGTTCAGCTTGGTGATTATTTGTAGTACCTTTCTCACTATTATTTGGTATGTTTAAATTTTCGAATTGATTAGTGAGATCTATGATTTCTAGATTTTCAGATTTGGACTCTTCATGAAAAGAAACATGAATAGATTCCTCAACTTTTCTAGATATAGTGTTATATACTCTAAAAGCTTTGCTAGAAGTGGAATATCCCAAAAAGAATGCTTTGTGTGATTTTGAGTCAAACTTATCTCTATCATCTTTGGTATTTAAAATATAGCATGTGGAGCCAAAGGTATGAAAATAGTCAACTCTAGGTTTCTTAGAATGTATTATTTCATATGGAGTTTTCTTTAAATGAGAGTGAATAGTTACTCTATTTAGCACATAGCATGCAGTGTTTACAGCTTCAGCCCAAAAGGTTTTGGGTGTGTTGTGTTCAAGCATCATAGTTCTAGCCATTTCTTGTAGTGATCGATTTTTCCTTTCAACTATACCATTTTGTTGTGGGGTGCGTGGAGCAGAGAAATTATGAGTGTACCCTTGAGATGTACAAAATTCTTCAAATGTATGATTTTCAAATTCTCCACCATGATCACTTCTAATGGTACATATTTTACTTTGTAATAGATTTTCAATCTTGGAACAAAATTGTATAAAAACATGAATAGTATCATCTTTAGTTGCAATAAAGTGTACCCATGTGTATCTACTATAATCATCAACAATAACAAAACAGTATCTTTTACCACCAATAGATTGTGTCCTCATGGGTCCAAATAAATCCATATGAATTAATTCTAAGGACCTACTGGTGCTAAGTACATGTTTTGGTTTAAAAGAGGTTTTGGTTTGCTTTCCCATTATGCATGGTTCATAGTTTTCAACTTGATCAAAAGATAAAGTAGGCAATCCACGAACAAGATCATATTTCACTAACTTTTTAATAACATGTGAACTAGCATGTCCTAGCTTTTTATGCCATACTTGTAAGGTATTTTCATTTGCAAGCAAGCATTTTCCCACTACTGATTTCATAGAGTTAGGTTTAAGGATATAAAGATTTCCAACTCTATTTCCTTCATAAACAACATTTGTAGTGTTTTCTATCAATAACTTGCAGCAAGTTTTGTTAAATAACACATCATAACCACTATCACATAATTGACTAACACTTATCAAATTATGGTACAAACCATCAACGAGTAGAACATTCTTTATTTCGAGGTTTGTACCAACATTACCTATTCCAACGATTTTGCCCTTACCATTGTCTCCAAAAGTGACTGTTCCACTTTTCTTTTCTTCAAAGGTTTGAAATGCATCCTTGTTCCCGGTCATATGTTTGGAACATCCACTGTCAACCACCCATTCCTGCATTAAAATGTAGATTTTGGTACCCATGTGATGGTCTGATATGGTTAGAATCATTTAAGTACAGATTTGTATAAGAATTCTGAATCAGAAGTCCAGTCGGTCGACAATTGTTCGACCGACATCTGTCTCGGTCGACTAATTGTCGATCAAGAAGATTACTGTATTACAAACAAAGAAACACAGAAATTTAGCTCGGTTGACCAATTTTCGACCGAAATAATTGCTGTAAATTTTGATATGTTACAGACATTCGGTCGGTCGACAATACTTCGACCGATTAATGGTTCGGTCGACAATACTTCGACCAATTAAGTTCCTGTTTCAGTACAACAATGCAGAAAATTTACAATATGCATGAAATCTTTTGTTTAGTTGAGATAAGACGATATAAATAGCAAGATGGAGTGTTTGGTCATATCTCAACTAAATTACATTTCACTCTACTAAGTTTGAGGTTTTGGGACCCAAACTAATTCGGAATCCTTAGTTTTATAAGGGCATGAAAAAGAATAGTGTCCAAGACGTAAACAAAAATGGCAAGTAATAGAATCAACTTCATTTCTCTTTCTAGCCATTGTGTTCTTGGGTAAAAACATAGTTTGAGTTCTTTTGGGTTGATTTTTCTTTGGAGCATATCCCAAACCTTTTCTTCCGTTGAAAACAGTACCAATGCTTAGAATGTTATCAAGTATATCTTTTCTTCTTAACTCATAAAGTTCTCTTTGCAGCTGAGCAATATCATTCATTTTCTTGTGTAGATCATTTCTTGCTTGATCTAAATCAGATAACAATGAATCTCTTTCTTTTATAACATTATCATAGTCTAGATGGTTACACAAAATAGGTTGAGTCTGAAAATCTTTTAGTTTAGCTAACAAGTCAGTCTTTTCTTTAGAAAGAAGATCAACATTTGTTTCTAAAGTGAGTAGCTTTCTAGTGCAATCATCAAAAGATGTTTTAAAAGACAAATTCTCAAGATCAATGTTGTTCTTTTCAGAAGAAAGATTTTCTAATTTAGCAATTAGCTCATCATTTGATTTGATAACCTTCTTTAGTTTCTTCTTGACATCAACATACTTATCATGAATTTCTTGTAGACTAGTAACTAACTCTTCTTTAGGAAGATCAAGTAAGCTTACCTCTTGAGAGTCTTCATCATCTTCTCTTGCCATTAGACAATCCACCGTTTCTTCTCCACTTTCACTGTCACTTGACTCGTCCCATGCAGCTTTATAGGCTTTTTCTCCCTTCTTCTTGTGTGAGCTTTTCTTTCCTTTCTTTTCTTTAGGACATTCATTTTTGAAATGCCCTTTCTTCCCACATTCAAAGCACCTAGGAGGGGTAGAAGAAGAACTGGAAATTTTGTTAGATTTAAATCTTTTGTATTTCTTACCATTGACTATCAAGGCTTCTTCTCCTTCTTCTTCACTTGACTCCTCACTTTCTTGTGTGATGACCTTTGAAGATTTTAGAGCCACATCCTTCTTCTTTCCTTGCTGAAGTTCACGTGCTCTTCTTTCTTCCTCTTCTAGGGTTGCTTCATGAGCTTCTAAGTTGCCAATAAGTTGCTCCATTTTCAGTCGAATGAGGTCGTTTGCTTCTTCAATGGCTGTCACCTTTGGCTTATATTTTGGAGGAAGTGAACGAAGGATCTTTGATACCTGATCTTCTTCAAGGACAGGTTTTCCTAGGGCACTTAAACCATTAACAATAGTAGAAAATTTTGCAAACATTTCACTAATTGATTCATCAGGATCCATATGAAAGTGTTCAAACTTTTGTTTAAACATGCTAATTTTGGAATTTTTGACTTGGACTGTACCTTCATAGGTTATGGATAGTCTATGCCAAATATCATAGGCTGTGTCACAATTAGATATTCTATTAAATTCTCCTACTGATATAGAACAATATAAAATACTTACAGCTTTTGCATTCATTTGAGCTAGCTTTACCGTATTTGCATCCCATTCTACAAATTGAATTTGAGGGAGCTCATATGGGGTTGACACCATTCTCCATAAGTCCCAATTGATGCCTTGGAAGTAGAACTGCATCCTTCTCTTCCAATATTGGTAGTTTGTTCCATCGAACGCTGGAGGCCTAGCAACAAGTGTCCCTTCAAGGTTAAGGTTGTTGAGCACTCCATCACCCATTTCTTCAAGACCTTGTTAGGGTTCCTTGAAGCCTGCTCTGATACCAATTGAAAAACACTAGAGGGGGGGTGAATAGAGTTTTTAAATAATTTTAACAATTTATTGAACTCAAACAACCACAATTGAAATTGGAAGAAGGAGACAGGTGTTTAGAGTGGTTCCAACTTTAGCAAATACTAAAGTTGTCAGTCCACTACCCGGTTGCTTACCCAACCGGGATTTTGAAAGTATTTATTTTATTACCTTCTCAAGGATTTATACAAAATACAATACTTTCCTTTACACCCTTTGAACAGCCTTCACTTGAAGTAGGTGCACCAACTTTGAGGTAGCCTTCTTGAAGTAACTCCAAGCTCCCCCTTGAAGTAGCCTTCCTCTCTAGAAGTAACCTCCCGTTGCACCAGCCTTCTGAAGTAGCTCAAAGTCACCTTCTTCGCCAAGAAGAACTCCACCCTCTCCAATTAGCAGCCTCCAACCTAGGAGTAGCAAGGAGAGTACAAACGGTAATAGAGAACAAGAAAGGAAAAAAAGAAATTACAACTTATCCTTTGTAGCCCAAGGCTTGATTTGCCTAGATCAAGCGTATATATCTCCTAACCAAGTGTATAGACTTGTGATTGCAGTGGGTAGGAGATACTAGCCTATAGGACACGAATTTTGAGCTAAGGAAGGAAGTAGCCAATTGTCACAATGCTCAAATTGCTCACAAACAGATTGCTCAAAGTATGCTCAAGGATTTCTCAAGTGTAACAAGTGTGTTTGAGTGTCCTATGGCTTGTCCTATTTATAGGAATGGCCTAAGGATGCTTAAGGACGTTCTAGACAACTTCTAGGGGTTTCTAAGTGCTTAACTAGCCGTTAGGTACAAGTTTGTTGCTTTAACAACGGCTAATTAATTAATTCTGCAGTTGCTGTCAGAGACCATCTCGGTCGAGGAATGGTCGACCGAGACACCTACTCGGTCGAACAATTGTCGACCGACAGGCTCTCTGGAACAAGTGTTTTGCAACGTTTATCTCCAACTGCCAACTACCTTGTCAGTTGTGTCTAACGGCTACTTTGGATCTTTCTCAGTCGAGAAGATTGTCGACCGAGAGTGTCTCGGTCGAGGAGTTTGTCGACCGAGATTGATCATGTTTCAATGTTTCAATTTAGGCACTAATTATATGTATGAGTGTGCAAATGTGATCCTATTTTAAAAGAATGACTTATCTAAATGTGGTGTTTAGCTAGGGAGAATCTAACGCTTGATTTACATGCAATCTAAGTACTTGTACATTATATTTTTGTACAAGTTTTTACAAAGCGATTACATTGCATGAAAACATAAACATGTAAGCATATGGATTTCCCTAATTGCTTTATCATCCACCTTAATCCTGCACACTCAAGTAGCTCGTTAGATCAATAGGAATGAAATGTTTGTCATAATCAAAACAAAGGGATTTATAGATGTCCATTTAGCCAACAAATAGTGGGTACATTCAAGCAAAAGTGCGTGCATTGAGGGCTATGGTGGCCGCATTCAAGTAAAAGTGGGCGCATTTAGCGCAATAGTGGGCAAATTCAAGCAAAAGTGGCTGCATTGACACAATAGTTGGTGCATTCAAGCAATAGTGGGCACATTACAAATACAAGAAAGAGTCGTGGTAAGACGTTGGAGTGCTATTACATAGGAGCACTCATATTTTGTTTATTTATATGTTATTACATACGAGCATCTTTTAGTTTCTTTATGCATATTCTTCTTTTTCTTTTTATTTGTCCTTGGTGTAGGTAAAACACATGGTGGCAAGAGTGAAGTGGGGAGATATAGATATGGCCATCCCAAACTTTGGAGGTGGCCAAGGTTGATATCTACTCTTTAGCATTTTGTCATGAGGCAGAGAGGTAAGAAATGGAAAAAGAAAAGGGAGTTGATGAGGGATCACTAGTGTGGGCTTCAACATTAGATGTTATGCACGAATGTTACTCCAAAAAATTCAAAAAATGACACACCACATGAATGGACAATATGAAAATCACACTTTAACCATGAGATTCTACAAACCCCAAGTGTTTGTACATTTCTTAAATCACAATTCAATCAAAACATTGCACAAGCATGAAAGAGGTGTATCACATGTAAAAATTCAAGCATTAATACCATCCAACAATCAACATGAGAATGTAGCATGCATTTATCAAATATTAAAATTTTAATTCGTTAAGTAGAGATTGAGTCAAAACATTCTCTTAGGCGGGAAATTCAAAATGAGCAAAATTGGCCAAAATTGTGACAACTTGCATTCAATCACATCTAAACATACATTTAGGAAATAAAAAGCATAAAGAAAGCAATAGCAAAAATGCACAAAATTTGTGAAAATATACATGAATTACAATGCATGGCATGGAGTTGCACGAAAATAAAAAATAAAAAAACATTACAAAAAAAATTGCATGAAATTAAACTACATGGTATGCACGTATGTAAGAAACAAAGAAATTTACACTAGATAGAGTGGTGTTGAAATCCTTCAAAGAAAGCACGTACACTAAAACTAATGTAATCAAAATGAGCATAGAAAAGAATGAAAAGAGGGCATACCTCCCTACCACCCCCAAACTTTTGAATCATGATGTCCTTAGCATGAAATTGAACCTTAGTTGTGATAGGGTAGGCATCATTTATGTAGCGGTGGTGGATGCTAAGATGGTTCCCCATATGGTGTAGGGTTCTGGTAGTAGCTTCCCTAGTAGTCTGCATGGGGAGGCGGGTATGTCTCCTCATATTTAGACAAAGCTCCCCAAAAGTCTTCTCCCCATTGGGGCTTTTTCTACACGTGTGCATGCTTGTAACGTTACATGTGGTTTAGTTGGTGGTGCATCTGTTGCTGGTCTAACCACATTACTTGTTGTGTCTCCTAAATTGCCTCCAATTGTGCATGAATAGATGAAATGTCATATGCATTTGCTGGAGGTAGTTGGGCATCAAACTCTTCATGCCTCTATCTGGTGCGGCGTGGATGCTCTAGAATATAAGTTGTTGCTTGGGGATGTTTGTCTCTCCCTCCTCCTCAGGCATATCAATTGGCAGTGCTCTGGAATCTTCTATAAGATGTTGTCCCTCCCAGGTTGCAAGTACTTCTAAGACATTGTCCATTGGATTAATACTAGCAAGAAGAACAGTGGCATGATATGGCAACCGAAGGTAAATCCAGGGTACCCAAGGTTCAAATTGTATATGATATGTTTGTCTTTAAGGGAGATCATTTGGGACCGTGCAAGATATTTCAAATTAACCAACTTGGTTCCATCCACTTTTATAAGGCCCTCAAGATCACAATCAAGAGCTTTTGCTATGGTGTTCACAATCCCCCCACCATTATGAAAAGATTCTTTCTCTTTGAGGGTATTGTCTTCAAATAATCTATCATCATGGCACCTAGATTTGCATGACCACACACTCATCATAATGGACATCATAAATAAGTCATTTTGGTGTGCATCAATTGTGGTTATCATATCGACCAAATATGGTGTTTTCTAGAACTTTCTGAATGTATCTTAGTTGGGGTTGAATATTTCTCTTGTCTTTGACTCCCTACTGCAAAGATGTCTTGGACCATGAAAGTGTTGAATAATTGCATTTTCCTCTCTTAGGAAATCATCCACCATAAAAATTTTGTGCCATCTCTAGTGTTGGTGCAAAGCTTTTTTAGAGTTGTGAGGACTTAAGCAAATGTGTGGAGTCATTGAGCCTAAATCAAGTATCATCCTCACTTTGATATTGTGCCTTCTCCAGTGACCCAAAAACTCATGGGTTGTCTCAAGATAGGTCTCCTAGACCTCAGTCGGTTACAACCCCATGCTAGTCAATCAATGATTGATGGATCCGTATATCCCTATAGCTTGCATTGTATTAGGGAAAGTGTATCTCGTAGGGATCACTCTTCTTATAGTGCATTTAGGATGGAGAGGTCCCACAAAAGTCTTTCTTGGGGGTGTTCTCCCAAATGTCACTCCCTCTAGATGTTTGCCCAAGAATTCTAGTTTGTCATCCTCCAACATTGACAAGAAATGTACCAGCTCATTCTCTACCTCTTCGCTCTCGATGCCGTATGCCTCTTCCTCTTGCTAGTTGTGGGATCCCAAACTTGTGTCCAAGTTCAAGGGCATGATCTCAATCGGTGCATCATCTTTTTCTTCATTGAGCAACCTTAGTCTAGCGGGTTTTCGAGTTGTATGTGGTTGTGACGAGGATATGGAGTGCCTTGCTGGAGTAGGCCTCAGAAGTATTCATGATGAGGAAATGATAAATAGCTTTCTTAACCCTTCTCTCTCGAGCTAGAACATCAACCTCAATGGAATCAACTAGATTCTCCATTTGTATCCACCTCTTCTTCATCAGGGTCTTTTTGTCTTGGATCTGATGTATGGTGGCTCAAGGAGGACCTAAGATGGGAGCCACTAATGGACATACAATGTTGGAATGAGCCGGATATGGAGTTTGACGGTGATGGTGTTGAGCTATGAGAAGGTGTCGTGACATTTGAAGCCCACTTTTCTTGTCTTTTACCTCTCGGCATGGCCCTTCTTGAACCCTTTATTGATTTCCTTGCCCGCCTTCTTTATCCTTTCAAGAGATTTAGTGTAAATCAGAGGAAGAACAAGGGTTTTCACCCTTTCAATGATTTGAGGCTGGTTTTTGTGATAGGTGGAGAAATGAAGGTATAGGAGGAGTTAAAATAGGAGTTGGAGGTAGGAGAAGGTCCTTGGGAGCTTGAGGAGTCTCAAATGGATGTTGGGGAGAAGGAATGAGTAGATTTGGAGGAGAAAGGAGTCACCCTAAATCGCTCAGCATTCAGAACGGGCATGCTACATGAAAGAAGCGTCAAATAGTTGTGTTGAAGAAGACAAAAATTGAGGTATTAACTTTATGGCATGGACCAGTACATCTATTTTGGCTAGCACGACCGTGATTTCCTGATGCCAGAGTGGGTGTGTTGGTCAGAACGATCCTACTGGTTGGGTCATGAACCCAATAATCAACTTGTAGAAATGGCCCTCCCATCATTATTGTTCTGTGTCACCATGACTATGTTGGCTCTATTAATCTCAAAACTCTCCAATTTTCTCAAGTCCTTAAATCAATCTCATTTTAATAAATTCTTTTGATCCACTTGATGTGTCATCATTCATTTTCACATGAATTCACCCTTTCTCTCAAACTCTAACCTATATCACCATCAGTTCAGAATCTAAACAAAAACTTTGAATACAAGTGTGTGTGTGTTTCTTGGAAAAAAACAACAAAACAAAAAGGGTTTTGAGAAAAAGAGTCTCAAACCGACATGGGTTGTTGATGAATGTATATTCATGTTTCTTTTTACATAGATTTCATATTCATTTTTTTATTAGAACTTATCTCTTTTCACTAATTTTCTAAAATAAAATGCAATTTGCCCATTTCTCAACTAATAATGCAAAATCTTACTCTTTTCCTTCATATTTTGCAGGTTTCACCATCAAGACACAATTTTGAACCTCAGTACTTGAGTCGACCATATCACTCACTGAAATGGTCATATCAGTCACAGAAGATGTTTCACTTAAGAGTCCCATATGCTCATCTCAGGGCCTCTAGACGCTCATCTCAGGACCTTCAGATGGTCATCCCATGTGCCTAGACGGTCGTGTCAGACCAACTTCAGGACCAAGTCAAATTCAAAGGCTCTGCCACTCATGTTAGGGTCTCAACCCTCAGTTGTGCACACTCGCACCCCAATGTACCGTCTCATATCCCACATGGCCAGTTTAGAGATTTCTTCAAGGCAAAGAATCAACTCAAAGGTGCCACCACCCTTTCGACTATGGTTTGACCGCTTTCACTTAGGCATGCATCTTTGTACAACCCAATCGGTTGATTGGGATTGCCAACCAGTCAGTTGTCAGTTTGCAGATAGTAAAATTCAGCTGCCATCTCTCTTTTCCTCTCACTCCTTAGGGTTTCCACCCCTTCATCCCCTATAAAAGGAGGGGGGACTCCGCAAAGAAGGGATAGAAATTTTGGTACTCGCAATTTACTTTTGAGCATTGTTATTTCAATTCACACTTGTGTACTCTTTTCTTCTGCAACAAAAATTAGTTCTTCTTCTCTGGATTTTTTAATCTTGTTCTTCTTTTCTCATTCTTTTCCTTGGAGTGGGGAACTAAGGGAGCGATTTGTTTTATTGTCCCCAGCTAGATCTCCTTGGAGATTCTTCTTTTTCTAGTCTATGGATTCCTTCCTTCTTTCCTTGTTTCTCCTTCTTTTGTTATGGATAGTGCGTAGTTCTCATATCAAGGTGTAAGGATTAACCCCATGGCCATAGTGTTACAAAGATCCATTCCCTATATGATTTTATTTGATAGATGGTTTTTGGTTTGGATGATCGCTCGGTTTAAATGATTTGATCTTTCATTCTTTATGGAAAGTTAGTCTTGGGGAATGTGACCGCAGAACTGAAGGCTCAGAACAACCAAACCAAATTCATGAGGATCTAGATGTAACCGCATAAAGATCCTCATTGGGATGATCAGACTAGGAACCACGGACTCTGGGACCAATGGGTCCATAGGGAGTTCGTCTTTTGTAGATTCATTCACGAATGTTTTTACATGCCCACTTTTATCTTGTTTTGTCATATGGATTCTTCGATCTCAATTCATGTCGGTCGTAGTAGTTAACCCACAACCTAGATATCTCTTTCTTTTTATTCAATATGTTTCTTTAATCGCTTGTTTTCAATCACCTCTTTTTCATTACTTGCAATTTACTCCTTACTCTTAGATTATTCTTCTCTTATTGTTCTAACCATTCTTTTTATTTTGTCTTTAGTGTAACTTTTCTTAACTGATCCTAGAATAACTTTTAGTTCCTTGAAATTTTAATTCATTGTTCTAATGTAATCATCAAACCATCAAACTTTGGTATTTTCTGCAATCATGTTTAAAAGTCTTTTGGGTTGGCCTTTAGTCTTAAAAATGTTGCATGTGGATCGACCCTTTCTATACTAGAAGGTTTAAACTCTAGGATTGAGACCCTAGTTTTTGGTGTGCAAAATGACATGCATAAAAATGGCTTTGTTTCCAGGGACATTAGATTATTTTTCAGACCCCAAAAATTTTGAACAAAACTTTTTTCCTTTTTTTCTGCCTTCCAAGCATCATTCCAGAAGTGATACTCCTTTTGTTGAGTTTCAATTTCAGCAGTACATTTTTCTACACTCGATATTATCTCTCAATTAAAATTGTACATACGATGCTCGACGAATGCCAATTCTCTACTAGTTTTTGACCCTGAGACAGAAAGAACCTTCCATCGTTTAAGCTGAAAAAATTATTTTAGGATGGATGAGGAGGAAGTTACCCCTTAGGATTGAGCACTTGCTTCTCAAAGGGAGGCCATGATGGCTGAGAGTGTGGCTCAAAAAGCCTCTTTGTGTGCTACTTACATAGCCGAGCAAGAGGCTCTAGAAGCCTCTTAGAGAGAAGTAGAAAGACAAAAACAATTAAAGGACTTTTCGGTCCCCAAAATAGGATATGTGTAACATCTTTTTGTGCCACCTGACATCACATCTCCTCAATTTGAGATCCGCACTTAGTGTATCACCATGCTTCAAGACAATCCCTTTTTTGGTACTAAAAGGGAAAGTTGCCAAGACCATCTCTGGTTTTTTATCTATGTTCTCTGCATAAGATTTCAGGCATTCCTGAGGATGCTATTCGACTTAAGTTGTTCAAATACTCTCTATTAGGGCAAGCTATTAGTTGATACAATGCCATGGAGGGTGAAGAACGTGTCACCATCTGTGAGGCTCTACAAACCAAATTTTTAGACAAATATTTTCCTCCTTCTCTAACTTATGAAATCAGGGGATAGATCCTTCTCTTTTCTATGGTCCTAGGTGAAATAATAGGAGAATATTGGGAGAGGTTTAGGGATGTTCTTTGACGTTGTCCCCACCATGACATTTCCCAAGCTCAAGTTATCAAAATATTCTACCGTGGTGTTGACAATGACACCAAAAAATTCCTTGATTCTTCGTCTGGAGGAAATTTTATGTTTTAGAGCCTAGATAGTGCTTGGGGGTTGTTAAACATGCTTCTAAAATCAAGCATGATGAGGAACATGTGGGTCCTCAAGGTAGCAAAGGCTGAAGAGAACCCTGAAATCAAAAATATTGTTGAAAGCCTTAAGCTAATTGCCTTAAAATAGGATCATTTGGAGTCATCACTTAGTGACTATGAGAGATGAGAGCAACCTCAACAAGTGAAAGTTGTATATTACTTTGAGGGATTTTCCAAGGGTATGATCACTCTACCCTACAATGTCAATATCTCTATAACACTCCCATGCATCTAGAAGTAGGACAACAAATGGAGCATCTCAACTCCATTCACAACATCCCAGATCAAGCATATTACAACCCTAACCAAGCCATAAACCACCCTAGATTCCAATATGGGAACCCAGCGGGAGCTAAAAATGCTTCCCAATTCACCCCTAGCAAAGACCCCCTCATCCTCAAGCCAACAATTATCCCCCACCAAGCTTTTCATACAACAACAATCAGAGAGATTTTGGGAATCAAGGAAATTACATAATAATGTTCAAAATTGTGGGCCCTACCAAGGGAAACAATACTAAAATCTGAACCATCTCCCACCCCGACCTCAACAAACCACCCCCACTCCTCTTTTTGATAGTGAAAAGATAGTTACTATGAGCAATGCATCCTTTCTATGAATCAAATCCTCCTTTCCCAGCAAGCTTATCAAAAGGCAACTGACTCTCAGTTGGCCCCATTCTTCACCCAACAGAAACCCCCACCTTGCACCTTTACTGGTCAACCGAAAAATAACCCGAAGCACCCTGAACAAATCAAGGTTGTCTCTACCCATTCAGGAAAGGCACATGCCCCTCCTCTTGTAGAAAAAACCCATGTTGTACCCTTGGATTTTGAAGATGAAGACATGGTGGTCATTGAAACTCCACTTTCACTAGAACTCACCATTCCTCCTCGTGTAGTCCAACAAGTGGAGGTTTACATACCCAAAATCCCTGTCTACAAGCCTCGTCCACCATACCAAGCTATCCTAAAGCAATCTAGGCTTGATACTCATTCCATGAAATTAGGGAAGCCATGAAAAAGTTACATGTGGACATCCCTTTCTTAGATGTTCTTGCTAACATGCCCGCCTGGTCTAAGTATATGAAAACTTTGTTGACTAGGAAGTATGCCACCAAAGAGTATGAGACAGTAATGCTTTCTAGAACAATTTTAGACATCATTCAAAGAAAAATTCCTAAGAAAAAAAAGACCCTGATCCATTTGGGATTGGATGTTACCTAGGTGATAATTCTTGTATGAAAGACCTTGTGTATTTAGGCGCTAGTATCTCTATCATGCCTTGTAGTCTTTGTAGGAGACTAGGAATTTTTGACATGCTTCCCACTACCATGACCATCAAGTTGGCTGATGCATCCATGATGAAGTCTATGGGTATTATTGAAGATATACCTATAATGGTTGGGGAAGATGCTTATGTTCAGTGTGACTTTGTAATCATGGACATAAAGGAAGATTTACGCTACCCCCTCATTTTTGGCCATCCCTTCTTGGCCACTGCCCAAGCCTTGATTGATGATGAGGCCAGAATTATTCTTCTATGCCTTGGAAGATAGACCCTAGAGTTTAGGGTATTTGAAAGCATGAGAGGTCCTAGCCTCCAAAAAGAGGTCTACCTTATTGATTGTGTTGATAACCTTTCCCAATTGAGACAAGAATGGGAGTTACTTGAGGATCCCCTCCATACTACCCTCTTGGCCCCTACTGATTGTGGGTATGAAGATGAGTAACTTGGTCAATGCATGGTCCACTTAGATAGCTTTAAAGTAGTTTCTGATGAGGAATTTGAGGACCTTAATATGGTCTCTCTTGTAGAAGAGAAACTTGAACCCCCTAAGGCCCCAGAAATGAAACCTATCCCTGAAGGTCTTAAATATGTTTTTCTCTATGAGCAACAAATCTTCTTAGCTATCATTAATTCTGATCTTACACATGAATAGAAAATCAATCTCATGATAGAGCTTAGAAAAAGGATAGCTTTCCTAGGATATAAAGTGGCTGATTTGATAGGGATTCATCAAGCTATATGCATGCATAAAATCCCTACGGTAGAGGAATACAAGCAATCTCGGGACCCTCAAAGGAAATTGAATCCAAACATGAAGGAGGTTGTCTATTTGGAGGTTATCAAACTCTTAATATCAGGAATCTTCTACCCCATCTCTGACTCCCCTTGGTTCAGTCCTATCCAAGTGGTTCCTAAGAGAGGGTGAACCACCGTTCTGAAGAATGACCAAAATGAGCTCATCTCCACTTGTACCATTACAGAATGAAGGATGTGCATTTATTATAGAAAAGTGAATAAGATCACTTGGAAAGATCACTTCCCTCTTCCCTTTCAAGATCAAGTACTAGATGCCTTGCTCATCAATAATATTTCTATTGTCTCGATGGCTATTAAGGTTTTTATCATATTCCCATCCATTCTAATGATCAGGAGAAGACAACCTTCATCTGGCTGCTTGGTACTTAGGCGTTTAGGAGAATGCCTTTTAGTTTGTACAATGCCCCAACCACCTTCCTGCGGTGCATGTTCGCTATCTTTGTTGGGTTGACTTGGATAGTGATGGAAGTGTTCGTAGATGATGTATTCATTTATGGAGAATATTTTAACTCTTGCCTTAGACATCTATCCCTTGTTTTAGAAAGGTGTGAGGGATTACACTTGGTTTTCAATTGGGAAAAATGTCACTTTAAGGTGCAAAAGAGATCGCCTTAGGACATAGGGTTAGAACCAATGGCATAGAGGTAGATAGAGCTAACATTGAAATGATAACAAACTTCCTGCTCCCACTTCTGTCAAGGACATCTAAGCCTTCCTTGGAAATGCTAGATTCTATCAGAGGTTCATTCATGATTTTTTGAAAATCATCAAACCTCTAACCAACCTCCTCCAAAAATATGCCCCCATTAATTTTGACAAATCTTGCATGACCTATTTTTTGTGTTTGAAATATGCTCTCACTTCTACCTCTATCATTCGGACCCATGATTGGTTCTTGCCTTTTGAATTGATGTGTGATACTAATTTTGCGGTTGGTTCCATTCTTGGACAACATATTGATTAAAAGCACCATGTGATTTACTATGCATCCAAAACTTTAGAGGATGTCCAGCGGAACTACACTACCACAGAGAAGGAAATCTTATACAAAGTTTATGCCTTTAATAAATTTTGCTCTTACTTAGTTGGGTTTGAAGTGATTGTTTACGCGAACCATGTGGCCATTAGATACTTGATGACCAAAAAGGATGCCAAACCTTGTCTTCTTCATTGGATCCTTTTACTTTAGGAATTTGCTTCAGAAATTGTTGGCAAGAAGGGTTGTGAGAACGTTGTAGTTGACCATTTTAGTTGCCTAAGTTCTTGTGATGAGCATGGTATACCTATGGATGATTCTCTACCCGATGACAAGTTGCTCAAAATGGAATTCCAATACCCCTGGTCCATATATTATGTTAATTATCTTCCAGCAGATGTCCTACACCCTGTTGACAAAGGACATACTAAGGCAAAAAATGCATGATGTCAAACACTTTTATGGGGATGACCCATATCATTTTAAGTTGTGTTTATAAGGTACTTATTGCATGTGTTGTACTGAAGAACAGGCCCATGATATTCTTGAGCAATGTCACTCTGGCCCCATTAGAGGACACATGAGTTCTCAGAAAATGGCCAGAAAAGTTCTATAATCTGGTTTCTTTTGGCCTACCCTGTTCAGAGACTTGTATGAATTTGTCTTGACTTGTGATCAATGCCAAAGGTTTGGGAACATTTCTAAGGGAGATCAAATGCCCATGACTTCTTTGAAAGAGATAGAGATTTTTGATATTTGGGGCATATATTATATGGGACCCTACATAGATTATATGGGACCCTTTCCCTCTTCTTGTGGGTACCAATATATTTTAGTAGTTGTGGACTATGTATTCAAGTGGGTAGAAGTCATCCCCACCAAAACTTGTGAATCCAAATCTATTAATAAACTTTTCAAAGACATCATTTTCCCCAAGTTTGGGATGCCTCGCACTGTGATTTCAAATGGGAGATCACATTTTCTTGAGAAAATTTTTGAAAACCTTTTGAAAAGATATGCAGTCCGCCACAAGGTCGCCATCCCCTACCACCCTCAAACCAGTTGAAGTTTCAAATTGATAGATTAAGTACATCCTAGAGAAAATGGTAAATCATACTAGGACGGATTAGGCTTTGAAAATTAATGATGCCTTGTGGGTTACATGACTGCCTACAAAACACCTATAGGAACCACTCCTTTCAAACTAATTTATGGCTAGTCTTGTCATTTACCCATAGAGTTAGAACATAAAGCTAACTAGGCTATTAGGACTCTAAATTTTGACTTATCTATGGTGAGGGGAAACCATTTTCTTCAAATGTAGGAATTAAATGAGCTCAGAGTGAGCACTTATGAGAATGCCAGAATCTATAAGGATAGAATAAAATTATTGCACGATGGTCATATCAGGTGAAAAGATATCCAAGGTGATCATGTCCTTATCTACAATTCTAGGCTAAGACTCTTCCCTGGAAAACACAAATCCATATGGTATGGACCATATCTTGTTAAACGTGCCTATCCGCATGGCACTTTTCTGCTATGGGATAAAGTACATGGTGAATTTAAGGTTAATGGTCATAGGGTAAAATGGTACATTACTTTTGAAGATTTTGTTGCCTCTAAGGCACACCAACTCTTATTAATTTAAGACCTCGACCTAATTGAACCACCACCCCCTCCCAATCCAGAGCCTAAAAAATGCCTTTGTGATATCCTTGTGTCGGGCCTTCAACATAAAACCATGTGCTTGTTGGGAGGCAAGTCGACCTTTAAAATTTTTTCATTCTCTTTTAAATTGTTTTTAGCTAACCCTCTCTTGAATTCCCCTTTTTACCCAAGTCACATCTTAAAAAAAGGTGAACCGAGCTGACAATTCATTCCACAAAAAGTTGTGCACCCAAGTCCAACAAAACAACTGATCAGATTCCAGAGTCGACAGATCGGATTAACCGTTATGGCGGCCATTCCAATTTGATGATTGTTTCAAATCACTAAACATCCCCAACACCACCCATATGGTCATTTCAATCAACAAAACGGTCAGCTCAAAGACCAAGAGGTGCATTGAAATGCGTGATTCAATGTGCAATTGTGGTGGGAAGTGAACCATACACTTAAAACCCCAAACTACCAACCGATCGATTGGGGTTATGAAACGGTCATCTCGGCAAACAAGTTGGATTATAAAAAAGGTCAAGTCAGTTGAGAATTTCACACATCTCTCCCCCTCCCCAAACCATATATTCCCTACCAGCAAGAAACCTCCAGCCACCTTCTCATCAAATCCATATGGCCGATGCGAAGGCCAGCCGAGAGCTACACCAACCGAAACCCTCAGTTCAGGCGGTCATCGTGGTGGTCTACGCACTTCCAACATCTAGCCGACACCCCTTCCTGTGTGATGGTCGTCCCGTCACCTGAGCCACCGCAATGTCGATGCAAGATGAGCACTTCACCAACAACATCGGCAGCCTTGAGATCATATCAAGCTTGCCAACAAATTTCACTAACTGGCCATCTCTGCTGCCAACCGGTCATCTCGGTGACCAGCCAATGACTAGAAAAATGTGATCCCTGGCATTGTTATTCCCTTCTTCTTGCTCTCCCCAAATCTTCAGGTGAACTGCTCTTCTAGTCCCACCAGCTGAGTGCCTCACACCAATCCCAACAACCATCACATATGCCAAATTATCGTTTGGACATTTCTGATGACTGTTTTGCTCAAAGAAACAAGTGATTTAGTAATGAGGACACCTATTTCAGCCTTCATCTATCTACCACCATGTATGAAGGAGGATCCTGTCGAGGTCTCTTGGGCCGCCTTCATAAGGGCAAGTAGCCCGCCAGACCGACCACCTCCTGAGAGCCACCTCGATGCTCTACTTTATGCCCCAGAATATAATTCTGGGTACGTACTAGTGAGTCTTCTCCTGAGATACCAGAGGAGATGTTCCATGACATCAATGAGGTCAAACAATTCATCTATTACACTAAAGTGGGTTAGTTGTCCTGACATGATCTACATTCCATCACACCTTGATCGCCTCGTATAACTCTGCTTCCAGGCATCTATGCCCAATTCATCTGTGACCAACACTCTGTGATTTGAGAACTTATCCTACATCGACATCTCACTCCCCAAATGGGCTTGTGGAACTACTCTCACTACCATCAACATCAAGGATGCAGTCGACAACATTCTCCTACACAGCCATATCTTGACCTTCATCTATCGTGTTCGTCCAGTGTACAATGATCTCACTCTTGAGTTCATGTCCGCCTTTTGATACTTCAACTACTCATAGAGAAACTCTAATTATGATGTCAGGATATTCAGGGAAGAAGTAGAGATTTCAGCCTAACAACTCACCTCTATCATTCTTGGTGATGGTGAGTTCGATTGGCTTTCTCGATGTATGGAGAAAAGCCATGACGATTACCCAGATAACTACAAAATGGAGAAGTTCTGGGTGGACATCATGGTACTTATGCACAAGATACCTAATGGCCCCAAGGCCTCCAGCATCAAAAACTCTGTTCTGCTCTATCTTCACTACATCTTATCATGCACTATTTTCAGCAAGGAAGGTATACAAGGCACAATCACTCAACTTGAGATTTATACCCTATGGTGCCTTCTGCACGACGATCCTTTCAACTGGAGAAATGATATGATCTCCCATCTTAACCATCAGGCTAGACGCACCACATCTTCCTCCTTCTACGTTGGCCATATTATTACCTTTGTAGCCACATTCCTTGGTTATACTCATATCTCTTTCCCATCATTGGAGTGTGGGAAGCACCTGATCGGCCTTGCGTATTTTACTGACTAAAAGTTCAATCTCTACGGAGCGAGGGATGTCTACTACTTGATGTTAATATTGATTATTATCCTTAGACCAAAAGTCACTTAAAGATAATATGTTGTTCAATATACTCTAACAATACTCAACATGATCTTGAATATGGGTATCCATAAAATTAGCGTCTAGGTACATTGTGAGACATGTGGATCCTCTTGTGTGTGATGTAAATAAAATGTGTTCATCATATTGGAGTGATATCCTTGCAACTTTTTGAGTGATACTCTGAAATGCATGGCAACACTTATGTTGCTATATATTAGATTTTGAGCATGTGTGTATCTCAATACTCTACTCTACATCAAGAAATATATATTTAATATTAAGAGAATGATGATATCATACCCCTAGTTCAATATGGGTATTTGGAAAATGGATAATATGATCATAATAAAACTAATCATAGAAAGGACAACTCATCTAGTCATAAGCCATACCTAATTAAGAGAAAGATTACATACATGCATTATATTATCATCATTAACCTTAACTAGATCCATTTTAGGGTTTAGGTCTAATTAGGTTCCAAGTTAGTTAATTACGCAAGTGTTGGTATTACTTATATAGAGACCATCATGAAGGTTGCGTTCAAGTTTCATGTCATTTTTAGGTTCCTTTCATTTTATATGCTCATTACCAGGTTTATATCTTATAGGTACATTCTAGGGTCAAAATACTCATAATAGAGAAACCAAGGTCAAGTGTCATCAAGACATGAGAGACAAGAATAGAATATTGTTTAGGTATGTAAGATAAGGACAAAAGAAACACATTTAAAGTTAGGTGGATGTCCCCTAGGGTCTAGGCATCAAACTCCAAACTTTGTATCAACATTTCCAACATACATTCTCCTATTCACATTGACCACTTAGGTCATTAGGTTTCAACATATGACTCAGGTGGACATCCACAACAAAGTGACCACAAGGAGCAGGGTAAAATATGATTTGATAGGGGAGAGATCAGCCTTAAGCTACCTGGCATGCCAGGTTTGTAGTTACAAATCTAGTGTTCGATCTAACCAACTTTTCGTGGTACATCCAACGTTTCCTTCTAGAGCACCCTGACCCATAAGACGTCCTTGAGCATGTTGTCCACAAGAGGAGTGTTTCATTGGAGATGCATGACGACGTGATTGGACCTCCACCACAACCCTCTCGACATCGCACCAAGAGGTGCACTGGCGATGAGGAGAGACATGACGAGCCTTATGGCTTCTACGAGTTTCGGAGTTAGTTGGATGAGATCCAATGTGAGCATATGTGTTAAGGCCACCATCCCAACCATATGTACCTAATGTTGCACTCCCAAAATTCTTGGCATGTGAATATGGGCCACTATGCCTCCAGTCGACCGCCTTATGAGGAGTTTGGGGCCCATCAGGCCTACCCAACTCCCCATACTGGGGGAACTACTACTACAACCCTCCATCTTCCATTCACATTCCGCCTCCATATCCATCATAATGATCTTCTTCCCTACATCTCAGGTTTGGGATTTTCTTGGGATGATCAAAATTCTAAGTCCAAGGTGGAGGTGTGTGGTATGTTCTTATTCCACCCCCTTATCTTACCCTCTTTGCATTATCTTTTGTCTTTTATTTCTATATCTAGTTGCTTTTGAATTTCCTTTGATTCATTTCCTTTTATGGCATTTATCTAGTGGCACATGCTTTTATTTTCCTTAGTTTGCAAAATGGCCTTTATCTACTCAACCACAAGGAATAGATATTGTAATCATTATACCCCTTTGAATTCAATAAATCCCATTTGCAAAAAATTTACAAATAGCCATGACTGAAAAAACCATGCCACTTAGGACCCCAAAACTATCATCATTCCTTGGAAAAGTTGTCAAGTTGTATGGAATCGATAAGAACCAAACATAATTCTCTCTATTTTTTATCTTTGGATTAACTTGTCATAAATATTATATGATGTGATTGATAGGAAGACTCTATCTGATGCAATGACACACTCTGGAAAAAAATAGTTTATAAGTACAGGAACAATTCCCCCTCTTTCCTCTCAAAGAAAAATCAAAGAATCACTTTCAAACAAAAATATAAGTCTGGGGTGGCATGCTCACTACCTCAAATTTTCCATACCCCCCAAAAGGGGCGTACCATCAAAAGATGCCAAAAAGCACATTTACAATTTGTGGCCAATGTAAGTACAAGTCCATAAATAGATATGTCTCGAGTCGAATAGAGGATGGATCATCTTCTACTTCACCTTCTTTGTCATGTTCCTGTGCAAAAACTCACAAAAAGGAAAGAAAAAAATGAGTTGTGTCAAAGCAGAAGTAAGAAGAAGCTTGTTTTCTACAAGTGTTGACATAGAAATAAGACATGAAATTCGTTTTGATAGGGGATATAGAATTTTATGTTACATGGTTTTAGGAGATTGGGTTGATTGGCCAAATTTTGAGGTAAGGAACAAATTGATGCTATGAGGGTGAGGATAGACATGTTTCTAGTATAAATTAGAATTCTTTGTAATTTATTTTCTTGAGGTATGGGATATTTTAATTAATTTATATTCATCTCTCTTTTTACATAGATTTCATAGTCTTTTTATTAGGACATCTCTTTTCACTAATTTTTTAGAATAAAATGTAATTTGCCCATTTCTCAACTAATAATGCAAAATCTTACTCTTTTCCTTCATATTTTTCAGGTTTCACCATCAAGACACAATTTAGAACCTCTCAGTACTCAAGCTGACCATCTTAGTCACTAAAATGGTCATTTTAGTCACAGAAGATGTTGCACTTAAGAGTCCCAGATGTTTGTGTCAGGACTTCTAGACGCTCATCTCAGGATTTTCAGACATTGGTTTCATGAGCCCAGACGGTGGTGTCATGCCAAGTTTAGGACCAAGTCAAATTTTAAGGTGTCACAACTCATGTTAGGGTTTCAACCTTCAGTTGTGTGCACTCGTGCCCCAATCGACCGTCTTATATCCCAGACAGTTAGTTCAGAGATTTCTTTGAGGCCAAGATTCAACTCAAAGGCATTGCCACCCTTTCGACTAGGGTTTGACTATTTCCCCTTGGATCCACATATTTCTACAACCCAACCGGTCGGTTGAGATTGCCAATCGGTTAGTTGGTGATGTGCAGAAAGTAAAATTCAGCCGCCATCTCTCTTTTCCTCTTCCCCCTTAAGGGTTTCCACCCCTCCTTCCCCTATAAAAGGAGGGGGGACTCCACAAAGAAGGAATCCAACTTTTTTTCTCGCAATTTATTCTGAGCATTGTTATTTCAATTCTTAGTTGTGTACTCCTTTCTTCTACAATAAAAATTTGTTCTTCTTCTTTGGATTTCTAGATCTTGTTCTTCTTTTCTCATTCTTTCCCTTGGAGCGGGGAATTAAGGGAGCAAGTTGTTTTATTATCACTGGCTATATCTCCTTGGAGATTCTTCTTTTTCTTATCTATGTCTTCCTTCATTCTTTCCCTTGTTTCCCCTTCTTTTTTAATGGCTAGCGAGTAGTTCTCATATCAAGGCATGGGGGAGTAACCCCACAGCCATAGTGTTACAAACATCAATTCCTTGTATGATTTTATTATGTATATTGTTTTTGGTTTGGATATTCACCTTTTTTAAATGATGTGATCTCTAATTTTCATCTAAAGTTATCCTTGTGGAATGTGACCATGGAACCCAAGGCTCAGAACAACCAAAACAAATTCATGAGGATCTGGATGTGATCGCATAAAGATCCTCATTGGGATGATCGGACTAGGAACTATGGATGCCATGGCCAATGGGTTCATAGGGAGTTTGTCTTTTGTAGATTTATTCATGAATATTTTTTACATGCCCGCTTCTATCTTTTTTTGTCATGTGGATTCTTTGATATTGTCTCATGTTAGCCTTATCAGTACAACCCATAGCATCGATATCTCTTTCTTTTGATTTAATATGCTTCTTTAATTGCTTGTTTTCAATCGTCTCTTTTTCATTACTTGCAATTTACTCCTTGCTATTACATAATTCTTCTCATATTTTTCTAACCATATCTCTTTTTCTCTTCTCCTTAGTGTAACTTTTCATAATTGTTCCTAGCATAACTTTTATTTCCTTAAAATTTTAATTCATTGTTCTAGTATAATCATCAAACCATCAAACTTTGGATTTTACTTTCTATAATCTTGTTCAAAAGTCTCTTGACTTGGGCTTCAATCTTAAAAACATTGTTTGCAGATTGACCCTTTCTATACTGGGAAGGTTTAAACTCTTGGATTAAGACCCTAGTTTTTGGTACAAGAAATGACATGTATTGGTTGCCTCCCACTAGAGCTAAGTTCAGAGCCTTCAACTAGGCTTGATGTTCCTTCATCCATCATTCATCCACTATAATGGTGCTCCCATAATCATCAAAAATCTTCTCGAAAGCATATATCTCATGATCTTAATCCCCTTTGGGATCATCATCATATATCTCACAACAATGGTCCGCATTAACAAAACCTTTCTGCTTGGTCAACATACTCCCCTTGATCAACTTCCCCTTTATCTTCTTCTTGAAGATGTATACACATATAGGGAACTTCACATAAGTAGGGATTTGCTTGATTATGTTAGGCAATGGAGTGGTCACCTTAATCCTCCTTAAAACCTTCCAAATTTTCATGCTATAGCCTTTCCTTCTATGATGAAGGGTCCTCTAAGACGTACAAGAGAGGGGGTTCAATCATTACCAAAACTTTAGAACCTTGAAAAATCAAATAGGGGTATCTTAGATCATGGTTTGGGGTTCTTGGTTGTGTTATACTTGATGTTATCTTCTCCAAAAAATGGGACAGCAAAAACTTTAGTGCACTTGGCATTATCACGCAATGGCGGGATAACATGGTTTTTGGTGTTGAACTTTCCAACAATGACTATCTATCATGATTTCTGGTCATTTTATCCTCCCCTTCATGTATTTCTTAACAACCTTATCACCCCATATGATAGACATCATGTTCACTTGATCACGAGGAGGAGGGGGAGCTTGTGATGGTGGTGGTGGTGGTGGAGGTTGTCTTTGTAGGGAAATACGGGCACAGAGTAGGCATCAGAAACAAAAATTTATCTATCCATATTCCCCATAATAGCAAGATCACGTCAACAACTATGTAATTGGAAGGATGGTTTAACGAGTTCATACATGATCTTGGACCAAGTCCATCGACTATAACTAATTATAGTGGTGCATCTATCCTGGTTGCACTGGGATGGCATCTGTGTAGCTCCTCGTCTCCACCATAGATAGTAGCCTGACATTGTCTGCCTAGTGGAACAATTATCCATGCCTCTATGGTAGTCCACATGGACCACCTAAAACTCATGTATTTCTATTAGAACTGACAGGAAGGAGTTATCCCTCTTGTTGGTGTACTAGTCACTATCTTTCTCTTCCACAATTGTTCTCCCTTGCTATCCCTCCCTTTATCAGCTAGGACTTGCTCAAGCTCTCTATTGGTTACCACAACCAGAGAGGACAAAAAATTTTAGAGGCAATTGAGTTTTGTCTGAGAAGCCCCCAGTACCCCTCTATTTATAGGATGGGTTAGCGTTAGGGTTCACAGTCTTTGTTGGAATGGAAGGGACTAGAATATCATGAATTTTCATAACCTGTGAGCGGAAAACTGGTCAGTTCCCAAGTGAGTCAGTTGGTTCACATGTGAGCTGATCAGTTTTCTCAGCAAACTGGTTATTTCATCATGTATCCCAATCGCATATGAATTGGCAATTCAAATCCAATTAATGCTTAACATGATGTTAGCATTAATCCTTGATGCAATTGACTTTCTCCATGAACCTAGTGTATCACCCAACCAAACGGTCAGTTGGTGACCTGAGCCGATCGGTTCACTAAGTGAACCAGCCGATTTGCTCCCCACTACATGCAGAACTCAGCCAATTCAACTTCTAGTCAACCTGTCACTCCAACCGGTTGGTTGGGAGTTCAGTTAGCTAATTTGTTTCTAAAATTGAATACCCAAACACTATGGTAATCTATTCAATTACCATTCATGATTAAACTCCTCTTTTAGGTGAATTCCTATGTGTGTGACCCCATAGGTTCCATGTTATGTTGGTTGTTGATGTCCATAATTGCTTATGACATCACAAGCAAAGAGTGGTGCCTAGTCACACATCATTATTATCCAAATAATCAGGAAAGTTGGAGAACAACTTCAACCTATGATCTGTGTAAGGTGTTATAGTGATTGTCTAATTCCTTTGTCTTTGATATCTGGAATGAACTTGAGGCATGGAATCATCATCCTCTCAATGTTCAATCCATCTTCCTTGATCCAGAGTAGACTATCTAAGATATATGTGACCTCGATATCATATATTGGTTCACATGTGCATGCACATGTGTTTTGCAGTCTTGCTTATCAAGTGGTCATGATATCAAACTCTGGTAGGAGGGACAAATCCCATCTACATCACTCATAGTCATCCTCATGTGCATAGTCCATCATATCATCACCTTTATGGAAACCCTTATTCTGGATCATGATGGATGGTGTCAAAGCACACTGAACAACATATGATGAGTGTAACGACTTTAGGTTTAAGAACCAAAATCACCACCTTCACTATGGGAGATGACTATGACTACCAATTATGGTTTACATGTATCACTCTCAAGGTGGGTTTGTATGATACACTATTCCCTAACAAGTATTTGTGTTCTTGGTTTGATATCACATATCATGACTGATGAGATTCTGTCATCAACCAACACACAATCTAGTGTTAAGTGTTACTGCTATCTATCTACCTTCGACAGTAACATTCGAATAGGGACATAACAAGAATGTACATACTCTTAACATCTATATGATCTCACTATTCAAGTCACGTACTTGAAGATATATGTTATTGAGTAATAAAATTCTTTAGACATTCATCAATTTTCCTCATTATCTCATAACTGAGTGAAACAAAATGAATTGGAAGCTTGCCTTTATGATTATTAATGAAATCCTTTATTCAACATGCCATTACAATCATCATATGATTGGCTCTCTAGGCATACATACCAACAAACTCCCACTAGCACTTAGAGCCAATCACCCACGAATCATATTTTTAGTGATCTAAACATGTCCATTATGTTTCTATTGCGCAAGTGCTAATCCAGCGAGTTAGCAAATTTTTTCTAAAGTTGGTATATTGCATGTTTCACATCTCTTCATTGTAGGATTTCTCATATGAGATGGAATTACCATAATATGTTGTCTGATGTTCCTTTCCTAACTGGTAGCTCTATTGATGTCATAGTATTTCTACTATGTCATTAATGGTTGTAACATCCATAAGTGCATCCATAAAAACCTCTAGATCTATATAGTATTCACTCGGGCGTTCACAACACCAGGATACTCAATTTATATTATAGAATTGAATTTGTGGATTGTAGTTCGGAACTCTTCTAACTTACAACTCTTTTCTAAGATTAAACACATCTTATATTGAGATCACTTTCTATCATTTTGGAATCTTGCATTGGTGTAACCCATTACACCCAACTCTTCCTTGTTGCTATAATTTAACAAATAATCTTTTAGTGCTTGTCAAGCTCTAATGGATATCTTTAATAGCATTCCAATGACCCTCATTGTAATCTAATATCATCTTGTCATGTCCAATACATATAAGACTATGGTATGAGTACATTTTGTAAAAACATTCATGATAGATCCAATTGCTGGTGCATATGGCATCTCACTCATTTCTTTCCATTCTTCATAAGAATCAGAACATAGGATTTACGAGAGACTAATACCATATAAAAATTGATAGATTCTCTCTAATTAAATCTTTTGTGTTGAACTCCTTCAACATCTTGCTATTGCATGTGCTCAATTTAGGTCATCAAACTTTCAAGAACTATCTCTATAGATCCCAATCCCTATCGCGTTGGATGTTTCACCTAATCCTTCATTTCTAAAGGTGTTTTCCATCCCAGGTCTCAACACTTTAGTATTGAGATGTTATTCCTCATTCGTGTGTGGAATATTCATATATTCTCCCACTAAATCTTTTATAATCACATATTTCATCTTTTATCTTGATTCTAGTCAAACTCTTTGATTGTCTTGTCAAGTCAAAAGATCTCGTCTCTGAGATGCTTGTTTCAATCTCTAGATTGAACTTTGTATCTTATAGACTTTATTTGCATTCTTGAAGTCATAAAACCCTTTCACATATATCTTTAAGGGATGTGGTTTTAAGTTTCATATGTCAAATCTTATAGTCTATACTTACTACAACAACAAGCATGACAATTGGTAAAGGCATTTCTTCATGTTCAACAATTTGAACTAATTTAAAACCTTTATAAATAGTCTGTCCTTTTAGGTTATCCATGTTGGTCTTGCGATGAAAACACAGATACACCCTTTGGGTTTTACCCCTTAGGTGGTACTTGCAAGGTCATACCTTGTTAGTGAACATGGACTCCATAATGTCTTTAAGCCACTTCTCATATTCTGGTTCTCAATAGCTTCTAGTCGATTTGTTGTCTCATCATCTTATGACTAACCTATCTGAGTTGTTGGATTCAAAATCTTTCAATAGCAGATGTGTCTTACTAGAACTTATGAGGTTCTATGTTACATGAGGAACTTGAGATTCCACAACAATTTGTGATTCCCAATTGTTCTCATTATACCCTCTTGTTGACCTTGAACCTTTTGAGTTATACTCTTACTCCAACTGATTCTTTTGGAACTCATTTATCCTAGAAACAAACATTTTTTTGTTGGATTAGGAAAGTTGCATTCAACAATTATGGTATGCGGATAAACCTTTTCAAGAAACTACTTTCTTTATATAGGTTTCAATCCTTAAGACATATCAGGACATTCACATATCATATCACATATGATGTCTTCTAAACCATTTTAGATGGTACATTGTTTTAATGTAAAGTACATACCCATGAGGATATTAGAAGATTAGATTAGATGATAATCACATCATGATCCATTGGGATGTAATTCCTTCTTTCTGATATATCATCATGTTTCAGGTGGATTTAACTTGTTATATGCTATTAGTGTCTTTCTAGAAGGACCTAAAACTCTTAATTGTAAAGTATTTCAACATTTTATCATATCAAAGTTTCTTAATACTTTTATAAAAATTTATACTTCATTTATAATATCCTTGAACACTTCAAGAGATTCATATTTGTATTTCACCAAATGCAAACCCCATATTTGTTGGTATGTATGCCCAGAGAGTCAATCATGTGATGATTGTAATGGAATAATTTGTAAATGATTTGATTAATAAAATAAAGGCAAACTTCCAATTTATTATGTTTCATTCGGTTATGAGATAATGATGTAACATTATAAATGTCCAGAGAATAATATTACTCGATGTCGTATGTCTTCAAGTATGTGACTTGAGGAAATGAGATCATACAGATGTTAAGAGTATATATGTATATTCTTATTATGTCCTTGATCAGTTGTTATTGTGGAAGGTTGATATAAACAATAACACACAAGATCAGAGTGTGAGTTGGTTGATGAGAAACTCTCATTAGTCATGATATGGCTATATCAAACCAAGCACACAGATACATGTTAGAGAATAGTGTATCGGACAGACCCACCATGAGACTGACACATGGAAGCCATTATCATGGAAGTCATAGTCATCTCTCACAGTGATGGTGGTGGTTGTGGTTCTTAGACCTAAAATCACTGCACTCATCACATGTCATTTGGTATGCTTTGACATCAACAAGCACATTCGTGAAACATGGGTTAATATAATGGTGATGATTGGGTGACTGTGACACATGGGGATAGACTGTGAGTGATAGAAATGGGATTTTTCCCTCCTGTAGAAGTACGATATCCTAGGACTCTTGATTACCAAGACTGAGAACTGCATGGGCATGCACATGTGAGTCAATATGTGATATTGAGCTTACATATATCTTAGACAGTCTACTTTTTGTTCAAGAAACAAGATTGAAATATGAAGAGGGTGACAACTCCATGCCTCGAGTTCAATTTGGATATCAGTGAAAAAGGAACTATACAAGCACTAAAACACCATACACAGATTGTAGGTTGAAGTTATTCCCCAACTTTCTATTCACTTGTAGCATTGATGTGCGACTAGGCACCACTCATTGGTTGTGATGTCATAAGTTGTTATAGACATTCATTTACATTGTAATATGGGATCTATAGGGTCACACACATAGGTCTTGACCTAGAAGAGGATTTTAATCTTAAATGATGATTGGATTGATTACTAAAGCATTTAGGTAACTCATTCACGCAACAAATCAGTTGGCTACACTACTGGACAATCAGATCGCAGGGTGAGATGGTTGTCTGAAGTGCTAAATGGTCGTCTTAAGGTTGAGATGGGCGTTTGGAGATCTAGAATGATTTGAGCTAAAATGTCTATGGGTTGAACCAATCGGCTCGGGTCATTTCACCAGACAATCATTTGGGTGATCAAGACGACCATCTTGCATGGGTGAGATCGTTCGGTTCGGACAAGGGAAGGATCCATATACTTCTTCATATTTGTTTGGATTGCACATTACTTGTAGTGCAAGGAATTAATGTTCAACACTAGTGGGAAATGATTTTGTATGTGATTGGGTAACTATGAAATGAACGTCTCATAGTATGATACGATTGTGTTGCATGACAGACAACCATCTGGGATGCTAGACAACCATTTCAGTTGTTGTAGGTTGCAAAAATTCAAGATCTTCCTATCCCTTCCACTCCCACACAGACTGGGAACCTGGGCCCAAACCTCGCATATAAATAGAGGGGTACTGGAGGCTTCCCAGAGCACAACATATACAATTGAGAATCAGTTGCTCTGACAATTATTGTCCTCTCTAGTTGTGGTAACCAAGAGAGCCCAAGTCGTACCCGACTATGGAGGGATAGTAAGGGAGAGAACAACTGAGAATCATTACAATTTGTTGTGAGAGGAGATGATGTAGACAACGATGTTTGAGGCTACAGTTTGTGGTGTAGACCAAGAGGCGCAGCAATCGTATGAGTCCTAGTGCAACTAGAATATAGTTGTGCATCTACGAGGATGAGGAGATGTCGTTGGACTTGCTCTAGGACCAGGTATATCCTCAAAATCATCCTTACTATCTTATAGTAATTGACACAATCTACAAGCTTATGGGGAATATGGTAGATAAATTTTTATATTTTTGATGCCTATTCTATAGCCATATTTCCCTATAGTGGTATCACTATCAATGTCAATTTACTATATTATGGGATAATCAATATGATTGGATTTTGGTTTTGTCCTTTTATTATTTTATGTGATGCAAATAATTCTGTCCAATCAAGTACCACGATAATCCTAAACTAATATATATGACATAAATGCAATTTACATGTGTTTCCCTAAAAGTGGTTTTGATGGTTGATGTGTAGCATAGTTATAGCCAGTAATCCCTATTATTTGTGCATGGTTGTGTGTTGTTTTATCCTTTTAACTCGGTCTGAAAACTGAGCCTCTATCTTATCTTCCCAATGTAAAGTTAATTCTTTCCTACCCTTACTCCCCTCGAATGTAACTTGAGGTTTCTCTACTACTATGTAAAAGTAGGATAGCTTACTTTCTTGTTATGATGAAAAATATGACGTCTTCTAGACAATCCAATCAGATGGAGGACCAAGGAGGACCAGATGGACAAGCTGAACCGATCAACTAGTAGACCCAACTGATCAGTTGGAGGAGCCCGCAGATGCTAGACTAACGGAACCAGACGACCAATGAAACGACCAACTGAATGATTCAAAGGTTGAACCAGTCAACCCAGATTTGAAATCCTGGATCTTCATCAACAAAATGTTTCTGCATGTGATGAAGACCTAGATTGTGGTAATTCCTAGTGTCTCTAAGGAATTACATTAGGCTATCCATAACCATCAATTTTTATTTATTACATGTTTTCGTTGTGGGATATAGCATGTATATGATACATAATGTATATGTGGTATTTATACAAACTCCCTCAATTAAAATATTAAGTCTAAGATGCCTTCCATTAGCAACACATATGAAAAGCTTGATCAACCGAGCATAGATTTGCACAAAGCATGGTGCACCATCTATCTCGTAGAAGTGTGATGGTAGATATGTAGCTTTGCACAAAGCATGGTGCATATCTATTGTGTTGGCTCTTGGGTCAGGCTTAACTGGTGACAGAGAGCCCAAGCCCAGAGGCATGCAGATGCATATGGCAAATAGTTGTGCATATCATCTATCCTAGAGTTGCATATGATGCAATTGGTATGATGACCTACCTAAATAGTCAAGTTGTAGGCGATCGGAAAAAGCCGACTCATGACTTGATGAAATATGGATCTTGGCCCACTAGAATATTGTACACTACAATATTCCAAATTGATATTTGAGGGCTATCAATTTGAAATAAAATAGTGGGATCGGTAATAATTGAAGACCTAATTAATATTGTCAAATTTTCAAATCAAATCAAAAGTTTTGAAAATTGCAACTTTTCTCTTGTAGAATCAAATGATGAACAAATCCTTATTGTGATCAATCCTGGAGAAGGGAAAACTTGATGGGACAAATTTCCATGACTCGATTTGGACTTTGAGAAGGGTTCTCAATGAAGATTGCAAGCTCTATGTCCTTGACAAACCAGTGCCAGAAATACTTGCTTCTGATTCACCTAGGGCACAAGTGGATGCTTACTGGAAGCATGCCAATGATGCCTTAGAGATAAAGTACCTTATGCTTAGCTGCATGAACTATGAGTTGCATGAGCAGTGTGAGGACATGAGTGTTCTTGAGATGGTAACACATCTTAAGAAAGTGACACTTGGTCTTGCAAAGCAAGAAAGGGACGATATCATAAAGGTGCTACTTGAGTCTAAGATGACAGAGGGAACCTCAGTAAAAGAACATGTGCTCAATATGATTGGACATGTGTATCATCTTGAAGAACTAAGATTCACCTTGACCCAAGAGTTTACCACTAATATGATTCTAAAGACAATGCCAGAATCATATAGCCACTTTATTGCATGTTATCATGTGAATAATATGGTTGGACAGATGTCAGACTTGCTTGCCATGTTGATTCATGTTGAAGCAAAACTGAAGAAGGACAAGCCCATGATGGTGATCAGTAGAGATGAGTCCAAAGATCAAATCAAGACCGAGAAGAGTTCTGAGGTCATGTCTAAATCCAAATCTTCAACACTCAAGATAAGGAGAAAGAAAAGTACAAGAGAAACTCATCCTTTGTACTTGAAGGCATTCAATAAGAAGGAGATGGGGATGGTGATCTCCACTTCAGGTATATATGTTATTGAGATAAATATATCTACTTCATAATCATGGGTACCAGATATTGTATGTGGATCTCACATATGGTCTCATATGCATGATCTAAAAGAAATTAGGCCTTTGCCAAAAAGCGAGGTAGAACTGTGAGTTGCAAATGGCGTAAGAGTTGCGGCCAACGCAGTTAGAACCTATAGTTTATCTATGCCCATGGGGATTGTAATAGAGTTAAAGAACTACTATTATGTACCTACTATAAATAGAAATATCATTTTTGTATCTTGTATGGACAAGGATGCATTTTAATTCCATATTAAAAATGGTTGATGTTCTATTTCAAAAGATGGGATCTTTTAAGGCAGTATCCCAATTCCTTATTGTCTTTATTTGTTAGATCTAAAGACACATGTTTCTAATGTAAATACCAAAAGACTAAAACTCAACAACTCAAACAAAACATACCTTTGTCATTGTCGTCTAGGGCACATAAATGAGAATCACATTTCTAGACCATAAAGATGGTTATCTGGACTCTTTTGATTTTGAATCAATAGAGACATGTGAATTTTGTTTGTTGGGCAAGATGGCTAAGACCCCTTTCACTGGTAACAATTAAAGGGTAGTGATCTATTAGGACTCATACATACTGATGTATTTGGACCTCTTAGAACAACCACTATAGGTGGATATCATTACTTCATTGCCTTTCATTGATAACTTCAGTAGGTATGGTTATGTTTATTTAATAAAACATACGTCAGAAACTCTTGACAAGTTCATGAATGAAGTACAGAACCAACTTGGTAAATGTATTAAGGCACTTCATTCTAATAGAGGTGGGAAATACTTATACCAAGAGTTTGAGAACCTTCTTAAATTCCATGGGATTGTATCCCAGTGGACTCCACCTGGAACACCTCGTTATAATGGTGTATCAGAAAGAAGGAATCACACATTATTGGATATGGTACAATCAATGATGAGTTTAGTTGAGCTTTGGACTACCTTCTGGAGGTATGCTCTACAAACTGTCATGTTTACACTAAATCAAGTACCATCTAAATCAGTTCAAAAGACACCATATGAGATATGGAGTGGGAAGCATCCCAAAATGTATTTTATGAGGATTTGGGGGGGGTGAAGCTTATGTCAAGAAAATATTTTATAAAAATTTTGTCCCAAGATTTGATAAATGTTACTTTGTTGGATATCCCAAGGAAACCATGGGATGATCCTTGTATAATCCATCTGACAAATGTTTGTTTCCAGAGATATTGCATTCCTAGAAAAGGAATTTATTTCTAAAGAAATCAGTGGGAGGCAAGTGGAACTCAAAGAGTTTCAAGACCAATAGGAAAACATTGAACCATTATATGTACATGAGGAAGGAAGAGAATCATAAGGTGTTGTGGAATCTCAAATTCCTAAAGTAACACAGGAACCTCGTAGATCCAATAGGACACGCCTTGAGCCTGAAAGATTTAGATATCTTGTGACTCAGGATGGTAGTGAATTGGTCATAGATGATGAGCCAATATCCTATCAAGATGCTATTACGGGATTGTAGTCTAAGAAGTGGCTTGAGGCCATGAGATCTAAGATCGAATCCATGTATACCAAAAAAGTATGAACTTTGGTGTATCCACCTGAAGGGATAAAACCCATAGGGAGAAGATGGGTCTTTAATAAGAAGACCGACATGGTTGGAAAAGTTCAAAGCTATAAGGGTAGATTGGTAGCAAAGGGTTTTAGACAAGTTCAAGGTGTTGAATATGACAAAACCTTTCTCCGGTGGTCATGGTTAAGTCCATCAGGATCATGTTGGCTATTGCAGCTTATCATGACTATGAGATTTGGCAAATGGATGTCACAATTGCATTCCTCAATAGGAATCTTCTTGAGTATGTGTATATGACACAGCCTGGAGGTTTAATAAATCCAAAGGATGCAAATAAGGTCTTTAAGCTATAAAGGTAAAACTATGGATTGAAGCAAGCATCTCGAAGCTGGAATCTTCATTTTGATGAGACAGTTAAAGAGTTTGGCTTTGTTCAAAATGAAGATGAACCTTGTGTGTAAAATAAGGTTACTGGAAGCATAGTAACCTTTCTCATATTGTATGTAGATGACATACTATTGATGGGGAATGACATCCCTACTTTAGAAAAGGTAAAGATGTGGCTTGGAAATATGTTTTATCTAAAAGACTTGGGAGAAGCATCCTACATCTTGGGGATAGAGATCTACAGAGATAGATCAAGAAGGCTTCTTGGACCAAGTCAGAGCACATACATTGTCAAATTGTTGAAGTAGTTCAACATGGAGAACTCAAAGAGAGGAAACATGCATATATGTCATGGTGTACCCATCTCTAGAGCTCAATGTCCTAGTTCTTGTGAAGAAAGGGAATGCATGAGTTTGATTCCATATGCATCAACAATTGGATCAATCATGTATGTAATGTTGTGTACCCATCCATACATCTCGTATGCTTTGAGCATGACGAGCACATATCAGTCAGATCCAGGTGATGGTCACTAGATAGCCATGAAGAAAATCCTAAATACTTGAGAAGGACTAAGGATCATTTCTTGGTCTATGGCTGAGAGGAAGAGTTGGTGGTAAAAGGTAACACCGATGCAAGCTTCCAGGCTGATCGAGATGATTACAAATGCAATCAGGGTTTGTGTTTTTCTTAAATAATGGAGTTGTAAGCTAGAAGATTTCCAAGCAAGAGACAGTTGTTGATTCTACAATATAGGTCGAGTATATTTCTGCATCAAATGAAGCAAAGGAGGTTGTATGGATCAAGAAGTTCATTATAGAACTTGGGGTCGTTCCAAGCATCAAACTATATTTTGACAACAATGGAGCTACTGCACAAGCTAAGGAACCCATATCGCATCAGTGCTTGAGGCATATACAAAGGTGGTTCTATCTCATACGAAAGATCATACATCAAGGAGATATAAAGATTTGTGAAGTACCAAGTGAGAAAAATGTTGTTGACTGCTTAACAAAGACACTTTCACAACAGCAACATGATGGACATGTTAGATCACTTGGGAATATGATTTGTAGGTGATTGGCTTCAAGTGCAAGTGGGATTCTGTTGGTATGTATGCCCATAGAGACAATCATGTTATGATTGTAATGGCATAATTTGTACATTATTTGATTAATAAAATAAAGGCAAGCTTTCAATTTATTATGTTTCATTCAATTATGAGATAATGATGTAACATTATGAATGTCTAGATCATAATATTACTTAATGATGTATGTCTTAAAGTATGTGACTTGAGGAAATGAGATCATAAGCATGAAGAGTATATATGTATATTCTCATTATGTCCTTAATTAGTTGTTATTGTGGAAGGTTGATAGACACCAATAAAATACAAGATCAGAGTGTGAGTTTTTTATGACAGAATCTCATTAGTCATGATATGACTATATCAAACCAAGTACAAAGATACATGTTGAGAGTAGTGTATCAGACAGACCCACCATTAGACTGATACATGGAATCCATCATCATGGAAGTCATAGTCATCTCTCATAGTGATGGTGGTGGTTGTGGTTCTTAGACCTGAAATTACTACACTCATCACATGTCATTCGGTACACTTTGACATCATCAAATGCAGTCCTAAAACATGGGTTGTTATAACGGTGATGATTGGGTGACTATGACACATGAGGATAGACTGTGAGTGATAGAAATGGGATTTATCCCTCTTGTAGGAGAATGATATCCTAGGCCTATTGATTAGAGAGACTGAGAAATGTATGGCCATGCACATGTGAGCCAATATGTGATATTGAGCTTGCATATATCTCAGATAGCCTACTCTTGGTTCAAGAAATAAGATTGAATGATGAATAGGGTGACTACTCCATGCCTGGATTTCAATTTGGATATCAGTGACAAAGGAACTATACAAGCACTAAAACACCATACACAGATTGTAGGTTGAAGTTGTTCCCCAACTTTCCATTTACTTGGGTAGCATTGATGTGCAACTAGGCACCACTCATTTCTTGTGATGTCATAATTTGTTATGGACATTCACTGTCGATGTAATATGGGACCTATAGGGTCACACACATAGGTCTCGACATAAAAGAGGAGTTTGATCTTAAATGATGATTGGATTAATTACTAAAGTATTTACGTAATTTATTCATGCAACAAATTAGCTGGATGCACTATCAGACGATCGGCTCATAGGGTGAGATGGCCGTATGGAGTACCAAATGGTCGTCTCAAGGGTTGAGATCGGTTTTTTGGATCTAGGTTGATTTGAGCTAAAATTGGCTATGGGTTGAACCGAGTGGCTCAGCTTGGCTCACCAGATGACTGTCTCGGTGAGAGAGACGGTCGTCTTGCATGGGAGAGATTGCTCAGTTCGTCCAAGGGAAGGTAATAGATACTTTCCCATATTTGTTTGGATTGCACATTACTTGTAGGTAAGGAATTAATGTTCAACATTAATGGGAAACGAATTGCCAATTTTTTATGTGATTGGGAAACTGCAAAACGACCATCTCACATGCCAGATAACTGCCTAGGATGCCAAAAGACCATTTTGGCTTTTGTAGATTATGAAAATTTGAGATATTCTGCTCCTTTATACTCCCGTACAGGCTGGGAACCTTGGCCCAAACTCCGCCTATAAATAGAGGGGTATTGGGGCTTCCCAGAGCACATCACATACAATTGAGAATCAGTTGCTATGACAATTGTTGTCCTCTCTGGTTGTGGTAACCAAGAGATCCCAAGCAAGTCTGACCTGACTAGGGAGGGATAGCAAGAGAGAGAACAACTGAGAATCATTGTTGTGGGAGAGAAAGTTGGTGACTAGTACACCAACAGAAGGGACAACTCCTTCATGTCCGTTCTAGTAGGACAAAAAGAATTCTAGGCGGTCTGTGTGGACTTCTCTAGAGGCGGGAGGTCGTTATCTATCGCTAGGAGGAAAATGTCAACCAGCAGTCCATTGTGAGAGGAGCTATTGCAGATGACGATGTTTGAGGTTGCAGTCCATGGTGCAGACCAGGAGGTGCAGCAGTTAGACAAGTCACAGTGCAACTAGAAGAAGTTGCGCATCTACAACGATGAGGAGATTTTGTTGGATTTGCACCAGGATCATGTATATGCTTGAAACCATCCTTCTTATCTTATAGTAATTGATGTGATCTACTGGCTTGTGGTGAATATGGTAGATAAAATTTTTGTTTCCAGTACCTATTATGTAGCCATATTTCTCTATAATACCAACTAATATCATCAGTCAATATAATGAGGTACAAACAACTACCTTTAGCATTTATTCTAAAATATCTTTATACATCAATATGTATAAGCAGTAATAGAATTCTTATTCTCTCCACTACACCTAGTAAGAGGTGGTTTGTCATGTAGCTCATAAATTAGATTTACATGTATCTTGTTGGTTCAATAACCAAAAGAGTCTTGATAAACATCAGTATGGATTATAGTAATGCATTTCTCATATATGTACTCTAGATGACAGTGCTACAGATTATTTGAGTTATAAATTATAATCCTTTTGGTATTTACAATATTAACATTCATCTTTATATGCTTTCATATAAAGATCACTAGTTGTTTGGGCCATTGCCATACAAGATCACATCTTTGAAATAGAATCATTAACAACTCTTTATTGATTTATGATCATTGTCATACAAGATGCATAAAGTAAAATTATTCTATTTATTTGCTTAATGAAATAGCAGTTCAACAAAATCTATTACATGCCCAATGAGCTAAGATAAATTCTATATGTGGACTAATGTCGAAGAAACTCTTTCTCCATACAGTCCATCCATGCCCTTTCATAAAGGCTTTAATTCTTATCAGATCATGCACATCGATGTATGTCATATCTACATCCAGTATATCATACCAAGATGAAGAAGTAATTGAATTTATCTAATAATGTTTATACTTGAAGTATAGGTCTATCTGCCTTCCTTCTTCTTCTTTAATTCCTCTAGAAAGATAAGGCAATTCCTCTTCCAATGCCCAGGCTGGTGACAGTGGTGACAATTGGCTCCCTTCTTTACTCCTCCTTTTTCCTTGAGATCTGAAGACTTAG
The DNA here is from genome assembly GCA_963693085.1 of Alisma plantago-aquatica. Classification (NCBI taxonomy): domain Eukaryota; kingdom Viridiplantae; phylum Streptophyta; class Magnoliopsida; order Alismatales; family Alismataceae; genus Alisma; species Alisma plantago-aquatica. The sequence continues at coordinate 1,483,409,208 of OY856411.1, read as the reverse complement.
GCTTCTGGCCAACTTTAGAACTCTTCTTAGCTTTGCCTTTGCTTTTAGATTTTTAATTTGTCTCTTTATTTTTTTTATCATCATCACAGACTTGGGCTTGTCTTTCTTCATCTGTGCCGTAGTTGTTCTCGACATGCCTAATAACTCTATCAACGTCTTGTCAAAGTCATTCATGTTGTAGTTCATCAGAAACTGACTGTATGACTCTGGAAGAGATTGTAGGATCACATCAGTGAGCAACTCTTGAACCAAGGGAATCCCAGTCTTGCCAGGTTCTCCACATACCCAATGAGCTTGTGTACATGAGGACCTACTAAATCTCCTTCTTCCATGTTACATTTGAATAGTGCCTTAGAGACATCAAATCTCTCTAGTCTTGCCTGATCTTGGAACATGTTCTTAATATGTGTGACCATCTCAATAACATTCATGTTCTCATATTCCCTTTGCAACTCATAGTTCTTAGAGCATAGCATTAGATACTTGACATCAATGGCATCTTCAGTGCTTCTTGTAAGCATCTATGTCAACCTTAGGTGCATTGGGAAGGGGTTCATCTAGATCTGGTGTCTCTAGGACATAGAGCTTGCACTCCTATGTGAGAATGATTCTCAGCGTCTTGAACCAGTCATGGAAATTGTTCCCATTCAGCTTGTCCTTATCAAGGACTGATCATAGAGAAAAGTGGTTGTTGTGTGTTGCCATTTGATTCTGTAAAAGAATTTACAATTTTATCAAAAATTCATTTTTTATTTGATTTCATTTGATTTAAGTTTGACAATATTAATTTGGTCTTTAATTATCTATTATTCTCACTATTTTATTCAAATTGATAGCCCTCACATATCAATTTGGAAGATTGCAGCGTACAACCTTCTAGTGAGCTAAGATCTAAAATAATTCAACTATTACCCAGACAATGTTGGCATCCATAATCAATTATTAAGGTAGGCAATGTTTGCCAATTACATCTTATGCAATTCTTGGATAGACGGTATGTGTAACTCTTTGTCATAGTCATATGTATGCCTCTGGTGCTTAATCTCATTAAGGTCACACAATTAAGCCTGACCCAAGAGCCGACACGATAATAATACACCCTGCTTGGCAGACTCACATTATTACCATCACACTTCCATGAGATAGACAGTGCACCACCTTTGAGGTGCCCATGCTTATTCGGTCAAGCTTTTTATGTGTTCCGCTAATGGAAAGCATCTAAGAGTTAATATTTTATCTAAGGAAGTTTGTATATATATAAATACATATACTTTATCCAATCACCAAATATATATAGTATGTATCATATACATGTTATATCCCACAACATAAACATGCAATATAAAATAAAAAGTGATGGTTATGGCCATTCAAATGTAATTCCTTAGAGCCACAAGGAATTGTCACAACCTAGGGTCTACATCACATGTAAAATCCTATTGTTGATGAAGATTTATGCTTGCCAATCTAGGTTGATCAGTTCAACCCTTGAATCGATCGGCTCGCCTCCTGGCCGGTTAGTTGGTCGTCTCCCCATTCGTCTAGACTTATATCCAACCGATGTTTTGACACCTCCAAATGATCAGTTGGGTCCACAAACTGGTCAATTCGCTCCTCCTGCAGTCTGCCCTCCTCGGTCCTCCAGCCATTCGACTCATCTGACATTGATCGTCATCTTCGTCGTTGCAAGAAATGAAACTATCATATTGCTATTAAACTTATTACATGGTAATAAGAAACCTCGAGTTACATTTGAGGGGAGAAAAGATAGGTAAGAATAATACTTTTACACTAGGAAGAAGAAGTTAAAGGGTCACTATACAAATTGAGATAAAATAGAAAATAAACACACAACCACCATGAATAGATAATTAGGGTTATTGTCCATAATCACGATACATATCAAAACTCACTCATAGGGTGACATGTGTAAATTGTGTTTATATATATATATATATATATATATATATATATGTTTAGGATTATTATATGTGGTCACTAAATGGATCTAAATGTTAATTAGTTTAAGTACTCTCATCCTATGTAATAAATAAATGATGAAAACTAAAATATCAATTATCCTAAAGTAAAGTAACGCAGATTTGATACCACTGTAAGAAAATATGGGCATAGAGTAGGTAGCCAAAATAAAAAATTATATATCCATATTCCCCATAACAACAAGATCACGTTAACAACTATGTAATGGGAAGGATGGTTTAACGAGTTCATACCTGATCCTGGAGCAAGTCAAGCGACTATAACTTGTTGCAGTAGTGCAACTCTCCTAGTTGCAGTGGGATGGTGTCTTTGAAGCTCTTGGTCTCCACCACAGACAGCATCCTGACGTTGTCCTCCTAGCAGGAAAAGTATCCACACCTCTATGGTAGTCCACACGGACCACCTAGAACTCTTGTCGTTCTACTAGAACAGACAGGAAGAAGTTCTCCCTCCCATTGGTGTACTAGTCACCAACTTTCTCTCTCACAATTGTTCTCCCTTGTTATCCCTCCCTTTATCAGGATCAGTGTTGACGGCATGTTGAGCATTAATTGGATATGAATTGTCAATTCATGTGCGATTGGGAAACATGGTGAAACGACCACATATAATTGGCAATTCATATCCAAATATTGTTCAACATGACGTCAGCACTAATCTTTGATGCATGGCATCTCACCCAACTAAGTGGTCAGTTGGTGACATGAGTCAGTTGCTTCACTAAGTGAAGCGGTCAGTTCACTCCCTAGTTCAGGCAGAGTTCATCCAATTCAACTTCTAATCAACTAGACACTCCAACCGGTCGGTTGGGAGTTCAGTCAGTTGATTTGTTGCTCAAATTGAATACCCAAATACTTTAGTAATCAATTCAATTATCATTCGTGATTAAACTTCTCTTATAGGTTAATTCCTATGTGTGTGACCCCATAGGTTTCATGTTATGTTGGCAGTGAATCTCCATAATTGATTTATGACATCACAAGTAAAGAGTGGTGCCTAGTCACACATCATTGCTACCCAAATAATTAGGAAAGTTGGAAAACAATTTCAACCTACGATCTGTGTAAGGTATTTGACGTGTATTTTACTACGCGCTAAAAACGCAAGTGTACGCGTCGAGTAGTACAGGCCTTGTGAGGCCCGAGTCGAACACAGGGATACTCGAAAATGTTGGAGACTCCTACTAACTATTTGTGATCAGCTAAGCCGAATAACAAATTGGGGTTGTTGACTAAAATTTAGAAGCAAATAAAATAAAACAAAGCAAACAATCGATTAAAGGTTAATTTAATCAATTCAAAAGGATATCTTTAGGATTGCGGTTTCACCACAGGTTTTCATTGTATTAGGTTTTATATAATGCCTCAATCTTCTCTCTCTATCTGGGTAGTGGCCTGAAAATAGAATTGCCTACTGTCGTGGTGCAATTCACTACTTAGGTTTAGGTCGGTTCCACCGTCGTAGTAACCTATCCCCTAAACTAAGTGCATTACGAACGATCTCTCAGTATCCACCATTAATTTTACACCACCTTGTTCAAGGGATTTATCGATTAATGTAGGTTTCGTCTCTTTTCAGCCGTTAATCCTTCTGTCGAAGTGATTAAGGGCATTAGGTTATTATTATGGTGATCAAGCATAACAATATATGGAGAAAACAAAGCTATGCCATGGATTTAAGAGAGAAAATATGAATTACTATTATAAAACGGTCATACAATGAATTCCCAGGCTACTCCCGGTCCTAAAGATGGAGGGGATTAGCCCTGCATGTTCATCTCACACAAGTACATGGTAGAAATAGGGGAAATCATGTGAAAAACTTGGAATGAAAGGGAAAACCCCTGAACGGAGAAGAACCGGTTGATCCTTTGCGTGGAATACGTGCTCTCCCACCTTTCGGTGGTGAAATCCGTCTTCTGCGGCGTCTGGATCAACTGGTATGAGCTTCTGGCCTCCTTTCTCCTCTCCACTTCTCCTCGGTACTTGTGCAATGGCTAATCAGATTCCCTCTCTCGTCTGGGCGGCCGTCATTAAGTATATCTCGGTCATTAAGTCACTCATTAACCGTAGCCATCTGATTGAGATCGTTAGAAAGCAAACTCATATCCTACGGCGTCGATACCATCGACGCGAGTCGAGTTGATGGTATCGACCCGCTGCAGTAGCGAACCCTTCCTTTGTCGCGCCCGACATCATCTCGATACCATCGACTCGGGTCGATGGTATCGACTTCCTTTAGGCGTCGGTTTTGTCGTTTTGCGACAATGTAGCCTCCATGTGTCGATGGTATCGACTTGGTGTCGATACTATCGACTGTTTCTTTGCCAACAACCTGAAGGTGACTCGATACCATCGACATCAAAGTCGATAGTATCGACTTTTTCCTGCTTCTTTCGGCTGGCAACCTGTAACCATGTCGATGGTATCGACTTCCGTCGATGGTATTGACGGAAGCAAATACTCATTTGTCCTGAAATTCAAAGACAAGATCACATAAATTCACACAAATAATAATAATTTGACAATTAATGCTCAAAATGATGAAATAAAGGGGATTTGACATAAAATAGTGACAAAGACCAAAATGGATGAATTATGCAATATTAACCATAAAAATGACTAATTAAAGCATAAAACACATATAAAACAGGTCTATAAATGCGACTCAAAATCATCGCATCAAACTCCCCTAAGCTTGAACGTTGCTTGCCCTTGAGCAACTAATCCTTAGAATAGAATTGCTAATGTCAACTGGAGAACAACACATCACAATCAACATCCCATATGACTCCCACCGGACATTCACATACCGGCCCTCTCTAACCACAGAATGGTAATTACCCTGCAGGCGACAATAATCATCCATAAGAGAAATTGACCTCAAAACTGATGAACACTATCACATAAGGCAGTTAACATAATAAAAATCGCCGGTTCAGACTTGGTGCATCTTGTGATCTCCTAAACTACGTTGCTCACCCTAACTACCATCTATATGGAAGCAGTTCTCCTGATGTACATTAGTGAGGAGAAATTCACGGTAGCCTACCAATCCGAGCAACGGGTGGATGAAATGGGTGGCTCATGGAAGAAAGTGGAAGTATCATACTATTTCAACATGCATAAAACAAAAATGCCCTAAATGATGCAAATGCACATGAGAAATGCCCTAATGTCTAAGATTAAGTGGAATGATGCATGCACTAACCATCCGTCTCAAAATGAGATGGATATCGAGTTAAGTTACATCATGTACTCAATTATCCTGAAATGCAGGTGATATTACGTTCCTTTCTCCTTCTTATTCTACTTTCGTCTAAATAACTCTCTTTTTTTCATTGTGCAGATTTTTTAGATTTTTTTTTCTTTTTCTTTCTTCTTTTCCAGCCCTTATATCCATAATTGCTTAAAGATAATTACATTGGGCTAATTTTTCTTCATACTCAGAAATTTTCACTAATTAGAAGGTATGGAACAATTTAATTCACCATTGGAGAAAAATTTAGATACATGATATACTTTATGCATGAAAATTATGAATGCAACTACATGGCATGCACCTAAGGGTAATGTGCATGTATCACTATACTTTTTTTTTCTTTCTTTTTATGCAGAATCATATAGACAATTGCAATGCAAGTCCTATCTAGATGCTATGCAAGCAAAAAGAGTTAAAACTGTACTCTACTTCCAATTCTTGGGTGGATTATGGAAATAATGAAGTGGAACGATCACAAGACTAGATGATTGAACCTTAGAAAGATATTATGCGTCCCTCCTTACTGACCTGTGTAGTAGTTTAGAGGGTTCTCTCTCTTACATCCAATTAAAGTCGCATTACCATTTGGTCAGATTAGGCTCAAACAACCATTTCCATCCACTTTCATGAATCATTAGGAGTACAGGTGTGAGTTGTTGTTTTAGAGTTGACAGAACCAATCATTTTCATAGGATGTGTGCCCAAGATTAAACAAAACAAGCTTTTCAAACACACAAAAAAATTTTCAAATTTCCCTTGATTTTCCCTTGTACTACTAAAGAGATGACACAACTTTATGACATCCACGATTACACTAGATAGCATGTGGATCCTACAAAAACTAAAAAAAACAAGAAAACAAATAACAAGAACAAAAGCAATAATGCTAAAAACTAAAAACAATAAAAGATAAAGATGTTCCAACTACCCCCCTAAGCTTGAATTTGACTATGGCCTCATAGTCAAAAACAAACTTAAAGATTGGAACAGTGATACCGGATCATTCTTGTGGTGGTGGAGGCGGGTATTGCGGCGCCGTGGGGTTCCAAGATGGGTATTGCCCCTAAAAGGTTGGATCATACTGGGGCAGTGGAGGAGGTTGTGGATACCCCCCAAAGTAATTATGGCTCCAGTAATGATCATAAAACGGCTGCTGCTGCTGCTCCATCCTGTGCAGTCGATCGTGGATGTTCTCTTGATTGGCGAATAGAAGGCGCTCATTCTCGAAGATCGCCTACTGGTTGACATAGAGCCGGTTGGTGGTGTCTTGAATACCAGCATAGGCAGCTGTGTGGCTATGCTGCGTCTGCTGGATGTCTTGAAGCATTGTGTACATCCCTTGCATAGAATATACATCCTCGCTCGGTTGCGAGGGCTGTGGTGGTGGAGGCCGATGCGGAGAAGATGAAGATGCACCCGGATGCATCCTAGGGTGCTTCCGGGGTGCCACTCGTGATCGAAGAGTTGTGAACGCCTCTTCCTCCTCTTCCTCCGCCTCGTCATCATCTCCACCATTGTTGCCGCCGTCTTCTTCATCAGAATCGATGGCTATGATTGGCCACCAAAAATGCTGCGTGTCGTCGATGTTGAAGACGGGGTCGGGTAGAGAACACTCCTGATATGCTTGATTTACGTGGCAGTGTGTGAACGCCATGCCATCTCGGAGAAGAATGAGATTGGACCGGTGTAAATGTTGCAAGTTCACCTTGCTCTTAGTAGATAGAGGAGTGAGGGTCTGGAAATTCAAGCCGAGGTATGAATCCAGCTTGGTGATTAGCCCGCCGAAGTGAATCAGCGCTTTCCTCGTACTCCGCTTCACCGCCAAAACTCGTTGCAGAAAGAAGGTGCCCCAGTTGCACTCTTGTTGTGTCAGGAGCTTGTAGAGAAAGAAAAGGGCAGGCTCCTGAAACTTGCTAAGGGCTAGGTCGCCCCGAGCAAACAAGGTGGAGCTCAACATCTGGTGCAAGACTCAGACAAATGGGTGCTCGAAGTCGGCTACCGCGGTGTTGTGGTAGCTCACTGACCTCCCATGCGGAACCGTCACCAACTCGGCAAAGATGGCGGCGTAGTCGGTGCGGTTGTCCGGCCGCCGGTAGTCGTTGTGGGAGCTGTTCTAGTTGAAAATGTCATTGAACTGCTCCAGGGTGATGGTGTAGTCGTGGTTGTAGAGCCAAAAAAACACCCTGCCCTTTTCCCACTCACGGTCACTTGTTGATATCTCATTGGGCACAACACAGACGTCCAATGACGCCATGAATTCCGCCACCAGCTCTTTGTACATTGGCCACTCGCCGAAAAATGGCTGGCCGTCTTCATGGTACTCAAGCTCATCGTGTCCACATCCCGTTTGGTGGGCCTGCCCCTTCAGTACGTAATCCAGATTTGCCTTGAAGCCAAGATCATTGATAATCTCCGGATCCATGTAACGGGTGGGCTCGATCTTGCGCTTCAGGATTTCTTCGTAAACCTTCTTCACATCCGCGGATGGGTGGACAAGTCGAGGACATGTGACCGATGATGGCGGTGGTGGCACAAACTCGGGGATGTCAATCATATGAGCGCGCGAGGAAGAAGCTCCGGTTGGATGCACCATTGTTGCGACGAGAAAAGGATTAGAAGAAGAGCTCGGTGAAGATGGAGAATTGAATCTCCGCTCGGTGAAGATCATCGCTCGGTGCTGCTGTTCTTCGGGCTTGGATGGCTCGAGGGAGTGCTCGGCACAAAGGAAGAAGAGAGCTCTGAAGGTGTGACGTTAAATGATGTCATGAATCTCCTTATATAGACTTGGTCGACGCCACTGTTGGTCCGTCGATACCATCGACGTGATTCGATGGTATCGACACCTGTCGATGCTATTCGCCTCCCTCGCGAGCATCGACGGTCGTCGATGGCTGGATCTTGAAACCCGGATCGCTGACGTGTCGATACCATCGACATGGGTCGATGGTATCGACGCTGCACCCAGATCGATGATGTGGAAGCCACGATCGCCGTTGATTCGTTTGCGTGGATCGGTGATGTGGAGTGTCGATACCATCGACATGGGTCGATGGTATCGACTTGTCTTTGTTGCAACACCGCCGCTTTGCGTCTCAACCTGTAGCTGTGTCGATACCATCGACATGGACGTCGATGGTATCGACTTTCCTGAGTCAATTTTGTCTGTAAATATCCAGAGATCTCGATGGTATCGACGGTCAACTCGATACCATCGATGTTTTCTTCACGACCTTCCTGTAGGTAAGTCGATACCATCGACGAGGCCGTCGATGGTATCGACGCAGAGCAAAATCTGCAGTCATCAACCTGTAACCCGGTCGATACCATCGACCAGTGTGTCGATGGTATCGACTCTGCCTCAGCCTGCACATCAAACAAACCGATCACGGTATCTTTTTTATACTAAAAACTAAGTAAAAACAAATTAAACTACGAATGTAAACAAACTATCCTACTGTACTGATGGTTGGGTTGCCTCCCAACAAGCGCCCTTATTTAACGTCTTAGGCTAGACGACTTGAAGCTCATCATCTTGGCACTTTGGGGCATGTGCTTAGAGGATCGTGTGGTAATTTGAATTCAACTCGATCTCCTCCAATTCCCAAGGACAATGTACCTCTCCCTAAGGCAGTCACGACATCCGCCGTTGCTTGAAAAGGTCTTCCTAGAAGAATTTCACAGCTTTGGAGCGGTGGCATATCCATGACAACAAAATCCACTGGGAATATAAATCGATCCACTTTGATGAGAACATCTTCACATACTCCATATGGTCTCATGATAACCTCCTATTTTAGTAGTTTATCTTAGTCTTTTTCTTTAGTTTTCCATACTCTTTCTACATTTATATTGTACTTAAACCTAATTTTACCCCTTTTTTGTAAATACATCATCAAACTAACTTTTCCTTTTATAATTGCAGAAAAAGCACAAAAAAATAACAAAAGAATAAACCAGCCCAAGGGTCGAGTGGATCCAAACGGTCCCAAGACCGCATGGAGTTCAAACGGTCCCGAGACCGCATGAAGCCAAACGGTCCCAAGACCGCATGGAGTTCAAACGGTCCCGAGACCGCATGGAGTTCAAACGGTCCCGAGACCGCATGAAGCCAAACGGTCCCAAGACCGCATGGAGTTCAAACGGTCCCGAGACCGCATGAAGCCAAACGGTCCCAAGACCGCATAGAGTTCAAACGGTCCCGAGACCGCATGAAGCCAAACGGTCCCAAGACCGCATGGAGTTCAAACGGTCCCGAGACCGCATGAAGCCAAACGGTCCCAAGACCGCATGGAGTTCAAACGGTCCCGAGACCGCATGAAGCCAAACGGTCCCAAGACCGCATGGAGTTCAAACGGTCCCGAGACCGCATGAAGCCAAACGGTCCCAAGACCGCATGGAGTTCAAACGGTCCCGAGACCGCATGAAGCCAAACGGTCCCAAGACCGCATGGAGTTCAAACGGTCCCGAGACCGCATGAAGCCAAACGGTCCCAAGACCGCATGGAGTTCAAACGGTCCCAAGACCGCATGAAGCCAAACGGTCCCAAGACCGCGTGGAGCTCAATCGGTCTCAAGACCGTTTGACGCCAAACGGTCCCAAGACCGTTTGACGCCAAACGATCTCAAGACCGTTTGACGCCAAACGGTCCCAAGACCGTTTGAGCCCAAACGGTCTCCAAACCGTTTGGATCTCACTCAAAGCCTATAAATAAGACCTCAGGGCCGTCCATAAAAAGAGAAGAGTCCAGACGTCCAGAGGCTGTCTCTCCACTACCAGAACAACTCCATCCATCACTCGAGGCTGCCGGTCTGAGACTCACGTCCATTGCAAGCTACTCTCTCTCTCATCAACAAGGAAGGTGAGAGGAGAAGATCCGTCATCAAGCAAGCTACAAGGGGTGGAGATCGTTGCTCTCTCCACCAAGGGTTCAACCTTCTCTCCTCAATGGAGATGATGTTCTTTCTATCTCTTCTTGCCTCCTTCTTTGTTGCTCCCTCTATGAGGAGCGAGTAGTTCCATCCACTGGGGCGCGGGGACTAGCCCCGCTGCCCATGTTTTGTATTTTGTACTGTAAAAAAGATGTTATCATTTCGTTTTAATACTAAATCGTTTCACACATGCTTGAATGATGGCCACGTTCTTGTATGCATTTATTGTCTTTCGTTGTGGTTTGTCTACGACCGCTATCGAGGCTTGAATACCGATTTAGTGTTGGTTTCTGGTGTGTGTATCCACCACGCATCCGTTTCGGTGTCTAGAAGTGTATCTCAAAGAGTGGAGTAAACTCACTATCATTTGGCACACTCCCATCTGTATGGAAGAGACCTTTGGTAAGTCGAGGAACACACTTTGCGAGGGGAATGATGTAAAGCATGTGACCATTTGTTCGGGAATGGCTGGCGTTGCATCATTCCCGCACTTCTCGTAGCTAGGTTATCCGAATAGGAGACTAGGCCTACAAGGACGCTATTCGATTTGGTAATTATCGCTCGCTTGTTAGTTTTAGATGCACGTTTCTTGAGGTTGAGTAAGATTCTCTCTTCGGAGACTACATCCTTCAGTGACGCGTAGTGATGTACCGCTTGAGAGTTACTTAACCCTTGAAGGATGAGATGCATTGCCCTTTTCTTATATGGGCATTGGTCTTGTGAAACATCGAAGGGTGCAATGCATCGCTCTTGTCTTATGTGGGCATCGGTCTTGTGGAACACCCTTGGATGCAACGCATCGCTCTTGTCTTATAAGGCATCGGTCTTGTGGAAACATCCATGCATCTAGCTTATAAGTCTTGCTTAGTACATATACAATGCATGTGTAGCGGTGGTAAATACCTGCTTAACCCCAGTGATTCATCATCAATTGTTAACTCTTAAGATTTACTTGCTTTATTTACTTTCTTGCCTTACTTTCTTTGTACTTAGTTTAAAACAACCAAATCAAACTTTCGATCTAAATATCAATCTTTAAGTTGTTAAGTAAAAGCTAAACGTTTTCCATCTTGACTTCGTCAAGACCGTTGTCCCGAGGATTCGACCCTTAACTATACTACGATAAGACTTCCACATGTCTTAGCACATGTGGGTGGAGTTCTTACCATAGTACTAGCAAGGCTAAACTTAGAGACTCATCATCTCTAGGATTTTTAGTGGTGTTGCACAAAAACCTCCATCATCTCACTAAAGACCCATCCGCCAATTCAATTGTCGCGGCCGACTTCTTGATTTCTTTTAACCCAAGTTTCTGAAATGTCGCCAGAGGCATGAGATTTATGTTGGTGCCTGAATCACATTGCGCTTTAGGAAAATGTTGATCACCTATCGAGCATGGAATGTAGAAACCTCTTGGGTCTTTTCTCTTCTTTGGAGAACTCCCATGAATCATAGAACTCACCGTCTCATTCATCTGACAAATATCATCGTCTTTTATCCGCCTCTTCTTATTGATGATTTCTTTGATGAACCTCCCATAGGCGGGAACCTTCTCGATCATGTCCACTAATGGAATATTGATGTGGAGTTTTCGGAATATTTCCAAGAATTTCCTAAAATGACGATGCTCTTTCTTTGGCTCTGGATTTCCTGGACTTGACATAACTGCTGCACTCACACGCCTGTGAGGTGGCACATATGAGCTTTTCGGGGCCAACTCCCCTAAGATTACTTCAATCACTCCCTCTGACGTGGGCTTTGGAGAGACATCATCAACAGCAATAGCTTGTTGTGGTTCCTCTCTCGCATTAGATGTTTCCACACGTGTACAAACAGCCTTCAATTGTTCTTCTTGCCTAGATGGAGATGCAATATTCATAACTCGCTGTGATTTTCTGAAGAAAGTGTTTCCGCCAGGTAGTCCATAGTAAGTGCGTGGATACGGTATCGCCGGTGTCGCATGCGTATTAAAAATAAATTTTCTTTGATCTTTTGTCTCTGGCACCTGGGATTCCCCCTCATTGCTTATCACAGATATGTACTTCACCTGATGATGTGCTTGGGCCGCATTTGCATTCGCGGCCGGTTTCTGCTGATTGGCATGCTTGATGGCCGCCACTTCACTTGAAATCTGTGCCACGGTGGTTTCTAATGCCCGCATCTGTGCTCCATGGCTTTGTAGCGTCTGCCCAAATTTGGTTAGAATATCACCTTGAGATTGTAATTGTTTACCAAACATAGCCATCATCTCCTGATTTTGCTGCACCATTTGACTAAGTAATTCAATATTCTTGTCCTCCGCTCTAGGTTGTGGCTTGGCATCCAGATCTTGCAGAAAATTATTCGGATCCTTCCATGAGAACTTTTTGTCCTTTCTCCATGCATAGTCATTGTTTCTATAGCCCTGTTGTTGCATGAATTTAACTTGGGATTCCTCATCCTCAGATGCTTCTTCCTTAGCTAGCAACTTCTTGGCTAGAATATCTAACTTGTCGTTCAGCTCCTTAATTACTTTGGATTCACCTGCAACTCTGACTTGCTCCACAACGCCTCTGTCACCCCATGATTGTTTCCTAGCCATGTTCTTTAATATCTCCCAACATCTGGTATCCGTATTATTCAGAAAGAATCCCGACCCAGCTGAATCCAGATTACTCCTATCATGCTCAGAGAGAGAAAAATAGAAGATCTTCACATGTGTTTCCTTATCCAGCCCGTGATGTGGGCACCTCCTCAGCATGACCTGAAATCTCTCCCAGGTCTCTGAATATGTTTCACCGGCCTGTTGAGTAAAGTTGTGAATCTTTCTGATCATGTCGTTGGTCTTTTCAGGAGGGAAGAACCTCTCAAAGAAGACATCCACCATATGGTTCCAAGACTCCACAAATTCGTCATCTAGGTTGTGTAGCCATTCTCGTGCCACTCCCGCTAGTGAACTCGGGAAGAGCTTCAAGTAGAGCGCAGTCTGCAGAAATCTGTCAATTTTCACCATATCGCAGTTCTCCACGAATTGACTCAAGTGCGCGACAGGATCCTCATTCTTTAAACCATGGAAAGCATTAGACTTCACCAAATTGATTAGAGCCGGATCAATCTTATACGTCGGTATATTGATTGCTTGCTTCTTTATCGGCCCTTTAGAAGCAGATGCGGAAGAAGCTTTGATCTTCGCCCAAATCGTTGGTTCGTCGGCCATCTCTTCGTGTTCGGATTCAGATAACAGTTCCTCTTGATGATCTTGATTATGGTCACCTTCGTCTTCCGAGCCCGCCAGTGGAACCTTTGGTGCGTGCTGTGCATAGTCAGTGGTACGCGTATGCACCATGCACAGTACCTGAAAATAGAAAAATCAAATTTAGTACAGTGCTTAAACAATTATTAAAAATTTATAGATCAATTTAAAAATATTTGAAGTTGTCTCAAAAGAAAAAAAAATATGGCCTAGAATAGCCGCTCGTAGCACTCAAAGTGCCAACAGTTTCTCCGTATCCCCGGCAATGACGCCAAAAACTTGACGTGTATTTTACTACGCGCTAAAAATGCAAGTGTACGCGTCGAGTAGTATAGGCCTTGTGAGGCCCGAGTCGAACACATGGATACTCGAAAATGTTGGAGACTCCTACTAACTATTTGCGATCAGCTAAGCCGAATAACAAATTGGGGTTGTTGACTAAAATTTAGAAGAAAATAAAAATAAAACAAAGCAAACAATCGATTAAAGGTTAATTTAATCAATTCAAAAGGATATCTTTAGGATTGCGGTTTCACCGCAGGTTTTCATTGTATTAGGTTTTATATAATGCCTCAATCTTCTCTCTCTATCTGGGTAGTGGCCTGAAAACATAATTGCCCACTGTCGTGGTGCAATTCACTACTTAGGTTTAGGTCGGTTCCACCGTCGTAGTAACCTATCCCCTAAACTAAGTGCATTACGAACGATCTCTCAGTATCCACCATTAATTTTACACCACCTTGTTCAAGGGATTTATCGATTAATGTAGGTTTCATCTCTTTTCAACCGTTAATCCTTCTGTCGAAGTGATTAAGGGCATTAGGTTATTATTATGGTGATCAAGCATAACAATATATGGAGAAATTGAAGCTATGCCACGGATTTAAGAGAGAAAATATGAATTACTATTATAAAATTGTCATACAATGAATTCCCGGTCTACTCCCGGTCCTAAAGCTGGAGGGGATTAGCCCCGCATGTTCATCTCACACAAGTACATGGTAGAAATAGGGGAAATCATGTGAAAAACTTGGAATGAAAGGGAAAACCCCTGAACGGAGAAGAACCGGTTGATCCTTTGCGTGGAACACGTGCTCTCCCGCCTTTCAGTGGTGAAATCCGTCTTCTGCGGCGTCCGGATCGACTGGTATGAGCTTCTGGCCTCCTTTCTCCTCTCCACTGCTCCTCGGTACTTGTGCAATGGCTAATCAGATTCCCTCTCTCGTCTGGGCGGCCGTCATTAGGTATATCTCAATCATTAAGTCACTCATTAACCGTAGTCGTCCGATTGAGATCATTAGAAAGCAAATTCATATCCTACGGCGTCGATACCATCGACGCGAGTCGACACTACTACAGAAACCCCATTTGGCGTCGGTCTTTTAACCCCATTTGGCGTCAGTTTCCGACCGACGCCTATGTGGGTGCCGCTAAAGGTCGAACATTTCGGCGTCGGTTTTTTAACCGATGCCTATTTAACCTATAGGCGTCGGTCTTTTAGTATATAACCGACGCCAAAATGGTTCGCGCCACAGAAAATGGCGTCATCTAGGGCACTTTCTGCGTCGGTGATATACTAAAAGACCGACGCCTATATTCCATGTAGCGTCGGTCTTTTAGTTGATAACCAACGCATAAAGTGTCCTAGATGACGCCGTTTTCTGTGGCGCGAACCCTTTTGGCATCGGTTATATACCAAACGACCGACGCTTTGTTGTTTAAATAGGCGTCGGTTCGATACGAATATCCGACGCCATTTCCAGGACTGCTTTGGCCACATCAGGCGTCGGTTATCTATACATAACCGACACTGTAGGTCTTTGCTGACGGTTTTCTATAAATAACCGACGCCTATTTATATTTTTTTTTTCATATCAGTTTGCAGGCCTGCAGTGGCTGGTCAGCAGGATGAGAACCTGCAGTTCAGTTTTTTGAACTGCAGGTTTACGACATCCATTGATATCAGCCTACAAACAGGCCGCAAACCTGCAAAAGTCACAAAGAAAATTTCACACAAGTACATACATTCAGACATCAATTCAATTCTCACATTCACACATATAGAAACATTCAAATACATGTATTAACATTCAGAAATATTCATTTACAAAGTATCATTCATTATCGCTATCAACATCTCAATTATATCTTACAGTTACCACTGCTTGTATGGATTTTGCCCATTCTTCTCTTACTTCATTTAATGCTTCCATCGTATATGGAGCATGTATATTTTTTAAGCGTTTACCTGTAGTGTTGTCAGTTTTAAACACCTACAAAGAGAATGATGTATATATATAAGTAATAATATAAAAATAAGATAAGATTGATATATTGCATACTAACTAATGAGACTATATATAATACCTCATGTATGGTATCGATGTCCAATGCAGCATATTTGATAATCATCTGCATAAATCACATCACATAGTATGCGCATGCCCAACCATTGTCTTGTGTAGCACACTATAAATTGAAACATACAAAATAATACAACTAAGCACAATTCACATCAATAATATATATATTCGAGTCGGGAACTTACTTGTACGTTCTGCCAATTTATTGGCTGGTTCTTTTTCCTTGGGACCGTTCCTCCAGCCTTTTTGAATGCATCTAAACCCCTACATGTTAATATAACACAATAAATTGCATAAGTAAATAGTAATGTAATAAAAGATGTTAACGGGTATAAAAATGAAATATTTCTCACCAGAATAATGGCATTCTCATTACGTGTCCAATTTTAGGGTTCAATGTACTCCCCGCAGGATCTAGATAATAACAGTGAATGTCCTGGGGACAATAACTAGTAACTCCCAATGTCTACCGCTAGAGGTAAGAAGTTAACAATTAATAACTCAAAATGCAAAATAAAAATGGAATTTTCTTAAGTCCAAATTATAAATAAAGTAAACTTACTTGACATTGAATGGAGCTATTATTATCGTCTTCTTTTGCTGACCAAAAATTGTAAAAGCATCTATACAGTATTGTTGAACATTATCAGGGTCTTTAGCTACCAAACTAATCAATGATGGAATCAAAAATCCCAAATGATCAAATGCAAATTGTTTGCAATGATCTTCGACTAAGTAGCTGCAAAACATATAGGCGTATGCATTAATATATAAGAAACAAGATCACCGGATCTTACACAAGGTATATGGATGTATAAACAAGATCTCACCTTATCCATGTCTCTATCATTGATGTATTCAGCCAATCATACATAAACAGCTCAATAATATCTTGTATAAATAAAGAGCTATCGTATGATTGACCTGCATAATCTGCATCTAAAGAAATAATTATAGGGCAATGTACATTATGTGCCCATAGCCAACATGCAATTCCCCTACAAGTAGGACCTAACAGGTATGTTAGGTCAGTTGGAACCCAATCGGGTAATGCGGGAAGTGGAAGTGGAGGCCTAGGTGCTCCTGGTGTCTTCTTTTTAACCTGTACATATAATTTCAGATCAGTTGACATCATATATACACATTAACAGTCTAAATCAATGTAAATTTATCTTACAATTTCAGTCGTGTAGACGACATCTGCTTTGGGCCACAATATCACCCCGCCTTCTGCATCAGCAAGTCTATCAATATCCGGGTGGGGATATGGCAATGTAGCTTCTCTCCAATCGGGTAACACACGTATCGGGCTCACACGAACATAGCCCTGTGGCATTGGAGTCCCGTGAAACATTGCCCCAGGAAGGGACGGGTAAGCCTGCGCCTCTGCAACAACGTAGTCTTGCATTCTTAAGCGGCATGGCTTCAATGCCTACAAATTTACGTAAAGAATATTATACATATATACATATCATCTTGAAAACATAACAACTTGAAAAGACTAACTACAATGTCATAAACAATACTTACAGCAGATGTGCTAGGCGATGGGTCTCCAGGATTACTCGTAGTCTGTGCATCAGGAGAAGAGTGGGTCGCCATAGACGTATTGGAAGCCTGAGATGCCTGCCACCGCAGCAATTCTTCCTTGACCTTCTCAGCAACTACATCGTTGACCTTCTTAGCAACTAAATCCTCAACTCTCTTATTCTCCTATACATGGATAAAAGAAACATTAGCTTCTTATTAATGAATTTCCTTTTGCAGTAACATTCTAAAAAAGAATATGTTACCTCTTCTTGAGAAAGTCCCGCTCTGGGTTTGCGCTGGGATGGCCCAAAGAATGCTTTGATGCCAACACCAGCGCCGGCACCTCTAACACGTACAGGATGCTCTGGGTTACCCAGAGCAACTGTCAATTCATCCCTTGTGCCCTGAGGGATGAACGTGCCTTGTTTCCTCTGCTCGTGCAGCTCCCGCTAATCACCATAAACAGAAATTGGTAAGTTAACACCACAAATAATCAATATTCAAACGATTTCTCTAAGAGTGTTATTTTACCATTTTTGCAGCCGCCTCAGCAGTTACAGGCTTCTTTATTTCACCCTTCTTGTTTTGCCTGCCAGCTATCCAGATATCATGGAGAGGCATGGGTGTGGCAGACTCCTGAGTAGGAGCAGACTCCTGAGTAGCCGCAGACTCCGCCTGTAGTCTTTGGCGAACGCTTGCATAGCCTTTTGGACCCATAGTGTGGTCATGCACATTCAGTGCACGCCTTGCTTTTTGTGCGTCACTGAGGGCCTAGTTAGTATGCACATTAATGATTTGGTTAGTAGCACTAAATGTTAATCTTGAATAGGTGAATACAATGTATATTAATTAAATTGGGAGTGACGCCTAATACCTTGAATTCTTCAGATTTTCTTGAAGCAACAAAATTGTCCCAATCTTCTTTGTCCAAGAAGTTCCATTGTTCAAGGGCTGACTTCTTCTTCTTATCACCCTCTTTTATGTATTCTCTGTTCAGATTTGTCCTATAATTCCTAAGCATCTTTCCAACGCATTGCATCACATTTTTACGATGCAACTTCTCATCCAATGCAAACAGATTCTGTAAAATAGAAATGTTATTAACTAGTATCCAAAATAGAATTACAAATAATAGAATTTGTAATCTACAAAATAGAATTGCAAATAATAATAACTCACGCATAAATCCTTCCATATCAAGTCTTTTTTCCCTTGAGGAACTTTATGTCAATTGTCATACTTAACACCACAATGGCTCCGAGTGGTACACCCAAGATAGTTTACAAAATTATTGCGGTTCACTCCAATTGGATTTCCTCCATTATCAAACTCCACCACCAATTTGGATCCACTACCACTTAGCGCTAATAACTTCTTCAACAGAGTGATGCCCCTTTTCTTATTAAGTGTTTGGTGTTGCGCATCAAGTTGCTCCAGTGCTTCAGTGGGTACAGGTGCATCAACCTAAAATTTGACAAAAATAAAACACACTAAATTAGCCCAATATAGAAATATAGGATATATGACATAACTAGAAGATAATGAATTTTATAGAAATACAAGATATGTTTTTAGAACTTACATTAGTATCCTCGCCATGCTCGTCATGGACAGCATGCTCATCATGGACTTCATGCTCATCATGGACATCATGCTCATCATGGTCAGCCATCTGAAAATGTCATTTAAAATGCAAGCATTTAGCATTTGTATTAACTAGAAAAAGGCAAACATTTAGCATTTGTATTAACTAGAAAAAGGCAAACATTTAGCATTTGTATTAACATACATGTCTCTAAAATTGTGATCTTTTATCAATTAACAATCCTTCATTGTGATCTCCGCGCACATATAAGTCATCATTAGCTTCAATATTTTGTGGAGTGGGCAACCCAACTGAGAATGGACTGGAGTCATCATACTTATCATAGTACTCTTCTTCATCTATAGGATATTCAATGAACTGTCTTTTACCATGAAGAACAACCGACCATTTATCATTCACAGGATCATCGATATAGAATATAGAATTTTGAAAGAAACCTTCGATGACCAAGATATACAGTCTTGCCGCCATGTTTTAGTCTTATTGAATCAGTGTTTTCTTCACATATAGAACACGCTTTAGCTCCTTTGACACTATATCCAGACAAATTCCCATATGCTGGAAAGTCATTAATAGTGCAAAACAACATAGCGTGCAAACGAAATGTCTCTCTTGCTGAAGCATCATAGGTCATCACACCTTCAGCCCAAAGTTTCTTTAAGTCATCAATCAAAGGTTCAAGATAAACATCGATATCATTTCCGGGTTGTTTAGGGCCCGATATCAACAATGACAACATAACGTACTTATTTTTCATACACATCCAGGGAGGAAGATTGTATATAACAAGCTTGACTGGCCAAGTGCTATGTTGGCTGCTCAATGTCCCGTATGGATTCATCCCATCTGTACAAAGCCCAAGTCTTAGATTCCTATCTTCTTCACCAAATTTAGGGTACAATAGATCAATCTTCTTCCACTGTGGGGAATCAGACGCATGTCGTAGGATCCCATCATTATTTTTCTTAACATCTGCATGCCACCTCAAATTCTTCGCATCTTTCGGATTTGCAAACAAGCGTTGAAACCGTGATATTATAGGTAGATACCACAACACCTTGGCAGGAGAACCAGTTTTGGACTCCCTCGAAGTCGTCAATTTATACCGTGATGCACCACATTTTGGACAATCTTTCAAATCTACATAGTCCTTTTGAAATAATACACAATCATTCGGGCATGCGTGTATCTTCTTGGCCTCCATTCCCATTGGGCACAACATTTTCTTTACCTGGTATGTTGAGATTGGAAGCTCGTTTCCTTCAGGAAGAATTTCTTTCAACAAAGTCAACAATGAAGTGAAGCTTTTGTCGCTCCATCTATTGTTAGCTTTCAACTTATACAATCTCAACACAGCGCTAAGCTTCGTAAACTTAGCACAGCCTGTGTATAACGGTATCTCAGCATCATGCACAATGTTTGTAAAGATAGGAGGTGGATCGGTGTGCTCTACCCTACAACTATCCAGCATCGCATCAACGATGTCTGCTGGAACTGGTTCGTTTACATTTACGTCATCGGAGGCAATTTCTTCTTCCACCCAAGCACTGCTATCGACATCTACTGGTTTCGATTTTGAAATCTCTCCATGCCAGTGCCATTCTATATAGCCTTGTACAATCTCGTTGCACATGACATGACTTTTGATTTCCTCACCAGTGTTGACTTTCAAGTTGTTACCGCAATGCCTACATGGACAGTAGAACCTATCTGTAGGTTTTTTCCTATGTTCCTCGGCAAATCTAATAAACTGATCAAGACCAGATATAAACTCTGGGGTGCAACGATTACGAATGGACATCCATGATCTATCCATTCTATGATCAGAGAAAACAAGTATATATTAGGAAACAAGTATATATTAGGAAAAGATTAGGCAGCATTTCCCCGCTGTTCTCTAAGTACATATGTACTTAGAGAACAAACGGGGAAATGCCAACAAACACATGTGATGTCATTCTTATATATAATAAATGTGTACCACCTATCCCATCCTTGAACACCTAATCTCACTAGTAAGTGTATAATGTGTATTGGGTTTTCAAGAAAATTTCGGCAACATTTCCCCGCTGTTCTCTAAGTACATATGTACTTAGAGAAAAAATGGGGAAATGCTACCAAAATTTTCTCGAAAACCCAATACACATTATACACTTACATCCTAAGTGAGATTAGGTGTTCAAGAACGGTCCCAAACTGGGGACTATCCAAGATTTACTCCTAATGAGTCAATCTTGGACGGGTTTCTAGGCCAACAAACACAATAATAGATATCTACAATGAAGCCGGACTCCATACAAACAGTATATAATTTAGTGATTGTTCATTCTAATTTATACCAATGTACAAGTAATATAAAAAACAATGATTGTTCACATTCTAGGCCAACAAACACATGTGATGTCATTCTTATATATAATAAATGTGTACCACCTATCCCATCCTTGAACACCTAATCTCACTAGTAAGTGTATAATGTGTATTGGGTTTTCGAGAAAATTTCGGCAGCATTTCCCCGCTGTTCTCTAAGTACATATGTACTTAGAGAACAAACGGGGAAATGCTACCAAAATTTTCTCGAAAACCCAATACACATTATACACTTACATCCTAAGTGAGATTAGGTGTTCAAGAACAGTCCCAAACCGGGGACTATCCAAGATTTACTCCTAATGAGTCAATCTTGGACGGGTTTCTAGGCCAACAAACACAATAATAGATATCTACAATGAAGCCGGACTCCATACAAACAATATATAATTTAGTGATTGTTCATTCTAATTTATACCAATGTACAAGTAATATAAAAAACAATTATTGTTCACATTCTAGGCCAACAAACACATGTGATGTCATTCTTATATATAATAAATGTGTACCACCTATCCCATCCTTGAACACCTAATCTCACTAGTAAGTGTATAATGTGTATTGGGTTTTCAAGAAAATTTTGGCAGCATTTCCCCGCTGTTCTCTAAGTACATATGTACTTAGAGAACAAACGGGGAAATGCTGCCAAAATTTTCTCAAAAACCCAATACACATTATACACTTACATCCTAAGTGAGATTAGGTGTTCAAGAACAGTCCCAAACCGGGGACTATCCAAGATTTACTCCTAATGAGTCAATCTTGGACGGGTTTCTAGGCCAACAAACACAATAATAGATATGTACATGTTAGGGTTTCATCACAATTGATGTTAGGGTTTAAACAATGTTAGGGTTTAATCAAATCAAATTAGGATGCTAGAATGGACAAGTTTAAATCAAATTAGGATTTAAATTAGGGTTCCAATAGGATTCAATTTAATTAATTTTTATGTGAAAGATGTAATATTATAATACATACAATGGCAATGAAATGAAACCCTAATTGTATTGGAACTCATAAAAGGATGTCTCAAAGGTTGAATCTAATATATGCATCCTAAAAAAGGTATCACATCACAAATGTGCATTTCAATAATCATATTTTATTTCCTTCCAATTAGTGTGGGTGCCAAGTTTGGAATTGTTTTCTAATCATGGGTCCCTTAATTTTATTTAGGATAGAAGATAAAATCAAGGATTTCAAATAGTATAAGGCACACCCCCAAATGTAGTAGGCGCACCCACTACTACAGAAACCCTAACATTATACAGCTAGTTCACCTTATTTAACCCATGGATACTTCTAGTACTTATGTATTGGACTAATGATGCTTGATACTTAAACACTCAAACAGAGTTTGTATAGTGGCTTCAGATTCATGTACACATGTTTCACAACTCTTCCTCCTTTATATGTCTAACCTTAAGATTTTGATAGGTGAGGAGGTGGTATTAGTATCTGTCTTGGTAGGTGGCATTAGGTTGTAGATGTTTATTATCATATTGTCATGTTCTTATTGTAATTAGCTAGAGAACTACACCTACCTATGTACAGAGTTGTATCCATTTAACTTCTCCATCTTTTTTTTTGTGAAAAACACTCAACTATTGATACCAAAAAAACTTTGGGCATTTACAGACAACACACCTGACCAAATGTAAAGAACAAAAGGAGAAAGTATCCCACACAGGGGATCAAAACATCTCCAAACAGCAAGACCATACACAACTAAGGAACAGGCTCATACACACAAAGAGAGCAGGAAAAAAAATACAGGGGATAGCTCATACATCAACCTAGATAGATAGCCCTGACACTAGCATTAAAACATCCTATAAAGAGTGCTCAGGCCACTAGCTAGAAGACCACATCAACAAACCCTGCAATAGACCTACCCTAATACAGTAAAACTCACCATATGGAACGAATGGATGAGAATAGGTAGATGTTTTTGAGCATGGGCTTGACATCAGCCAAGTTATGTTGTGGAACGAGGAGATGAGACTGTTACTGAATGGAAAGAATGGCAGAGGAAGGGTTTGATGCTAGTACCTTGTGAGCAGCAGAGTTAGGGCGTGAGCAAGGAGACGCGGAGCAGCAACAAGGAGGAAGGAGCGGGCGGCGGCGGCGGCGACGTAGAGCAGCAGTAGGAGCAGGATCGTCGGCGAGCAGGAGCGGCGGCGAGCAGGCGGCGGCGGTGGCGGCGACGCAGAGCAACAACAGGAGTAGGATCGTCGGCGAGCAGGAGCGGCGGCGAGCAGGTGTCCAACGGCGGCAGGAGCGGCGGCGAGAAGGAGTGGTGGCGGAGAAGGGGGCACCGGAGAAGGGGAGCTGAAGAAGAAATCGCCGGAGAGAAATCGGCGGCAGCAGAGAAATAGGGAAATCGCTTGCAATGAAATAGAAGAAAGGGGAAGAGTCGGGCGATCGAGGGTAATGAAGTTCCCAAATAGCGTCGGTTGTTTAAAACAACCGACGCCTAAACATCTTTAGCGTCGGTTGTTTGAAAAAACCGACGTCCAATTGGACGATATTTTCATGAAATTATTTGGCGGGAACCACTTTCAGCGCCGGTTATACAAGGATAACCGACGCTGAAAGTGACACTTTTCGTGCAAATTTTCATCGCACATAGGCGTCGATTTCTACGTATATAACCGACGCTGAAAATGACACTATTTTTTTTTATCGAAATATGGATTTCGCGGGCGACTTTATGCGTCGGTTTGTTATAAACAACCGACGTTTAATACAAAGTGGTACCCGTGTCTGGCTGGTCTTCGAATATAGACGTCGGGTTGCTTGAACAACCGACGCCTTAAATGTTAGGCGTCGGTTTTCCTTAATAACCGACGCCTAGAAAAGTGACACTAAATGCTATTTCTGTAGTAGTGCGATGGTATCGACCCGCTGCAGTAGCGAACCCTTCCTTTGTCGCGCCCGACATCATCTCGATACCATCGACTCGGGTCGATGGTATCGACTTCCTTTAGGCGTCAGTTTTGTCGTTTTGCAACGATGTAGCCTCCATGTGTCGATGGTATCGACTTGGTGTCGATACTATCGACTGTTTCTTCGCCAACAACCTGAAGGTGACTCGATACCATCGACATCAAAGTCGATAGTATCGACTTTTTCCTGCTTCTTTCGGCTGGCAACCTATGACCATGTTGATGGTATCGACTTCCGTCGATGGTATCGACGGAAGCAAATACTCATTTGTCCTGAAATTCAAAGACAAGATCACATAAATTCACACAAATAATAATAATTTGACAATTAATGCTCAAAATGATGAAATAAAGGGGATTTGACATAAAATAGTGACAAAGACCAAAATGGATGAATTATGCAATATTAACCATAAAAATGACTAATTAAAGCATAAAACACATATAAAACAGGTCTATAAATGCGACTCAAAATCATCGCATCAGTATTATAGTGAATGTCTAATTACTTTGTCTCTGATATTTGGAATGAACTTGAGGCATGGAATTGTCATCCTCGCAATGTTCAATCCATGTTCCTTGATCCAGAGCAGAATGTCTAAGATATCTGTGACTTCAATGTCATATATTGATTCACATGTGCATGCGCATTCATTTCTCAATCTTGCTTATAAAGTGGTCAAGATATCAAAATTCAATAGGAGCGACAAATCCCATCTACATCACTCACAGTCATCCTCATGTGTCACAATCCATCTTATCATCACCTTTATGGCAACCCTTATTCAATATCATGGTGGATGATGTCAAGGCACACTGAATGACATGTGATGAGAGTAGTGACTTTGGGTCTAAGAACCACAATCACCACCTTGACTGTGAGAGATGACTATGACCACCAATTATGGTTTCCATGTGTCACTCTCAAGGTGGGTCTGTCTGATACATTGTTCATTAAAAAGTATATGCGTGCTTGGTTTGATATCACATATCATGAATGATGAGATTATGTCATCAACCAACATAGACTCTAGTCTTAAATGTTACTATTGTTTATGTACCTTCCATAGTAACATCCGACTAGGGACATAACAAGCATGTGCATACTCTTAACATATGTATGATCTCATTGTACAAGTCATGTACTTGAATACATACATTATTGACTAATATTATTCTTTAGACATCCATTAAGTTTCCACATTATCTCATAACTGAGTGAAACATAATGAATTGGAAGCTTGACTTTATGATTATTAATCAAATCCTTTATTTAATATGCCATCACAATCATCATATGATTGGCTATCTGGGCATACCTACCAACAGTCTTTGATTTAGTGGATTTGGATTTTAGAATATGTAAGGTGATTGTTGTGGATGTTGTTGTTGAGGTGGTTGGTATTGAGATGGTGGTGAATGTTGGGAGTATTGAAGGTTGAATGGAGGTTATGGCGGTGGGGGAGCATATGGATTGGGGGGTCCTTGATATTGTTGCAAGGTTGTTGCTTTTCCTTGTGGTGGAACATAACCACTTTGAGGAGCACCCATAGAATCACTATCATTATTTAGATTGGGAATAATTTAGGAAGGGAGTGTTCCCTCCTCAGGGTGGCCAAGTGAAAGGAAAATCTGATTAGCCTTTTCTCAAGGTGTCTAATTGTTTGTCCATGGGAGAACATGTCCCTCTTCACTTGATCTAGATTCATCAACTTGTCAAGCACTTCCTCTTCAAACCTTAAACTGTTCTTTGGTCCTTGGTATTGCCTTGGTTGTCCTTGTCCTTCTTCTCCTTTCTTATAAGATAAGTTCGGGTGAGTTTTCCATTCGAGAGTGTAGGTGTCGAACATGAGACCTTGTGAAACACTCTAGAGGGGGTGAATAGAGTTTTCTAATAATTTTAACCAAATAGAAATACTTAGCTTAGAAATGTGGAAATATAAAGCAACAGAGGCAACCACAAGAGACACAGATATAGAATGTTTTCGTTAAATGATATCAGTCCACTACCTGGCAATTTCCAACTAGGATTTCTTAACTTTGTATTTTATTCCTTTTATATACCAAAACACAATACACAAAATTTACCAATGCCTTTTGTAGATCAAGATAACCTCATCTTTTTATCTCAAGGAGAACTAGCACTTTCTTTAATGGGCCACCAAAAGGTCACCCTTTTCACCTCTTCTTTAATAGAAATGGAAGGGCACCGTGGCACACCTCTTCTTTAAAGGCCAGCGGAAGAGCACCAACTTGAGAAGACTCCTCGCAAGTTTTTGGACAGCCTTCACTCCAAGAAGTAGTCCAAGATCAATACACCAATATAGAAATAGATTGGAGAAAGGGAGAAACAATTTAGCTCACAAGATTTACGATTGACCACTAAGGGACAAGTGAAGATGATCCACTCTACAAATGGTTTAGACAAAGTTATATTTGGTGGAGAGGGCACTAAATTTGAGCTAAGGCATAGGCAAGAAAGATGGAAAGTTGAAGTATAGTAGCTAAGAACTGTGAGTAGATGGCAAGTAGTAGTAAGCTAAAGTGTATGTCAATTATTATTGCAAAGTAATATGCAAAGTTGATGTTTAGGTGCCCTACGACCACTCCTATGTATAGGAAATATTTACAAGGGGTTAGGACAACCATGGGGAGTGTCTAGAGTGCTCTTAGGGTTCAAATATCAGTTCGAACAAAATTAGTTGGGTTAGTCGGGGGGAGTGGTTCAGGTGGTTCGGGCACGGGCCCCCTCATGAAGGGACCCGTGTTCGATACCCAGCGGCCTCCCCTGAAGTGTTTACCCGTTGCGCAGGCCGGCCAACTGTGCGCTTTAAATGGTTCCTGGGTTTGTGGGACGCCCAGGGACCCGAGAGTTTACGCCGCCTGGGGGGTCACGAATGTGGCGCTTCTGCGGGGGTGGTTCTCTCGTAAATCTAAAAAAAAATTAGTTAGGTTGCAACAACTAATTTGATTATTATAAGTGCAGCTATTCGAAGTAAGTTATTAAGTCAAGCACAATTAAAAGAAGTGCGATTATGCCTAAATTAACTTGGAAAAGTTTAAAAATAAAGATTTTGAATCTTTATCTTGATCAGAGTATGGCCCACAACATAGCTGAAAAAGAGGGATCCATGTAGCCGAACCCAACATGGGTGGGATTGAGGCTTAGATGATGATGATCATAGCTGAAAAAGAGGGATCCATGTAGCCAAACCCAACATGGGTGGGATTGAGGCTTAGATGATGATAATGATAAGAGTATTCATTGAAGAAAACTAACATAACATTGATTCATAAAGGAAAAGTAGGTGAAACTGAATAAACTTGAACAATCATCAAGACGATGGCACTTCAAATAATTATAATTTACTTCTTGTAAATTGTTTATCCTGAAAAATGAGACCCAAGTCAACCCAAGTAAAACATGGGCCAAAATTTGCATTCAAGTGAATGGGAACGTTACAAAGTTGGTAATCAAGTTTACCGGATTCGCCTCCACATGATTTTTTATGACTTTCAATTAAGGGAATACAATTCAAATGTGAAAAAACATGGATCAAATTGATTATATCGCTTAGGATCCGGCGAGGGTTCATTAGTCAAATGTTGTTTAGAGCGTTATTTGGATGCATTGGAGGTTTAAAGGTGTGCGTGATTCCCAAGATAATGCTTTGCTTGTAAAGGAATGAACTAAACTTTAATGATGCTCACGTGTGTCACGTGCGGCGTCACGCCCAGCTGAAATCAGCCCCAAACCAGCTCCCAAACCACCTCCATGTGGCAGATGGTGATTGGGTGTTTTTTTTGGAAATTATGCAATAAGCAAATAAATTTGTTTTATTTATAACTTTGGAATCGTAATAAATTTTTTGATGAAACAAAACCTTTGGATTTGTTATGAAAATTGCAATCTAACAAGACTAATGTTGACATATTTTTGAGAAAAAATACAAAAATAATATATATAGGTTAATTGATACCCAAAGATGGTTCATTGACACCTAAAAATGGTTTATTGACACCCAATATATAAAAATGACGCTCAAGTAAATATTGTACATGCTAAATCACATCTAAGACAATTGATAGCCAAATACTTAAGGTAATTCACAATAAAAAATAACATAAGGGCGCCCATAAATTACTATTGACACCCAAAGATTGTTAATTGACATCCAAAATGGTTCATTGACACTCATAAATATAATAATGGCACTCAAATAAGGTATTGACAACCAAAAATAATGTAACGATGTCAAAATAGGTCTGTATGACACTCAAGAATTTTAACAATTTTTGGGCGCTATTTAGCCATTTTTGGATGCTATGGCGCTAATAAATTGTTATTGACACCTAAAAATGATTAATTGACGCCTAAAGTAGTCCATTGACACCCAGAAGTATAAAGATGTCGCCCAAATAAGGTATTGACAACCAAAACAACATAATGACGCACAAATAGGTCTGTTTGACACATAAGAACCATTTAATAGCGCCCAAAAATTGTTCATTGACACTCAAAAGTATAAAGACTCTCATAAATAGCTATTGACACCCAAAAATAGTTAATTGATGTCCAAAATAATTCATTGACATCCAAAAATATAAAATTAGTACTCAAATAAGGTATTGACAATCAAAAACAATATAAGGGCACCCAAATAGGTTTGTTTGACACTCAAGAACAACTTAATGACGCCTAAATATGGTTGTACGCATTAAATAGGATAAAGACACCCATAAATAGCTATTGACACCCAAAAATGATTAATTGACGTCCAAAATGATTCATTTACACTCAGAATCACCTATTAATATCATTTTCATTTTTTTAAAATATATCAATATTAGTATTGTTTGAATGCATTTTTCATAACAAATCCAACTGTTATTGTTTCGTCAAAAATTTATCGCGATTCAAAAGTTATAAGCGAAACAAATTTATTTATCAATTCTACAACATCCACCTACCCAGCCAATTAAAACTTGACACATCATACACCCCAAAATCACCCAACCATCCAGCTGGTCGCGCGTAGCACCTACCCGTGAGGATGTTGCCAGATCATTTTCGTAAAGGAATAATCTTTTGAGGTAACCGAGCATTTAGACTGCCCAAAAGTAAATGCCTTTATGTTGGTGAGCTTACTGCCAACGGAAGTTATGGGTTATGCTCACCCAGTGGCGGATCTAGAAATCTACTAGAGGGGGGGGCTGGATTAGTATGAGTAATGACAAATATTGACTACACATATAGATGGAAAAAGCAATGCTTCTTTAGAAAAAATTTGAAAAAAATATACCTAACCTAATGTCTCATTATCTCTAACATATAAAAATAAACTATTTATTAAAATAAAAATCTAACATAAATGACATGATATAATTACTATATCAAAGTAATGAATTTGTTTAAATGTGTACGGTCATAAATAATACATTATTTGACCATATCTTTCATATTTGCCGACTAGATGATCAACAATATATTCATAATTTATAATCATTTGATCAGTATAATGTGTATAAAAATAGTAACACATAAGAAAAGTACCAATAATATTAAAAATGAGAACAAACTCACCTTTTAAGTGAAGAACAAATATTAAAATATAATATGGAACTATTTAGTAGATGGTGTCATGCTGGAAGATCCAAAAACAATTGTACCATTCATCTTATACTATAAAGGATATACGTATAATGTATTAGGTAATGTCAATTTTATTTAAGATCTTAACACAATGATCTGTATGAAGGAAACTTAAAAAGAAAGGAAGGAAATTTGAGAAATAAAGGAATGGAGACATTTAATGTAGTTGTATAAACAACATATGATGGAGAGGATATTGAGGAATGAAAAGTGAAGAGATTGAAGAGAAAAGATCCATGCATATATTTCTAATTATTATTTAAAAGTTGAAGAAGCGAGGATATGAAACAACACTTATATATTTTTATTGACTTTCAATTTACATGTCATCCTTCTCTCTTCATTTGATTAAAATTATATCTACAAGATGGCTTTTCCTACCTTTTCTTCTCCATCTTACCCCACATTTTTACATGTTTTTCCTATCTTCTTTTACGTTATGTCAATTCAATCATTTTCTTTTCTTTTATAGATAGAAATCTTGCCATTATCTTCTCTAGTTCTTGTAAAATTTTAATTATTATTATGTAGATTAAAGTGATAATATCTAAATGTTATATATGTGAAATACCATGTAGCAATAATATTATTTAGATCTATTTATGTATAGTAATATGGATCTTTTCTTAATATAAGAGTGATTGTCTAATAAAAGTTTGAAAGGAAAATATTTAAATAAAAGGTGGTTAGTTGTGCATGTATGGTTATCATTTTTCCGCTAGTGTATAATTATAATTGAGTAAACTTAAGTTTATAGCTATTAATGTTTGTCAATTAATGAGTTAATTATATTGCATTAGATTCCAATTAATACGTCAACATGACGCATGTTATTTTTTATAAACTTTATATTATATAATTAATTTCCATATTTAAGGGTACTTGACCCCCAATTTTTATAGAGCTCCGCTTTCAAATACGGTAGGCAAGACAATTTGTGTAAGTTTTAACACAATTAATATGAAATTATTAAGAAAATTTTAGAAAGGAACCAAAGATATAATTTTTAAGCCTATAATTGACATATATTAGGACTGTAAATTTTATGATTTGTGAAGGAAAAAGTACATGATCCATAAATATATTAAATTTATCCAAAATATTGCATAAAAAGGATGATAGGATTGATTGAAATCATAAGATTAAAATTTACATTTTGTGTGGTGCAATAAAATATTTTTACAAAATATAAATTTGCACATGGTATCATAGTAATAACAAAAATATTTTTTTTGAGGGGGGGCTTCAGCCTGGGTAGCCCCCCCTTTGGTTCCGCCCCTGTGCTCACCTAAATGCAACCTTTCCCTTGAAGGTGGAATGCATGATTCACATTTTTTTCCCTATCTTTTCACGAGATACCACTTGTTTCTCATAATAGGACAAGAACTGTATGAAATGAGCCAGATATGGAATATGATATTAAACGCCACATTCATCTTTGAATGAACTTAAAAGATACATATCAAAATTTGAAGTAACGGTGTCAGGTTTTGGCACTGTTACAATTTTCTATGTTAGCATATAAAAGAATGCAACCATCAAACTTATGCATTGCAATGCACCACTCCTGCAGAAGTGTATAATAAAAGCAAGTTCTTATAGTGTTACAAGGTATTTGACTGCTCAGATAAAAAAATCTGAAATAAACAATCAACCCTTAAAAAGTGTATGATAAAACCTGTATTAACAACAGAGAACCTCTCTTTGAAACTCACGCTATCAAACAATAAAGGCATTAACCAACGAAAAGATTAAACAACTTAACGTGATCCAACTACAGTCACTGACATTTTGAACAAAAAGAACAGAAGTTGATTGCAAGTTCTTGACATACGGTGACAACTCTTCAAATTTTAAGTGCTTGTTAATGCATTGGTACCTCCAAACAGTGCACTTGGATACCAAGTTGAGAGACATAAAGCTTGAAGAGATAAAATTTTGAATCAATTGGGCAACAGCATCAAGATAGCAGAACTTGCATCGAGTACAGGCAATTATTAGATATCACAAGCTTCAGTTTTTTAAGTTAGCATTTTCCAGTTCAGTGTAAACCGAAACAAAAAAAAAATTCCACACCAATTGTGAACAACAAAGCAGTTTCAATTAATAATTTCCTCGGCTACATTTTCCAATCATGCTCGAGCAGAGCAACAGAATATAGCAACGTGACAATCACTCAAGTTCAAGAACTAGTAAATTTGGTGACGGCCTTGGTACCCTCAGATACGGCATGCTTGGCCAACTCGCCAGGAAGCACGAGACGAACAGCAGTCTGAATCTCTCGTGATGTGATAGTGGGCTTCTTGTTGTATCTAGCAAGCTTGGCAGACTCCCCGGCAAGCTTCTCAAAGATGTCATTGATGAAGGAGTTCATGATACCCATGGCCTTGCTGGAGATACCAATGTCTGGGTGGACCTGCTTCAGAACCTTGAAGATGTAGATCTTGTAGGTTTCAACACTCTTGGCCTTCTTCTTCTTCTTAGATGCCTTGTCGCCTTCCTTAGCAGGGCGCTTTGTTGCCTTGGGTTTCTTCTCTGCAGGAGCCTTCTCAGCCTTCTTCTCCTCCGGCTTCTCAGCAGCCGGCTTTTTCTCTGCGGGTTTTTTCTCTGCCTTGGGCGCCATTGTTGGTAATGAGGAGAGTTTACTAGAGGGGAATACGGAGATTTGAAATTACTTGAACTGTGACTAGAATCGGTGGTTTGATGATTGAGTGGGGAGGGAGAAGGTGTATATATAGAAGTCCGAGATCTTATGTGATTGGGTAGAGGAGGTCGGTTCGGATCGATTGTGCGTACTGGTGGAAGTTCCGTCCGGATCCATGATGTGTCCTGTTGGACATTAGGTGCGGATCAGTGACGCGGCCTATTGAACGGTGTAGATCTATAATAGCCTGCTGTATGGAAGCGTCAACTGCCCAAAGATTATTTCGAGCCGTCTCGGCCGCGGGAAGGCTGGAAAACTGGTGTTCCCGCTTTCGCTCTCCTGAGATTTGAAAAGTTTGCGCGCGTCGTTGAACGATTACAAGGAACGAATATATTTGCATTCAACTTTAGAAAAGTTTTAGCAAAAATAAAAAATGAAGAGGCATAAGTTACATAAAATAGTTATTACACTGTCGCAAAAGTGAAAAAGGAAAACTATTAGAATGGAGGAAAATGCTGTTACGCCCAAATACTACAACAGCTACATCATTTATTGATCAGAAAATTCATAAGAGGGAGAAGAGGCCCTAATATTCGGTAGATGGAACTAGAGGGTTTTTGGCCTATGTCACAGGTGACTTAACGAGTGTGTGTTCCCATTTACTTTTGGATCTAGTTCTCCCAAAATTTTAGGGTCTCAAATTAATGATAGAATAATGAGAAGTAAACCATGCAATACTTCATCTTTTTAGGTAAGTAGCGTGAAAATTTCATTTAGTTACAATAAGAGTTGTTATTGAGGAATCTTGCTTGCAATGTCCACACTGTCAACCCATGCTATGTGGTATCTTCTTCTATTTCTCTCTCTTTTTTCAGTGGAGGAATTGGATAAAAATAAGGAAATAGAATTACTTCTTCATTATGCATTTCTCCAATACGTTGTTTAGATCATCTATTTGTTGGATGTGGTTGCAGTGACATTAATTTTTCACTACAAGAACAGTTTATCACAATTCACATTGTGACTTCAACAATAATGAATTGATATTTGAATTATAATTTTTAATGCCTCTATGTCTATGAATTATAACAATCATACAAGACAGCATTGGTACAGAAATGGGTTATAACGTCCCTACGTGTAGGGTCGGTTTTACCAAATAACCGACCTTATATGTCTAAAAAAATGCGGGCACCACTTAAGACCTCTTGCAGGTAGCTAATCTATAAAGTATGCATTAAATAAACAATTGTCAATATGACATTACTTACATTTAGCAATTCACTAGATGAGATCACAAACTATAGGCAGTGGGTTTAGTCCCGCACCTCAACAAGAAAAGTACTCACTCATGGTAGGAGTTGAATCACAAGAGTACAAAGGAGAAGAAGTCATTGCCACCGGCGTGAAGGGATAAAAGTTGTGATGTCCAGTAGACGAGCAACATTCATGTGAGGTAGATAGTCTGGCACAACCTTAAGGTAGATGTATGTCACATCCTAATTTTGGAACCTAGAAAATACATTATTAGTTTATTGGAAATGAAATAGGATTTATTATGTTTACAATAAGGTTATGTGCAATTTTCATGATATTTGGGTATTAGGGTAAAGCATGTAGAAAGGGGTCTTTTGTGCAATTCGTTCAGTTTGATGTTTAAGAATCATTGAATCTGAACTTGATAATGTTGGTATGCTTGTGAAGACATAATATGATTGTGGTTAAAGTATGGTGAAGTTTGAGGTTAAATTGGTCGTTCAATTTGATGTAAGAGGTTATCACTAAAGTAGAATAATGAAAGAGATGTGATGATTATAGTTAATGCCTTGAACTTTAGACCTAGTTTACACCTTCATATTGAGTAAATAAAGTAATGATGATCGAATGTATCATCGGAAGCTTCAATTGAGGAATTATACCACTCCACACTTTGACTTATTGTAATTGAGAATAGGATTAAGCTTATAGACCCTTTGGAAGACCACCTATAACCCAATTCAAGCCCATTTGGGCCAATAACAGTTAACATATGAGCTAGGTTCACCAAAAAAAAACATATGGGCCCTTGGAAAAAAAATGGGAATCTAGTATTTTGTGGTCATAATAAGTACTCAAAATATTTTTTGTATATGAATAACTGGAATTTAAGGTAATGGGAGAAGTTTCGTATGATTGTGATCTATCTAGTGTGCCAGGAAATTAAATAAGTAATATCCAGTGTTTACCGACAACACAAATTTGGAGTCATTATCTAATTGGTTTTGAGCTAGTCTTTTCCCCACAGAAGGTTAATGGCAATATGTAGCTAATGTCAAAATTCGGGACTCAATGGGGTTAGAATGTTACTCAGAGAATTATTTGTGAAAACTTGACTTTTTTCTAAAAAGAAGAAAATATATATAAAAAGGGACAACTCCAGTCCAGTGCGCCTGTAAATAGGACCCGAATAGAGTCCCTTGAAGGGGAACTCTACCCAAGATCCAGACTATGTGAGGCTATAAAAGCCTAAGCTTTAAGTAAGAGATCAGCTAGTGAATTTGTATTAGGGTTTTATTGGCTTGTGAGATAGAGAGAGAGTGAAGAATGAGGAAGAAGGGCATCGACGCAACAAGGGACGTAGGTTGGGGATCTTCTCCCATGGCTATGTTGTGCCTAGACATTGCTCCTCCATAGCAGTGAGACTCGTCTGAAGCATCTTGTAGCCACATCTTGTGAGACGGGTGTTGGTAAGGTATGCCCAGAGAGTCAATCATGTGATGATTGACATGGCATAAACCATAAAGCATTTGATTAATACTAATAAAGGAAAGCTTCCAACTCATTTGTCTCACTCAGTTCTTAGATAATGAGGAAGCATTATGAATGTCTAAAGAATGAAAATACCCAATGATGTATGTCTTCAAGTATTAGCCTTAAATTATGAGATCATACAAACGTTAACAGTGTGACATTCTTGTCATGTCCCTAGTCAGATGTTACTGTGAAAGGTAGATAGACATCAGTAACACATAAGACTAGAGAGTGGGTTGGTTAATGACATCATTAGTCATGACATGACAATATCAAACCAAGCATACAAATACATATTAGAAAATAGTGTATCGGAAAGACCCGCCTTGAGAGTGACACATGGAAACCATCATTGGTGGTCATAGTTAACTCTCATAGTGAAGGTGGTGATTGTGATTCTTACACCTGAAATCACTGCACTCATCACACGTTGTTGGGTAACATTTGACATCATCAAACATAGTCCTGAAACATGGCTTGTTATAAAGGTGATGATGTGGGGATAGACTATGAGTGATAGATTTGGGATTGGTCCCTCCTACTAGAGTATGATATCCTAGACACTTGATAAGTGAGATTGAAAAATGCATGCACATGCACATGTGAATCAATATATGTTATTGAGGTCACATTTATCCCAGACAGTCTTGTCTTGGTTCAAGGAATATGGATTGAATGTTGATATAAAGGAATTATACAATCACTGCAACACCTTACACAGATTGTAGGTTGAAGTTGTTCTCTAACTTTCCATTCACTTGGTTAGCACTAATGTGAGACTAGGCACTGCTCCTTGCTTGTGATGTCATAAGATAATTATGGACATTCACTGCCAATGTGATATAAGACCTATAGGGTCACACACAAAGGAACACATCTAGAAGAGGAGTTTATCTTGAATGATGATTGGATTGATTACTAAAGTGTTTAGGATTCAATTCATGCAACAAATCAATAGATTGGCCGACTAATCTGCCAAACAACCATCCACTGAGTGAGATGATCATTTGGGCATGCCAAATGGGTGCCTCAAGTGTTGAGATGGTCGGTTGGGTGGTCAAGCTAAGAAGAGTTTGAATTGGCTATGTTTTATCCTTGAACATACTGACTCATCTCAGACTCACCAGACGATCGTCTGGGTGAGTAAGACGGGCATCTCGCCTGGGTGAGATGGCTCGGTTGGGCTGAAGGAAAGTTTTGGATATTTCTTGAACTAGTTTTGATTGTACATTACTTGGGGTGTAAGGAATTAATATGCGATATTAATTGAAATTAAAATTTTCAAATTTGTGTGTGATTGGGAAACTGCCAAACGACTGTTTGGCAGTCTGAGGCGACTGTCTCGTGTGACTAGATGACCATTTGGGTCACCAGACAATCGTCTCATGGTTTGTAGGTTGTGAAAACTCAAAATATTCTAGTCCCTTCCACTCCCACACTATCTCGTATAGATTGGGGATCTTGGACCAAACCCCACCTATAAATAGAGGGGTATTGGGGGCTTCCCAGAGCACAACACATACAACTAAAAATCAATTCCTCTGATAATTGGTCTCCTCTCTGGTTGTGGTAACTGAGAGAGCCCAAGCAAGTCCTACCTGATAAGGGAGGGATGGCGACGGGAGAGAACAACTGAGAATCTTTGTTGTGGGAGAGTAAGTTGGTAACTAGTACACCAATGGGAGGGACAAATCCTTCTAGTCTATTCTTAGTGAATGACATAAGTTTTGGTTGGTCTGTGTGGACTACTCTAGAGGCAGAAGTTCTTTGGCTGCTGCCAGGAGGACAACTGTAGCATGTAGTATGTAGTGATACAACAAGAGTGATGCATAAGTTGTTTGTGTTCATTGTTTGTGGTGATGACCAGGAGCTACATAACCACCATCCAAGGGAAACTAGTTGACAGTTGCACTGAAGCAATTTTTATCACTGGACTTGCTCCAGGACTAGGAATAACTCGTTAAACCATCCTTCCTATTTCATAGTAGTTGACACAATCTTGATATTATGGGAATATAAATATATAAATTTTTATTTGCTGCTATATTATGTTTTTATATTTCCCAACAGTGGTATCAGAGCTATGAAAATTTATTATGATTTAGGATAATCAATATGATTGGATTTTTTGTTTAATCATTTATTTATTACATACGATGCAAATATTAACCATCTCATACATGTATCTGATCAAAGACCACATAATCCCAAAGTAATATATATATTGATATATATATATATATATTGATATATATATATATATATAGAGTCAGGCTAGAATACACTCGAGTGTATTCAGAGCCGAATACACTCAAGTAGTTTTCCATGATGCAATATTTTTTTTTAAAATCTAATCCATTGATCTTCTTAAACATCTTGTGAACAACCCATACACAAAATTTGAGCACATTTGGATATGTATAGCTCATGCTATGAAGACCGCAAAAATTATGCATTTCAAATTAGTTTCGCGCGTCGATTTTGTTGCCCTTGGATGAGTGACTTACACTCATCCAAATGGGCTCAAAATTTGTATGTAGCCTAGTTATAGTATGAAGGTGAAGATCAACGTTTTACATTTTGCAAAAAATAGTCTTGATATGCAAACACACTTGAGTGTATTCGTGCGATCCGTACACTCGAGTGTATTCTAGCCTGACTCTCTCTCTCTCTCTCTCTCTCTCTCTCTATATATATATATATATATATATATATATATATACATATACATATACATATACATATATATATGAAATTTACATGCATCATCCTAAAAGTGGATTTGATGGTGGATGTGTAGCATGGTTATGGCCTGAACCCTAAATCTGTGTGTAGTTGGATGTTATGGTTTTATTCTTGTTTATCTCAATTTGGGTATCGAGTCTCTACCTCCCTCTTCTCAATGTAAAGTTAATTATTTCCTACCTTTGTACCCCTCAAATGTAACTCGAGGTTTCTCATTACAATGTAATATTTTAATAGCAATAAGATAGTTTCTTTTCTTGCAACGATGAGGAAGATGATCATCGCTAGATGAAACGATCAGCTTGTGAGATGAGCTTACCATCTGGAGGACCATGAAGGATAGAATGATGGATCCAGACGATTGCCTGGTAGACCCAACCAACCATTTGGAAGGAGTACAAACATCGGTTGGACTAGAGGTGAGACTGTCATTTGTGATGACCAATCGACCGGCCAAGAGGCGAGACGACCAGTTCAAGGGTTGAAATGATCTATACATATTGGCAAGCACATGTCTAAACCAGTAAAAGGTTCATACATGTGATGTGATGATTGACCTAGGTGGTAGTAACTTCTGTGGATTCAAGGAATTACAAGTAGACATGGCCATAACCATCATTTTTTATTTTATATTGCATGTTTACGTTGTGGGATATAGCATGTATATGATATGTACTATATATGTGGTGATTAGATACAATATATGCATGTGTGTGTGTATATATATATATATATATATATATATATATATATATATATTCCTCAATCAAACATATTAAGTCTAAGATGTGTTCCAATAGCAATACACATGAAAAACTTATTTGACTAAGCATAGGTTACGCCTCCGTGTGGTGCGTCGTCTACCTTGTGGAAGTGTGATGGTAATAATGTAGGTTCTGCCTCTGCGGGGTGCATTATTATCATATTGGCTATTAGGTCAGGCTTAACTGGTGACTCTCAAAGCGTCTAGGCCCAGAAGCATGCTAATAATTATGGCAAGGAGTTGCACATATTATATATCAAGAATTGCATATGATGTAATTGACAAAAGTTGCCAACCTTGATAATTAACTATATATCATAGCATTTGTAGGGCCATAGTTGAATTATCTTGGATCTTGCTCATTAGAAAATTGATTCGCTATAATTTTCTAAATTGATACTTAAGGGTTGTAAATTTAATCAAAATAACGAGAACAATAATTAAGATCTAATTATTATCACCCAAATTTGATCAAATCAAATCAAATCAAAAAATGCATTTTTAAAAAATTACAATTCTTTTATAGAATGAAATGGCAACGAACAACAATCACTTTTGTCTATGATTAGTCCTTGAGAAGGACAAACTAACTAGGAACCACTTCCAAGACTAATTCAAGATGTTGAGAATCATTTTCACATAAGAGAACAAGCTCTATGTCCTCAAAATGCCAGAACCATAGGAACCACCTCAAATGCACCCATGGTTGATAGGGATTCCTACAAGAAGCACACTGAAGATGTTGTGGATGTCAAGTGTCTGATATTATGCTCCATGAACTATGAGTTATAGAGGTAGCATGAAAATATGGGTGTGATTGAGATGGTCACACATCTCAAGAACATGTACCAAGATCAGGAAAGCCAAGAGAGATATGATGTTTCCAAGGCACTGTTCAAATGTACCATGGCAGAAGATGACCCAGTAGGTCCTCATGTGTTCAAGCTGATTGGGTATGCAGAGAATCTAGCTAGGATGAGATTCCTTTTGGGTCAAGAGTTGGCCACTTATGTGATTATGCAATCCCTGATAGAGACATATAGTCATTTTGTCATGAACTAAACATGAATGACTTTGACAAGCCATTAATAGAGTTGTTGGGATGTTGAGAACAACTGAGATTCAAATGAAGAAAGACAACCCCAAGTATGTGATGATGATCAAAAAGATAAAGGGGAAGTCTAAAGCAAAGGCAAAGCTAATAAGGGTTCTAAATCTAGCCAGAAGACTAAGTCTTCAAATCTCAAAGCAAAATGTGGTGTGAAGAAAGTAAGAGGTGATTGTCACCATTGTCACCAACCTGGACATTGGAAAAGAAATTGCCCACTCTAGTTAGAGGAACTAAAGAAGAAGAAGGAAGGCATTGAGGCCTCCACTTCAGGTATAAACATTATACAATAAATTTGATTACTTCTTTACTTTGGTATGTGATACGAAATAGAAATATGACATATTGATGTCCATTATCTTACAACAAGTAAAGGCCTTCATGGAAGGACAAAGATGGACAAGGAGGATCAAGGGTTGCAGAAGCTTCAGTCTACATTTAAATTTATCTTACGCCAATGGACATGTAATAGAGTTAGTAGAACTGCTATTTCATTATGCCATTAAATAGAAACATTTACTTTAGAACATGTTGTATGACAAGGATGATACATCAATAAAGTAAGTTTTGAATGTTTCTATTTCAAAAGGCATGATCTTTCATGACAATGCCCAGACATCTAAATGGTCATTGTATGAAGGATATTGAGATGATTGTTTGTAACATTAATACCAAAGGACTATAATTGATAAATCAAGATTATCATTAGCATAAGTCATGTTAGACATGAATATAAGAAATGCATGTCTAGAATACATGTTGATGTTAATCTAGATTCCCTTAATTATTGAACTAAGGAAACACAAAGCCTTATTAACACACAAAGTGACATGTTATACTTCACTAAATGTAGTGGGAGGATAGGCTTGCCATTAAGACCTCATACATATGATGCATGGAAATCTTATGAAAGAATGATATAGATAATTACTTATACCTCATATCCATTTACTGGTAATATGATGATATGTAATCAGTAAAATGGAAATCTCTTAAAATGTTCAAGGAAATTATAACTGAAGTATGGCTTTGATGAGATCAAATGTTGAAATATTTCACATTGATATCTTAAGTACCTTCAAGGAAAGGACTGTGATAATGTATCACAAGACAAATCCATCTGAACATGATGGTGTGTCAAGATGAAGGAATTATACCATGATGAGTCATGATATAATTATCCATTAATCTAATCTTTTTATCTCATAAATATATACATATCACTATATAATGTACCATCTGAATGGTCTATAAGACATCATATATGATATGAATTGGGAATGTCCCAATATGTCTAGAGGATTGAAACCTACATTGAGAAGGTAGTTTCTTGAAAAGGTTTATCCACAAACCATAATTATTGTTGAATGCTACTATTAAACCCAATCCAATAGCAAAAGTGTTTTGTTGATAGGAAAACTGAGTTCCTAAAGAATCTGTGGGAGTGAAAGTAAAACTCAAAATGTTCGAGGTCAATAAAAGGGTACAATGAGAACCATGAGAATCACAAGTTGTTGTGGAGTCTCAGGCTCATCATGTAATATAGAACAAAATAGTTCTAGTAGAACACATATGAGATTGGAGGATTGTGAATCCAACAATTCAGATGTGTTGGTCATAATAGGATGATCCAACTAATTAATTAGAAGCTAATTCTGAGTATTATGGAAACCATGTAAGCTAACAAGGAAGGAAATTGATAGAGCCACCTAAAAGGATAATACCTATAGGGTACAATAGGGTCTTGTGGCAAATACCTACATGGATAACATAAAAGGATAAATTGGTTGAAAAGATTTTTTCAAATCAGTTCAAGTTGTTGAACATGATAGAAATTCCTTTACCAATTGTCATGCTTGTTGTTGCAGTAGAAATAGAATAAGATATTTGGCATATGAAGATAAAACCATATTCCATAAAGGAATACATCAGAGGATGTGTACATGACACAACATAAAAGGTTTTATAACTTCAAGAATGCAAATAAAGTCTATAAACTACCAAGTTCAATTTGGGATTGAAATAAGCATCTTAGAGATGGGAATATTTTAACTTGAGAAGACAGTCTAAGAGTTTGACTTGAATCAAGACAAAACATGAAATCTGTGATTATAAAAGATTTAGTGAGAGCATACATGACTATTCCATATATGATGAGAAATAACATTTCAATATTGTGAATATTGAAAAATGGCATGAAAAACCCCTTCAATAGTGAAGGAATGAGTGAAACATCTTATGAGATAAGGATCAATACATATGAGATAGTTCTTGAATGTTTCATAATGGAAGTTTGAGTACAATAGCAAAATGTTGAAAGAGTTCAACAAGGATGGTTTCAATGGGAGAGAATCTGGGTTAGTCTCTTATGAACCACATATTCCAATGCTTGTGACGAATGAAAAAGAACACGATTAAGATACCATAGACTATTATAATGGGTCTATCGTAAATGCTATAAATGTACC
Source organism: Alisma plantago-aquatica (assembly GCA_963693085.1). NCBI lineage: Eukaryota > Viridiplantae > Streptophyta > Magnoliopsida > Alismatales > Alismataceae > Alisma > Alisma plantago-aquatica. Next base: position 1,483,366,795 of record OY856411.1, on the reverse strand, counting down.
TATCCCATATAAATCTTATATGTATTGGATATGACAAGATGATATTAATTCCAATAAGGGTTACTGGAAACTCATTAAAAAATACATGAGTACTTGTGAAGTACTTAAGAATAGATTTTTAGTCATAAAGGATAGCAATAAAAGGAAGAGTTGGATGTAAAGGGTTACATCGATGCAAGCTTCCATAATGACAAAAGTGATCACAATTAAAATATGTTTGATTTAAAAGGTGAAATGTTGTTAGTTGGAAGGGTTCCAAATTAATGGCTGTAATTTTTATTCTACAATAGAAGCCAAGTATACTTGTGTTATGAACACAAAGTAATACTATATGGATCTAGATTGTTCATATGATGAACTTATAGATGTTCCAACGATTGAGGATTCAGTAGTATTATTGTGACAATAATGGATTTAATTGTTAGGAAAGGAATATCAGATACTGTATTTCAGTGGTTTCATTTCAAAGTGAAGAGATAAGAAACATGCAATATACCGACTAATACCAAAGTGTTTCTACCACCACTGGATTAAGCACTTGTGTAGCAGAAGCATGATGGACATGTTTGGATCACTAGGAATGAGATTCATGGGTGATTGGCTCTAAGTGCAAGTGGGAGATTGTTGGTAAGGTATGCCCAAAGAGCCAGTCACGTGATGATTGACACGACATAAACCATAAAGGATTTGATTAATACTAATAAAGGCAAGCTTCCAATTCATTTGTTTCACTCAGTTATGAGATAATGAGGAAACATTATGAATATCTAAAGAAAGACAATACACAATGATGTATGTCTTCAAGTATTAGCCTTGGAGGATGAGATCACACGAATGTTAACAGTGTGTACATTCTTACCATGTCTCTATTCAGATGTTATTGTGGAAGGTAGATAGACACCAGTTGCACATAAGACTAGAGTGTGGGTTGGTTGATGACATAATCTCATTAGTCATGGTATGGTAATATCAAACCAAACACACATGTACATGTTGGGGAATAGTGTATCAGGAAGACCCACCTTGAGAGTGACACATGGAAACCATCATTGGTGGTCATAGTTAGCTCTCATAGTGAAGGTGGTGATTGTGATTCCTAGACCTACAATCACTGCACTCATCACATGTCATTGGGTATGCTTTGACATCATCAAACGCAGTCCTAAAACATAGGTTGTTATAAAGGTGTATATTGTGAGTGATAGATATGGGATTTGTCCCTCCTACTGAAGTATGATATCCCGGCCACTTGATAAGTGAGACTAAGAAACACATGCGCATGCAAATGTGAATCGGTATATGATACCGAGGTCTTATTTGTCTCAAACAGTTTGCTCTTCATTCAAGGAACATGGATTTAACATTGAGAGGATGATGAGTCCATGCCTCAAGTTCATCCTGGATATCAGAGACAAAAGAATTATACAATCACTACAACACCTTACACGGATAATAGGTTGAAGTTGTTCTCCAACTTTCTATTCACTTGGGTAGCACTGATGTGTGACTAGACACCGCTCTTTGCTTGTGATGTCATAAGCTAGTTATGGATATTGACTACCAACGTGATATGGGATATATAGGGTCACACACAAAGGATCTCATCTAGAAGAGGAGTTTATCCTGAATGATGATTAGATTGATTACTAAAGTGTTTAGGTATTCAATTCACATAACAGATTGATAGATTAGTTGACTGGTCTACTAAATGACAATCTCACTGAGTGAGACAGTTGTTTGGGCATGCCAAATGGGCATCTCAAGTGTTGAGATGGCCGTTTGGGTGGTCAAGCTAATCAGAGTTCGAATTAGCTAAGTTCTGCCCTTGAACCGACCGATTCAATGTGATTGAACGAACTGACTCATCTCAGACTCACCAGACGATCGTCTGGGTGAGTGAGACGGCTCGATTGGTCCGAAAGAAAGTTTTGGATATTTCCTGAACTAGTTTCAATTGCACATTACTTGGAATGCAAGGAATTAATATGTGATATTAATTGGAATTGAAATTTCCAAATTCATGTGTGATTGGAAAACTACCAAACGGTCATTTGACAGTTCAAGATGAACATATTGTATGACCAGGCGACCGTCTGGGTCACCATACAACCATATTATGGTTCACAAGTTGCAAAAATTCAAGATCTCCCGGTCCCTTCCACTCCTACACAATCGTGTACATACTGGGAACCCTGGACCAAACCCCGCCTATAAATAGAGGGATACTAGGGGCTTCCCAAAGTACAACACAGACAACTAAGAATTAGTTCTCTGACAACTGTTGTCCTCTCTGGTTCTGGTAACTGAGAGAGACCAAGAAAGTCTTACCCAATAAGGGAGAGATAGCATGAGAGAGTACAACTAAGAATCGTTGTTGTGGGAGAGCAAGTTGGTGACTAGTACACCAATGGGAGGGACAACTCCTTCCTTCCTGTACTTGGTGAATGATAGGAGTTCTAGTTGGTCTGTGTGGACTACTCTAGGTGCAGGAGTCTTTTGGATACTACTAGGAGGGTAACTGCAGCCTGTAGTCTTTGGCGAGACCACATGAGTGTTGCAGAAGTTGTCTGTGTTTGTTGTTCACGGGGAAGACCGAGAGCTGCATAACCACTATCCAAGGGCAACTAGTTGACGATTGCATTAAAGTGAGTTTTATCACTGGACTTGCTCCAGGACCAGGTATAACTCATTAAACCATCCTTCCTATTTCATAGTAGTTGATGCAAACTTACTGTTATGGGAATACAGATATATAAAAAAATTGTTTACACTGCTATACTCTGTGCCCATATTTCCAAACAACAACAACCTCCATGCCAAGATCTGGGGTGTCGGGGAGGTTCCTAGGCGGCGGCGGCGCATACTAGGGACAAATAGGGGACTTTTCCCTAGGAAAGTGCACAAGGAGGAAGGGATCTTCCAGGTGCCCCTAGGCCAATACAAGGCTAGAGGATCCATCCCACATTGGATCAAGTTTGAATGACCATGATTGTTTCAACATGGTAATTCTTGAAAAATTCATATCTTCAGATAGAAAACTCCGCCTTTCAGCAAAAATGCATTATGGAAAGCTAATGATGACTAGTATATTATGAAAATACATTTAGATAGTGTTTTTTATGTTTGATTATTATTATAATTTGGTTTCTAAAAGATATGAGGTTTCATTATTTTGTTCATTAAAAACAACAAACAACTTTGTAAATTCATGAATATTAATAATAAGTTTACTTTGATATATTCGACATGATTCCAAGGCTTAATTTGGATTATTAAATTCCTTACCAGTGTTTAATGTAAACCCTAATAATGGTATTTTGGGTATCTCACCCATTGATTGACAATGAAGCGATATGATATTTTTACCTAAACCCTAATATACAATGTTCTTACTGTTTCTAAAAGTTTTATTGGGTTTTCATGTATAATTTTATTTGTATTTAATTTTTGGGCATAGTGACCACAATTTCAGGTGATTAATGATTATTTGTGAAACAATATGTGATCTATATGCATTATGGGTTTGTAATATCATTTTAAGTATATTTTCCCTATGCTTTACATGTTAGTCAGTAATACTAATATGTGTGAGTATCTTTGAGGTTTTATTTCAGTTAATGATGTATATATATTCATGTATTAGAACATAAGATTATTTATTTAGTTCTTTTAGGTATATCAACATATAGTTTCTTTATAATACGAGATTCTAGATTCCAGTTTATAATATTTAGAATTAAAAGTAGTTATTAACTCATGGTAATTTTTAGTTAAATAAGAGCCCTAAGTTGGTGTACAAGGTTAGGATGATATGGTTTGAGATTTAGAAATTGGAAAGAGAAATACACATTGACTTACAAAACTTTAATGATTTCCATGTGATTAAGTTAAGGAACAAGGAATCAAAACTACGTTAAGGATCTCCTCAAATAAGATAAGTGGGCCATACCCTTTGAATTTCAGTATTATTTAGCTTCAACCTACACCTTTCTTACAAAGTAACTTAGAGATTAAGTTACTTTCTGACATTTAGTTATTAATGTGTCTCTCATATCCAATAATGCTTTCAATAATCGAGCTTTTTTGGTTACCTTTTAGTAATCAAACTTTGTTAATATAAAGTTATTATTGTGAGGATATCAAATTATACACTTTTGATATTTAACTTGCTTTTATATACTTAGCACATATGTATTTAGTTCAATTTATTTCTCAAGCCTTTAGACACAAATGTCATATATTTGATATCAAAATTTAATCAAGTCATCTATCAAATAAGAGTTCTGGATTAAAATTTGTTCAGACAACAAGAATCTAGATTTAAAAATTTAGATTTAGATTACTCATTGTGAGTAGTTATAAATTAGATCCACATACCTAATCAGAGTCTCAGATCCAATCTCGATTATTCAATAATTAATATACATATTTAGATTCAGAATTCATTATTAATTATGTTTCTCATAGTTATTGTTATCTTTTGGGAAAGGAAATATGTTTGGAGATATGGGTTCTGAGTTTAAACTGAGTAAACCTTATGGGCACACAACTCCTCGAAATCTACAGTTTGGAATGCCGCATATAGATCCCCCTTTATAGACACCTAAAACTCATGTGACCCCTGAATTAGCAGTCACTCCTGTGCAACCCGTGGTCCCAGTGACCCTTAATGCATCCTCCACACCAAGACCTAGCTTTACTCCTGATAAAGAATTAGCATTTCTCCAATAATTTCTCATCAATATGATGAGAAGGAGTACTAATATGAATCAAGGTTTCGATAGACCTAAGGGATAATCCTTGACAAAATTCATTAAGATGCTACCATCCTACTTCAAGGGTGAAGGGGAATTTGGAAATGGTTGATAAATCTAACCATTGGCTCTTATCTCTAGAGCATACCTTTGAAGGCATGGCATGTCCTCCACATCAAAAATTTAAATTTTTCTACATATGTACTGGATGGACCCACCATATTCTGGTGGAAGGGAGTTACATGGACTCATGATACTTCAATTATATCTTGGGAGGAATTTCTTGTCCTCCTTTAGGAAAAATATTTTTGTCCAATAGCTATGAGGAATAAAGAAGGTGAGTTTTACAGTCTGAAACAAGCAACTCTAGTGTCTTGGTATTTGTTTAAAAAAATGTTCTTTGAACATTATGCTATTGGACTCATGGAACCTCGTAGGTCCACCCTCTTCCTGGAAGGTCTGAATTATCAAGTTGGTCATGCTCTTTTACCACAACTTCCACTAACCTTCCAACTAATGTTGGATAAAGCTTTAACCTTGAAGCTTATCCGAGATACCAATTCTCAATTGTCAGTCCCATCAAAAGGAAGGTTACAAGGAATGATCATGTACACCCTAAGTTTAACTGATGTTCACTCTCTCATCCTCTAGGTAGATGCCACAAGGCAAGTTTTTTAGCTCAGAGAGATATCAAATTTATGACATGTCATCAGTGTGGCCAAATTGGAAACATTAGGCCCCAATATCCACAACTTCTATAGGGACAAACTCTAGTTTAGCCACATCCTCCCTAGAAACAACCCCTGCCCTGTCCTCAACAACCTCGAAAGAATAACAAAAATAATCATAATAACAATCTAAAAGGGTGTTCACATGTTACGAAGTGTGTTGGGTGTGTCTTTGCTAATAATGTGGTGGAGTTCAATGATGATAATGAAGTTATTGAAGGTACGTTACATTTAAACTAGCAACCTATTGAAGCTTTATTTGACTATGCTTCATCAAATACCTTTATAGGATCCTAACTACTAACTATGCTAAGGATAGAACCTCTGCACATGAAATTCATATTAGATGTTCAAATCCCTAGTGGTAAGGTCTGCTCCTCTTTCTTGAAATCCCTCTCGTAGATTTATGCATATCTGGGAAGATGTTTACTAATTTCATCATCCTCAATATGACATCCTTCAACGTCATATTCGAAATGGATTGGATGAAGAAATATGACATAGCCTTGTTCTACGAGAAAAGAAAATTAGTCTTTTACAGCCTGATGGGGATCTCTTCTATATAAAATGCAAAAAGAGAGATAAACAAAAATTCATCATCTTAGCTCTCAGAGTAGAGAAACTCATTACTCACGACTGTAGAGCTTACCTAGCACAACAAATTAACACCATCATTACCATGAAAGTAAATGAAGCATGACCAACAAGTAGAAAATTGGAATAGTCTCAAGCCACATGCATTTTGTGTGGATTATATTGTATTATTATTTTTTAACTCATGTCTAAATGTTTATAAAAAAATTCTATAAAATATGTTAAATTCTCACCAATATAAGTTAGTAAATTCCCATCCAAGCTTATAATTTATGAGAATAAGGTACCATCACATAACCATGCTTTAATATATGCATAGTGATTTTCTACAACTAGATCATTGAAGTCAAATTGAGATATAAGTAGGTAGAGGTGTAACTAATAGCTCTTTTTTTCTGGATAGGATTTAGTTTATCACAAACTTTGTGCATACCCCCTTTTCTTTGTTGCAACATTTTAAGAACTACATGTCATTTTGAGAGTATAATACATAGATAAATATTTTCTAGCTAATTGGGCCTTCAGAAGTGAAGTTTTTGCATATAATTTGAAATTTTAAATATTTTGGCAACCGTTGACAATGAAATTGGTGTCGTACAATTCTTTCAATAACTTTACGTGTGTAATCAATATATTTATTTCTATAACTAAAACACATGATTCTGATTGAGGTGAGTATTCTAATTAATTGTAATGTATTTTTTTATATTACTTATTGAGTATGGAAACATATACTTGCAATGATGACTTGCATACTATTAAAGGGTTATTGATGTGTAATAAGAGGTAGATTATTGACCTTTTTTACATCATATAACACAAGCAAGTAAATTAGTTTTATTCTTTGTGCACCTTGGTTGATTGACTATGATATGAAATCCATGTTATACATAAGGAAGATTGCAAGGATAAAGTGGCTGACAAAAGGTGTATTTATTGAGGTTTTGCTTCACTATAGAAAAATTGTACATATATTCTAAGAGAAACAACAACAGTGAAAGATATAGCTATGACTAAAGTTAATTACTCATATATTTACATTTAAATCAACTTCAATTCTCTATCGTCCATGTTTTATTTAATATGTATGCATCTCCTATAAGTTAATGGGTATTATGTTGTGGATTATTTTAGATTCAAACCTCCATGTAATGTACAAATGCTTTATTGTAGTTTATTAGATAATTCATCCTTACTAGAGCAAGCATATTATGGTAATTTACTGGTATCATTGTCATGGAAAGTATGAGCCAATGGTGTCACAATGTAACATACTAAAATTTGTATAATGAACCCATATTGGAGATATAGTTAACACTTCTCCCTTGGAAAACCACTAGAGGGGGGGGTGAATAGGGTTTTATGATTATTTTAAAATAATTTAACTCAAAGCAAGCAACCACAAAAAGATTGGACAAGGGGACAAGGATTTAGAGTGGTTCCAACCTTAGCAAATACTAAGGCAGTCAATCCACTACCCGGTTGCTTACCCAACCGGGATTTTGAAAGTATTTAATTTTATTACCTCGCAAGGATGTTACATAAAATTACAATACTTTCACCAAACCCTTCGGACAACCTTCATCTAGAAGTAGTCTCACCAACCTCGAAGCAGCCTTCCTTGAAGTAACCTCAAGCTCCCCTTGAAGTAGCCTTCCTCTTGAAGTAGCTTCCCGTTGAGACAGCCTTCTTGAAGTAGTCCAAAGTCCACCTTCTCCACTGAGAAGACCCTTCTCCACCTGAGAAGTCAAACCCTCTCTAATCCGCAGCCTCCAACCCTAGGAGTAGCAAGAAGAGTATAAAATATATAAAGGAACAAGAAGGAAAAACAGAAATTACAATACCATTGTAGCAGAAGGTTTGATTTCCTATATCAAGTGTTTTGATCTCCTAACCAATGTATATGAAAGTGTAAGTGCTGTGGGTAGGAGATGCTAGCCTATAGGATATGAAATTAGAGCAATGGAAATGTATAGCCAATGTTAGAATTGCTCAATTGCTCACAAGAATGAATTGCCAATGCAAGTATGAATGCTCAAGTGTAGCACAAGTGTATTTTGGGTGTCCTATGGCTTGTCCTATTTATAGAAATGGCCTATGGATGCTTAAGGACATTCTAGACACTTTCTAGGGGTGCTTAGTGCTCAACTAGCCGTTAGGTATCCATTAGTTTCATTAGCAACAACTAGTTAATTAATCCTGAAAAGTGCAGACAAAACTCTTCTCGGTCGAAGATTTGTCGACCGAGAGTCCTTCTCAATTGAGGTCTTGTCGACCGAGGGACTGTCTGGAGCAAGTGTATATAACGTTCTTCTCCAACTGCCAACTACCTTGTCTCCTGTGTCTAACGGCTACCTGGGTCTTTCTCGGTCAAAGAAGTTGTCGACCGAGAGTGTCTCGGTCGAGGAGTTTGTCGACCGAAATTAACCATGTTTCAATGTTTTAAACTAAGTATTAAGTGTATGTATGAGTGTGCAGATGTGACACTATTGTGGGGGATGACTTATTTAAGTGATGTGATTAGTTAGGGAAGATCTAACGCTTGATTTACATGATGTCTAAGTACTTGTACATTATATATCTTATACAAGTTTTTACATTTGATTACAATCATGAAATTAACACATTGTGAGCATTTAGACCTTCCAAAGTTGTGTCATCCACCTAGTTCCTGCATCACTCAAGTAGTACGCTAGATCCACAAGAATGAAATGTTTGTCATCATCAAAACAAAGGGATTATAATAATGTCCAATTTAGCCAACAATCTCCCCCTTTTTGAAGATGACAAATATTTCCTAAATATAAAATAAGGAAATATAAACCATATGAGTTTCATACCTGGAGTTTACCTTTTGTAGCCATTCTCTTGTTTTGCAAGTGTGTACTGGCCCGAGATTTATGAAACTCATTTTTACTTTATGTTTTCGGTTTATATTATTTCTCCCCCTTTGTCATTTCAAAAAGATACCCAAGAAAATCATTTTGTATGACTTTTATTTCTCCCCCTTAATTTTATGCTATGCCCCCTAACTAAGATATTTAGTTAAAAATAGGGATTAATATAAATGTAAACAATTTATTGTCGAATTTAGCCACAATTTGATTTCTCATCCATTTTACAAGGGACGTCAAGCCCTGAAAATGAAATGAGATTCCCTTAAGCTCATGATGAATACATAAAAATTATCCCTAACCAAATGCATGGGATGTTAAGCCCTGACTTGTTTAGAGAATTCCATTAAGAACAAGGTATATATCTCATTCATAAAATTTGTAGATTCCTTTATATAATCAAGATTAAAAATACTAAGATCATAACAAGCTTCAAATGATGTTTACAAAGTTTTGTAAGCTTCTTAATCTTATAATCAAGATAGTTTGTGCGAACTCCCCCTTAATCTTATAGTCAAGATAATTTAAGGATTCTAAGGTCACAATCAATAATAGATCATAATAAGTTGACCTTTTATGAGAGTTATGCACTAAAATTATGTTTTCAATATGATAAACACATTTTGAATCAAGATACTAAGATTAATTGCAGTAAAATGATGTACAAATAAGCATTTTGTCAAGCTTATTTTAGGTCGACCTTGACTTCGACCATAGCGCCCCTTGGTCGAACTTTATTTCAACGAAGAGGCATTTCCTACAGATTTACAGTTTAAACACTCATATGTGAAGTATAATGTCTGCAGGTAAATTGATTAAATGAATATCAATTTGAAGCAGTATGAGTGATACCTATTATGAAGACATTTTATTAATAACTTAATATGGGCATCACAGTGAAGTCTTTGTCCTTGATTTTCCTAGAATGTATGTTTTTCATTCATTATGAATGATATCTCCTAAGCTTTGCTATGGGTACATAACTATCAAATCTCATTTCTTCTTATACCCTTATTTTCAGATTAATCATAAGACTCTTTAGAAACATATATCCTTAAAAGCAAGATTAATGTCTTAAAGTCAAGATTTTGCAAACAACTAGATAAAACATTAATATTCTTGTTCTAAGAGACACTATTTGGCTTGTCATAGCATCATCATTCATTTATTACAAGTCATGCATACAATAATCATTATCTATTATGTCAAGATGTATTTATGCCATAGAGTTTTAGTGTTATGCAAAATGGCATTTTCAATGATAACATCATCTATATTTGTAATGTGTTGAATCACAATGATCATCCATTTATGGTTTGTATATATAGATCAAAGATTATTTTAGACAAACCAAGTAAAAATGAAACACAATGATCATGGTATAATGATTTTGATAGAACAGTAGAAACATATCCACAATATAGTGATCAAGATATAAGCATATAATTTCATGAAATACAATGATCATGATCATTTAAACTTAATTTCAATACACATGGTTCCTATATAGATAGACCAGGGAATACTTAGGATAAACCATGTGGATTATGATAAAATAGTAATTTCCTTAATTTAAAACAACATGGTTCATAATTTTCACTTTTGAGCCAAACCATGTAGAGGATAAACCAAAATAATCTCATTCAGGTTCATAAGTTTTCAATTTTAAGACAAACCATGTAAATGGACATGCTTAATAAATGAATAAGGTTTGTTCAAAATCAATCTTCATATAACACTTTTGCAATATGTTTAAGGATTTCATATTCATAATGTTATACCTTAATTCATGATGCAAAAAGATCAATATGTCTTGTTTCAAAATGGTCTCCAAGATTTATTCTTGATTTGCATATCAAATCAATCATTAATAACAAATTGATAGCAAACTAGATTAATTGAAAATAGGTTCAGCAGAACTTGATTCGGTCGAACTGTTTGTCGACCGATTTTATCTCGGTCGACGTTTTTCTCGACCGAGAATGTTGCTGTTTATACAGGTTTTGTCAGATTTATTGCAAACTTGAAAATAGTAACCTGCTCGGTCGACTAATTCTCGACCGACAATGTTCTTGGTCGAACAGTGTCTCGACCGAGATTGTTTCTATACTATTTTTCAGTAATTTGTTTTATAAGTAAAACATAGATCACTTTCAATTCAATTATGTGATTTTAAAAATCAGTTTAGTTGAGATAAAACATATAAATATCAAAGTAATATGTAGATCAAGTCTCAACTAATCATATTCAAATCTTTAGGTTTTGAGAACCCAAATTAAGACAAATTTCTAAAGATGTGTCTCTGTAGATTTATATAAAATGTGTATTTTCAAGTTAGAGATTTGAATCAATTTGTTATCTTATTATTTTAAGTTGAGATAGACATGGAGATATACAACTTAGAGTTTTTGGTCATATCTCAACTTAATTATATTCATTTAGTTTGGGGGTTTTGGAACCCATACTAACTCAACATCCTTTTTCTTGTACGGACACGAGAAGGAATAATGTCCAAGACGTAAACAATAATGGCAACATATATAATCAACTTCATATCTCTTTCTATGATTTTGTTCTAGGCAGTTCTTGGGTACATATGTATATTTGCCTTTAGGTACATATATATATTGATTTTCTAGCGCATGTGTCTTTCTCCAACTAGGTTTTTGATAAGATTTTCCTTTAGGATTATAACCTCGTCCTCTCCTTCCAATTTGATGATAAGAATTATTTAAAATTTTATCAAGGGTATCATTGTTATTCAAACTACTAATTTTTTTTGTAGCTTGACAATCTCATCCATTCTCTTATTGATGTCTAGCTTTGCTTGATCTAGATTAGATAATAAGGAATCTCTTTCTTTCACAATAATATCATAATCTAGATGTGTACACAAAACAGATTGTTTTTTAAGATCATTTACTTGAGTTTGCAAGTTTAACTTTTCTAGGGAAAGAAGATTGCAATTTGCTTCAACGGATTTCAGTTTAATATCATGATCTTCAATAACCTTTTTAAGATCCTCATTTTCAGATGTGAGAGCAAGAAGTTTAGCATGTAACTCATCATTTGCCTTATTAGATTTCTTTAATTTCTTCTTGCACTCAATATACTTATTATGTGTCTCTTCAAGACTAGAAATTAACTCTTCTTTAGGTAGATAAAAAGACTTACCTCTTCTTCTTCACTTATTGTAGCAATTAGGCATTCTTTATGCACTTATTCCTTCTTTGACTTCATGGATAGCTAGGTGTAGTGTGCTATATTCCTAAGCACCAATTGCAACTTGTTTAAGATTGGTGCATGCTTTTCTTTTGCTTGCAGTTGTAGACACCACCACCCTTCATTCTTCAAGACTCGATTAGAGCTCCTTGAAGCCTGCTTTGATACCAATTGAAAAACCACTAGATGGGGGGTGAATAGGGTTTTATGATTATTTTAAAATAATTTAACTCAAAGCAAGCAACCACAAAAAGATTGGACAAGGGGACAAGGATTTAGAGTGGTTCCAACCTTAGCAAATACTAAGGCAGTCAATCCACTACCCGGTTGCTTACCCAACCGGGATTTTGAAAGTATTTAATTTTATTACATCGCAAGGATGTTACATAAAATTACAATACTTTTACCAAACCCTTCGGATAGCCTTCACCTAGAAGTAGTCTCACCAACCTCAAAGCAGCCTTCCTTGAAGTAACCTCAAGCTCCCCTTGAAGTAGCCTTCCTCTTGAAGTAGCTTCCCGTTAAGACAACCTTCTTGAAGTAGTCCAAAGTCCACCTTCTCCACCGAGAAGACCCTTCTCCACCTGAGAAGTCAAACCCTCTCCAATCCACAGCCTCCAACCCTAGGAGTAGCAAGGAGAGTACAAAAGATATAAAGGAACAAGAAGGAAAAATAGAAATTACAATACCGTTGTAGCACAAGGCTTGATTTCCTATATCAAGCGTTTTGATCTCCTAACCAATGTATATGAAAGTGTAAGTGCTGTGGGTAGGATATGCTAGCCTATAGGACACGAAATTAGAGCAATGGAAATGTATAGCCAATGTTAGAATTGCTCAATTGCTCACAAGAATGAATTGCCAATGCAAGCATGAATGCTCAAGTGTAGCACAAGTGTGTTTTGGGTGTCTTATGGCTTGTCCTATTTATAGAAATGGCCTATGGATGCTTAAGGACGTTCTAGACACTTTCTAGGGGGTTCTTAGTTCTCAACTAGCCGTTAGGTATCCATTAGTTGCTTTAGCAACAGCTAGTTAATTAATCCTGAAAAGTGCAGACAAAACTCTTCTCGATCGAAGATTTGTCGACCGAGAGTCCTTCTCGGTCGAGGTCTTGTCGACCGAGGGACTATATGGAGCAAGTGTATATAATGTTCTTCTCCAACTGCCAACTACCTTGTCTCCTGTGTCTAACGGCTACCTAGGTCTTTCTCGGTCGAAGAAGTTGTCGATCGAGAGTGTCTCGGTCGAGGAGTTTGTCGACCGAGATTAACCCTGTTTCAATGTTTTAAACTGAGTATTAAGTGTATGTATGAGTGTGCAGATGTGACACTATTGTAGGGGATGACTTATCTAAGTGATTTGATTGGTTAGGGAAAATCTAACGCTTGATTTACATGATGTCTAAGTACTTGTACATTATATATCTTGTATAAGTTTTTACATTTGATTACAATCATGAAATTAACACATTGTGAGCATTTAGATCTTCCAAAGTTGTGTCATCCACCTAGTTCCTGTACCACTCAAGTAGTACGTTAGATCCACAAGAATGAAATGTTTGTCATCATCAAAACAAAGGGATTATAATAATGTCCAATTTAGCCAACATCCCTAACTTGATTCCATTTACAAATTGGTCCTTCATTCCAAGCTCAATATGATTTCCTTGTCCAAATATTATGTCAATTTATAATAATTAGTCTCGACGAAAGATGACTTACTCTTGGATAAGATTTGCCCTTCTTTTTGAATAAATTTTACAAATGAGCCCCTTGAACCGATTTGATATTTAAATCATATCGCCTAAGTATATTCTTTAGACCTTGCATTTATAGATTTCTCTTGTTTGGATAACTAATGACCGTGGAATCAATTTAAGATAATAAATATACTGACATATATTGAGTTCTGGATATATAATCCAAATTAGAACTATAAATGGAGGCATTAATAGTTTTAGAATAAACCTCCATAGATATTGAATGAGTGTTTAAATTCTCACTCAATTTGGCATTATATTCGAGGAGTTATGAAAATTGGAATTTATGGATTTTGCAGGGTTAATAAGCAATTAATTAGGATTATTTACATAGATATTTAGAAGAGAGAAACCCTTCTTCTCAAGGTAACACTGTCGCTGAAAGCCGTTACATTAGACTCAACATCTCTTTCTTTTGCATTTCCTCTTCTCCTCCCCTCACCCCCTTTCCAACTCTCCCCAAAACCCTAGCCCCCGACTTACATATATGACTACCTTACTGCTCAAACACCCTCACACCATGGTAGATCACCTTCTTCACCTGACGCTAGTTCACCCTAGACATCACATGTCTACAACTGCATCAACTCCTTCATACCTATCAACATCTTGATCCACATCAATATAGACTTGACACCACCGACATGCAAAACTAGCAGTCACACACCCACAACCTCACCCCTCCCCATCATCAAACTGTGGCAACATTATCCTGAAGTCAACGACTTCCTTAGGCCACACAACCAATTGTGGCCCCCAATCCCGCAGAGGCATCAAGCAGGTTGTAGTTTCTAGATGTCGACATGCATCACCAATTACTTATCCAACTACCGACCCTCTTCAGCTTCTCCCGACACCACTAGCAATGATCTTGGTGCCCCTACAAACACCACAAAGCCAACTCCTACTGCCACCCATCTGAACCTGCAACTACCAAGGTCTAGTCACCTACAAGCATGTTCTCCAATCCCCTCCTGATGAGAGACATGATCTAACTAGAAAACACAATATAAGAAATCCTCACTTGGATACCCTCTTGAGAAACCCACAATATCTCTACCTCATCCAACTCATTGAAGACTCTAACAAACTTGAGAAGGAAACTCTTATCATTACAGTTTGTATGTTTGTAATTGGGATTTGACTCCAATAGTTTGGACATCATCACCTTCAACTGGAACTGAATTCCAGGAAGATCTCGCTTCAATGTACATTCCAGAAGAAAGGATGATTGAGTGATCGATCACATGATATCGATATTGCTAAACCACCTTAATTAAACTAGACTTCCCCACTATGGCCTTTGACCCCATTGTCGTGTATCTCACCCCACTCAAATATCTAGGAGCATCGATCACCCCTTCTACTCTCCACCTAGATAAAACCCTAACAACTTGAAGAAGAGGAATTCTCCTAAACTAGTGGTGTACACTTATATTACCTGCAATCAAATGTTGAAACCTCAATACTTGAGGAAACCTTACTGCTGAAGATGATCAAGAACTCAATCGTCTAGAATTGATTCCACTGCAACTATGAATATGTAACTCAAAGAACACACATACCAAAATGAGAGTTTATATACATATCTATAGATTCTGCAAAGAACTAGATACATACATACATACACTACAAACTATTCAAATTAACCCATCCTATATGATCAACTGTATTGAATATGACACTTATTAATTACAACTCTAGATACATAGGTATGTATATATACATGTATTTATTATAAAGAATAGGATATGGATCCACGAATTATGATTATCTCAACCTGTCTAGCTTGCAGAAATTGGTATATAAGGGAAATAATTAATATAAATATACATACATGAAGGTTATTCTTATAAATATACAAATGGATAGGTTTAATTAACACAAACTTAGTTTAGATAGTCCATGGTACACCAATGTATGAAAATATTCTATGTAGATCCTACTCGTGTTTAGAAACATAGTTGGGACCTAACTATATGACTAGTGTATGATGAATTAAAGACCCAACACAAATACACTTTATGATATTTTGAAATACAATAAGAACCTTGGAAGTATATTTATATTGATTTAACAAATTTGAATAATTGTGGTACATAAGAGAAAGCACACATACAAGTACATACTTTTATGATATAAGTATGGGTAACCTAGACATGTTTAGACTATCTTAGATAAATATGAATCATATAATGAAAATGAATGTAAAAACCAAGATCAATAATACGTGAGACCTAATTTAATTACATGATGATGTAATACTTAATTATAAGACTTTGATTATATGCATATTACTTAGTTAATGCCTTAGAAATATCAGAATGGAAAATGAGTATATTAAACCCATAAAATAGAAACCATAGCCACCTATAATACTAATACAATGAAATTTTAACAACACATGATTAAAAGAAATATCATGATAAATATTTCTCTAAATTTGTAGATCTCTCTCTTTACCTTTGGTGTTAATACTTAGAATTTATGTATTTTTGATACGTTTGATTCATAGGTAATAAATTTCTATTTCTACTTGGAAATTTATTTCCCTCATTGATTGCATTCATGATTAGATAGGTTGCTTGACCCAAAACTTTTTTTTGTACCTTATCCTACCTCTTTGAAAGGCCTTTAACATTTATTCCTAAAAAATAGTAGCACAATATTTAAACGTCAAAAAAGGGTAGGCTAGTTCCCCTAGTTTAGTAGAATCACACTTCCAAGCCTCTGCACATAGTTAAAGGACATAGGGCCTCTCTGTATACTGGGAATTTCAATGGTGTATTATTTTTCCTCATAGGAGAGAACACATGACTTCCCCAACAACTAGACATTGACATGTGCTATCTATGTGAAAATTGCATTTCTAGTCTCAAAACTGGATATTGAATCTTATTGAATTACATGCCAGTATTACCATTTGACACTTGTGTACATTATTAAACTCTTTCACTTGGTCATAAAACTCCTTGTAGATAGATTCATATTGTTTTACTTTTCAAATATTATTTTCTATTAGCTTTAACTGACCCATATCTCCCTCCTTGGGGTCCATGTGTGGTTTTGTTTCTTTGGGAGTTCATGGACATGCAATCAAAGAAGACCTAGAAGAGATGTGTTAGAGTTACCCATTGCTAAAGAGTAGGTAGAAACCCATTCTTACTTGTGTAATCATATGTATAAGCTTTCACGACTTTGATGTAAAGCATGATCGTAAAAGATTCATTTTTATTTTTGATGAAATTTGTAAATATTTTATCATAAGGATCATGTCTTTAGAACATGGTATCATAGATTATAAACAGTCAACACTCATGCATGTATCACGGAAATTAGGGTTAATTTAGTACACTTAGAACTTAGAAAAATAGTTCACAACAAGCCCTAGTATCATTGGCCTAACTATTGGGATACATCTACACTACAAGTAGGATATACTTAGAGACTAGGATGCAAGGTGTTATAACCCCAATTTTTGGGTTCAATTGGTGAGAAATGTAATTTCTCATATTAAAGATATTTGAACAAATAATGACATAATTTGCTTCAAATAAATGGATTTCATTTACAATAGCCTTGATGTTTGTGTTGTGGGCTTTATTGGCTATTGGGCCCAATAACAAGGAAATAACAAAGAAAATTCAATTAGTGAATGAATAATTGAATATTTGAGAAAGGAAATATGTAGAAACCTCTAGAAGGCAAATCCAAAGAGGATTTCGTGCCTCTTGGGTTCCTTGGGTTCCAAGGAGTCCAAAGTTACAAAAGAAGGCAATAAGAAAAGAAAAGTTTAATTAAGTATTTCTTTAATAAGAAAGAGATTGAAAATAATGTTAAAATGTTAGAAAAAAAGTAAGAAAAGGTGTAATTAGGAGATCCTTTGTGGAATTTCGTGTTTCAAGGATTTCTAATGATAAAAGGAATACCCATGAGGAAAATAAAAGATAAATAAAGAAATCCTCAAAAAGAGATATTTTAATGAGAAATAAACATGATAATGTAAAATAAGGCTTTTAGATCCATCTAGAAGGATAATAAATATCCTTGGAAAAGGATTTCGAAATAATAAATTTTCTTGGGATCCAAGGAGTCCCAATAAAGAGGAAAGAGAGAGAAAAATACCAAATTTGCAAATAATAGCATAATGTGATATATTACTGATGAATTTTGGAATATGGATAAAAGGGAGTATTTTCTATTAAAAGAAAACATGATTTCGTGGTAAATAATTAAGAGGCAAGTAATAGGAAGATAAAGGAAGAGATTTTCATAATACTAATATCCCAAGGAAAAGGAATATCAAAGGAATGAGGGAGAAAGAGAAGAGTTGCTTCTTTAATAAGGAAAATTGTTTCCTTCTAGGAAAGGGACTTATTCCCTCTTCTACGAATGCTTTGGGGCTTCGTACTCTCCCCTATATAAGGGGTAGAGCCCTAGTTCGAGGAAAGGAGAACCCACGATCCTTTGCTCTCTTCTTCAACCTTGCTATAGAGTTAACCCTAACCGGATGGAGGAAGTGCGATCCCAGGAGCTATGAGAGTAGTTACGACGTTCACAATGCTTCCACAAAGTCGGAGAGGTCTGGGCGGCTATTTTTGCAACTCCTCTCACCCGTGCGAAGCCTGCAAGAAGACCTGCAGGGTAGCTGCAGTCCGTCCATGGCGGCAGGCATGTTGGCCGTGATCCTGGCCAACTGGCCCCATGCAGGAGACGTCCTCACCTGCGAGAGGGCGCGGCGGAGGCGGGGGAAGGAGCTAGGAGAGCCAACGAGTCCATATCCATGAGAGGAAGATCTCCCCGGACCTGCAGCAGCGGCGCCCTAGGGCTGTTCGCGACGATGAAGAAGATCCAGCACATTGGACGTTTCTACCCTTCGAGACACAAAAGAACTGGTAGCCGAGCCGGGGGCATATTAGTAATTCAGTTATAATTTCAAAGCAAGCGACGCATTGCATGGAGGAGGCCGACGTGGCAGCCCCTCATTGGCCGAAAAGTAAGTATTTTTGCAAAATTCGTATCTATTGAACCGTAACTCGGATTAAAACAAACTTTATATGAAAATTGATCCCCAGAACGAGAGGAACCCAAAGAAATTAAGTTTGAAGCCTGATTCTTATTGAAATCTGAAAAGTAATGGAAGTAATCATCTTTAATGCTTTAATTCTTAAGGAACCCTATTTTTTGATATGATTAATGTGTTTAATAGGGTTTAATGGATCATTAGAGTTGATGTTAACCTGTTAAATGTAAAAAGATACATTATGTTCAAAAAGGAAGAGTTTTGCACATGATTTGTCTAATTTAGAGTTTATATGCTCGATATTCAAAAAGTGTATAAAGTTATCATATTTACTGGTTTAATTAGTGAAAAACCCTTGGAATTGATGATAGTTGAATATAGTGATGTTCTCTGAATGTTTAGAACGAATATTAACCTGTTGATAATAAAAGGATGATAATTGTACATAATTGGCTTAAATTAGGGTTTCTTATACCTAAGTTTGCATTAATGGGCTTAGAAACCCTAATTTAGGAGGGTATGCCTTTTAATGATTTTAATTGTGCAAATCCATGAATAAGACAATGTTATGTTGTTATAAATCCAATTTGAGTATAAAAGATCATTAATGTGGATATTTTTGGGGTTCCTAGTGTAGAAAGTGGAATTAATGATACATTAGGGTTTACTGACATAAACGATGAGAATTGTAGTAATTAGGGTTCCTAGAGAATCAAACTATAATTCTTTGTTGAGTTGTCAATTCAAAGAAACCTGAACATGAATGATTTTGAAATGACTGAAAATGATAAAGATAGTAGTTTTAGTGTAAAAGAGACATTTTGGACTTAATTGACTTTTAATGGTATCTATGATGTTGAAATTAGGGTTTGTGGACTAAACAAACATTAATAGTAATAAATGCATAATGAAGGCTAAAACCCTAAAGGATGACCTAGAAATCTTAAAGTGGAATCCAAGTAGATCTTGAGTAGGTTTGGGATAAAACAATGACACTTGGATGTTATGCATTAATTTCAGGATATTGATGATTGCTTGATTGATTGTTCCTGAGTATTAAATATTTGGACTTCAAGTTGCTCTGAACAGGTATGTGGTTACTTATGATTAACCGATTATGTTTCCCGATGGTTTCTCGGACGTTTAATCGCATTGAATGCAACTAAACTGTTTGGATGTTCATATTGCAATTATAAAGTGACTATGACTATCACTTAAAGTATATGCCTATAAACTCAGATCTTGGTTCTCTCTGTGGCATAATAGCTAACCTAGTACATGGCTGCCTATGGGTAGGTCCATCAGGTTAGAGAAAGTCCTAGTACATGGCTACCTATTGGGTAGGTCCATCAGGTCTATGGATGACCTAGTACACGGCTACCTATTGGGTAGGTCCATCAGGTCTATGGTTGACTTAGTACATGGCTACCATGGAGGTAGGACCATCAAGTCATAAGGAGTTAGATATTGGGCTATCTTCGGATAGTGCCATGCGACTCTATTACCTAAAAGAGAGGTGATATTCATGTCCATTGCAGGGACAGCCCAGAGTTCGAGAATATGTATGGATTGAGTTGTATGGCTTAAAATGTAATCTTGATTGTTAAATGATTAATTGAATGATTATATTGTTAACATAGTTGGAAATTATTTGTTTCCTCCACATACCAGCTTCGGCTGACCGACGTTTTGTTTGTCGGCATTTTAGGTACAATGAAAAGTACAAACAGTAAAGTGACACCTTGTGAATTCAAAGATTAAAGAACAAGGAGGAATTAGATAGAATAGTTCATCTAAGGTTAGAAGTTAGTCTGTTCCTAACTTTTCAAGGTATGCAAAGAAAAATTTTATTACCATTTTCAGTATAGTCTGTTAGAATTTAATAATTGTTTATGGTTATATGTCGAACCTTTGATCCGGGAATATGGGTGCGGCTTCAACCTCTTGGTCTCCCTTAATTGGGGGTTACTGAAAGGTGAGGTCGTAACATTTGGTATCAGAGCTTAGGTTCCTCATTTAACCATTAATAATTATTAAATTTTACAAACTCCATAGAACCCAAGGGAGTTATTAGAGGAGTATCCGAAAGACGGAGGTGTCTAGAAAGGGATCACGACCGGGGGCTGGCAAGATTTTCCTCCACACCGCTAGTCAGAATACGAGGACTCCTGGACCCGTGTGACCGCCTGGCCAAAGTCTTAGGGTATGAATCGAAATAAGATACCTTTAGGACTTCTCATCTTATTCATCCCTTCTCATCACAAAATTCCGATAAGGACCTAAAGGATTAGGGTTTTCTTTCTTCTCCTCACCCTCTTGAGGTATGGGTAAAGGTTAATAAGGTTTAAGGAATCCTCCACTAAATTAATGAAAGACATGTAAATAAGATGTCATGGACATAAGCTTAATAGATTAAGCGCAAAATAAATAATAGATACATGCTTAGGATGTATGACATAAGATGTCATGTCCTCGGAAGAGACCTGAGGCTAGACCTTTTTGTCAGGAGGATAAGTTAGTCTTGGAGATAGAGATCTCCATTGCAAGTAGAGACCTGGCACATCCTCTGAGGATGATGCTAACCCTAACCCTAAGTGAAGGTTAGAAAGAGATGAGTTGGACCAGGTGTTTGAAAGAACATGCCTTTGGGATGCCATAGGATCCATGGGTGACCTAGCACCTTTGGCAACCCAACCCTGGGAAGGGTCGTGCATGTTAGGGTAAAGGATAGTTCCTTAGATTATGATGTTAGTAAAGGACCATAGAAACCCTATGGGCTTGTACAAGTAGGGCATAGCTGGCACTTAGGGCACGTCATAGTGCTGACGATAGGATGAAACCCTGGATAATGAATTATGATGGAGCATAAAGGGTTGTGGATGATCTTGAGCAACCATAAGTGCGAACCTAGGCTTCACCCATGTAGAGAATGCTTTGGAGGATGATCCTTCTTGAAGAAAGGACCTCTTATAGAGAGGTTGGTTGTAGGGTTAGCTCTAGGGAGAGCAGGAAACCCAGCAAGAAGGTTGGAAGCCTAAAACCCTGAAAAATGGATGACAGTGGTTGCCTCATAAGTTGATGATATCTTGGTTGCCTTTAGAGGGACCAAACCCTAGACAGTGAAGATGAAGCATATGGTGCCTATGTGCCTACAGTATAGGTGTTTACCTTCTGAGGTAGGAAAAAGAGTTCCTTAGACCTAGAAAGGTTTAGTAGCGGGTTATGAGGCCTTGTACCTTGTTGGTTGTCCTTGAGGAGGACCCAACACTAAGTGTTGCTTGAGTTGAAGGATGACAAGGAGTGCGTGTCATGCCTTTTTCATGCTTGGTTTGTAGTTCAGAGACAGAGCATGCAGTGAACCTAGGGTTCCTAGGCCTAAGAGGGGAAGTGGTGTACCTAAGGCTCATAATGAGAAGTTGAGTTCCTATAGAAGCGAGCATAGTAATCCTCATGAATAGAGGAAAAGAGGAGCCCTTGAAGTTTAAGGTGTGTTTGATGAACCGCTCACAGCTAGGTTGATGATAAAGGAAAAGTTTGATCTTAATCGAGGAAAGAGGACAAGTATGACCTAGCATGGTACAGTAAGTGATCTGCTCATGCCTTAATGGCTTGCTAGGGTTAAGTAGGCTCGGGTGGATGTAAACCCTGGACCTAAGCTTTTGTGACCTTAGAGATAGTTTTCCTCCCATCCTGGGAGAGGGACCCCTTTGGAAGGGTGTATATCAGTTTTGTTGGTTCAAGGTAACCTAAAGAGGTCTCATAGGATCTTAAGAAGCTAAGTGAAAGGCACATAGTATGAGATTGAATCTACAGACCCATAGATATCCATCTCTAACTGCTTATGAATGGGTTACCATGGAGGTAACCGGTATGGGGCTTGACCAAGGTAGGCAGGTTGCCATGATCCCTATGAAAGGATGAAAGCCAGTCCATGAAGGCAGAAAGAGAGATGATGAAGACTTGGGTAAGGTTTTAAGTGAACATGTACTATAATGGAGAGTCCTAAGTCTATCCTAGGGTCAGGTAGGGATAAGACCGATGAAAGTAGGAGTTGCCTAATTCCCCAGTAGCACATGACCATAGGGTCGGGAGGTAACAACTATCATTGTCTGAGGGCCATGGGTTAGGAGATTGATCACCTTCATGAACTCATGAGACCCAAAGGGCATATGAGTAGGGCACTCCCTTGATGCATGAGGGAAGAGGGATGACCCCAAAAGAGTCGGCACCCTATAGACCTAGAGGAGATGACCAAGGATATAAATCTCAGTAGGTTTAAGATTAGTTGGTTATCATGATGTTCGTGCTATAGAGACATATGTGGCACGTTGCAACTTAGATGTAAAGGTGTATTGGCAAGGTGGGATGTACCATCTCTACTCTTGGAACAGGAAGAACTTTGTATTTGGACTGCAGCCAAATGCTTATTTCCTCTTGTTATGGGGGTGAGAGATAGGACATTATACATGTCATACACCAAGGATAAGAGATGATGTAGGTTGGAGCGTTGCCACCAGAAATGGGGATAGAGAAGATATCTTACCATGGTAAAGTGAATGATACATGGATGGTTTGCAAACACTAAGAGGAATGAGGTGGTCACCTTATGAGGATGTTTTTTTTTATCATGAGCTATAAAGAACTTACAAGTTTACCAGGTCGAGTTGATCACCATGATGATGAAATCAAAGAGTGTTCTTAATGAAGATAGACATAGAGTTTGGGGTGAGATGATAAGTGAAATACATGGAAGTGTATGTCTTCAACGTTACCTAATACCTAAGGATGTGAAGTGGTAATGGATGCTCTGGTTGAGACACATCTGACTTGTTGGACTAGAAGCTAGAAGAGGTTGCTTGGCTAACCCTAAGTTCAAAAAGGAGAGGTGTTTGGGTAACACTCAGATATAACAAGATACATTGGAAAGTTAATGGTTGTTTGGTTAGCCAGTCTAGTCCTTGATACAATGAAAGGATGGTGGTAGAACCTCAAGTGCACTTCTTTGGAAGAGAAGGTGATGAAACCCCGACTAGAGTGGTTTAGGGTTTCGGAGGAATCAATCTCGGAAGAATCATGACATACAGGAAACCGTGATACACCATAGAAAATGGCAATAGCACTTCGAATGCTTAAGATGAAGTTGCATGTGGTTTATGGCCATGCAAGCCAGGAGGTAAAGGACGAACCCCAGTAACCCAGTGTATCGATATAGAGGATAAAAGAATCCCTGAGAGGGAATGAGAGCTCAACACTATGGATGTTGTGATAGGTCTTCCCGGGACTGAGGGAGGTCGAGATGCAATATGGGTTATGGTAGACCTCCTTACCTAGATGACATAAGAAAGAAAGAGTTCTGTCAAGGGACAGATCTAGTTGAACTACCCATGAGAGAGATGGTTCAACTACACCATGAAGAGAGTTCAAAGGTTCTTGAGTTTGGCCTAGAGGTTCACTTCCATAAAGTGGAAGTAGGTACATAAAGAACTCAATGTTGGTATAGTTATCACCCCTAACTATGGTTAGTATGATCCAGACTAAAGGGTCTGATGAGGGCATGTGTGCTCGTTCAGGGTGATATCTAGAGACAGTTCTTATTCTATGAAAGATGTGACAATGACCACCATAGCCAGTATCAGGTTTTATATAAAGCTCTATAAGGGAGGATGTGTCGGTCACCACTTCAGTAAGGTGATGCTGGTGAAAGGACCACATGATGGTTAGAAAAGTACCACCTGATGGTTAGAAAAAGGGACCCCAGTGCGTGTAGATGAAGTCACTTTGATTGTGCAAGGGCTGAAAGGAGCCTAGAGACGATGAAAGTCATGAGCAGATGCAAACTAGAATGACATACAAGTTACTGTGGGAGAAATTGTGACATGAAAATCCGACCCCTCTAAGTTATAACTAAGAGAGCTGAGTCCCCGATACATGGGTCCATTAGAGATGGATGGGTGGAGAAGGTTAGGTTTGACCCTACCCCTCAGGATAGAGTAAGGGGAGATGTTTTCCATGTGTCCAATTTAGAGCACTATGTGAGGTACCCCGACCATGTGATGAACAATGAACCTAGTGAGCCCCAAGGGAGGCTGAAATGGCATGAGTCACCTGTGTAGTTTATAGACGCCAGGATGAAAGAACTCAGAGAAAAGAATATGTGATGATAAAGGTTCTTTGAAAATGCCATGGGTACGGAAAAGCCACATAGGGGCCAATGATGGACATGGAAAAGTCTTATCCTGAATTGTTTGTTTGCTTGCCTGAATTTTGAGGACAAAATTCCTATAAGAGGGGAAGGATGTTATAACCCCAATTTTTGGGTTCAATTGGTGAGAAATGTAATTTCTCATATTAAAGATATTTGAACAAATAATGACATAATTTGCTTCAAATAAATGGATTTCATTTACAATAGCCTTGATGTTTGTGTTGTGGGCTTTATTGGCTATTGGGCCCAATAACAAGGAAATAACAAAGAAAATTCAATTAGTGAATGAATAATTGAATATTTGAGAAAGGAAATATGTAGAAACCTCTAGAAGGCAAATCCAAAGAGGATTTCGTGCCTCTTGGGTTCCTTGGGTTCCAAGGAGTCCAAAGTTACAAAAGAAGGCAATAAGAAAAGAAAAGTTTAGTTAAGTATTTCTTTAATAAGAAAGAGATTGAAAATAATGTTAAAATGTTAGAAAAAAGTAAGAAAAGGTGTAATTAGGAGATCCTTTGTGGAATTTCGTGTTTCAAGGATTTCTAATGATAAAAGGAATACCCATGAGGAAAATAAAAGATAAATAAAGAGAAATCCTCAAAAAGAGATATTTTAATGAGAAATAAACATGATAATGTAAAATAAGGCTTTTAGATCCATCTAGAAGGATAATAAATATCCTTGGAAAAGGATTTCGAAATAATAAATTTTTTCGAAATCCTTTTCCAAGGATATTTATTATCCTTCTAGATGGATCTAAAAGCCTTATTTTACATTATCATGTTTATTTCTCATTAAAATATCTCTTTTTGAGGATTTCTCCTTATTTATCTTTATTTTCCTCATGGGTATTCCTTTTATCATTAGAAATCCTTGAAACACGAAATTCCACAAAGGATCTCCTAATTACACCTTTTCTTACTTTTTTTCTAACATTTTAACATTATTTTCAATCTCTTTCTTATTAAAGAAATACTTAATTAAACTTTTCTTTTCTTATTGCCTTCTTTTGTAACTTTGGACTCCTTGGAACCCAAGGAACCCAAGAGGCACGAAATCCTCTTTGGATTTGCCTTCTAGAGGTTTCTACATATTTCCTTTCTCAAATATTCAATTATTCATTCACTAATTGAATTTTCTTTGTTATTTCCTTGTTATTGGGCCCAATAGCCAATAAAGCCCACAACACAAACATCAAGGCTATTGTAAATGAAATCCATTTATTTGAAGCAAATTATGTCATTATTTGTTCAAATATCTTTAATATGAGAAATTACATTTCTCACCAATTGAACCCAAAAATTGGGGTTATAACACAAGGTATGTGCCTTAATTTAGAAATTCATGAAACATGTCTAGCTCGTCTACTAGCCTTTGGACTCCCCTAGGCATAGATTGATATGAATATATTATAGGGGAAGAAGTGATTAATACATCTGTATGTAGATTTAGAATATGGTCCTTGAAACAATAAAATCACCACTATAAGAATACAAAGGGAATAGAACCATAGGGTTCATTTAGTTGTAAAACTACAATTAAAGGCAATAAGAAATAATAAATAAGTATAATAAATCTTAGAATGGTAAGTTTCATATAATTGATAACATCCATTTGGAACCGATAAATATATGTGGGAGTGATTTAACATAAAATTTGTTAATTAATTCAGTATAATCAATCACCATTTTGGTGGGATGAGCTAAAGTGTCTAAGGAAGGATATTTAGTGAATATTATGGCATAATTACTCCTAATCCACTTAGTTGGTGATGGGGTTTCCTTACTTTACATACCGCCATGACCAAAGTGATGTCTACCACTTGGGAAAACCTTAATCTGGAACTTAGTCACTACCCTGGCTAAGAAAATGTGTGTATGTTTAATCACCTTAAATAGAGAAGAGATAAATGACAATATGTTAGGACTTATATGGAAAACCCTACTGGTATAAATCTTGTTCAAAAACAAAAAAAATCCTAGAACTTATATGAAAAACCCTACTGGTACAAATCATGTTCAGAAACAAAAAAAAATGCTCATGATAACCTTGACAAAAAGACTGACCAGTCAAGGATAAATAGTATGTTATCCTTGTATATATGTAATTCTAACAAAAACATTGTTACCAACCAAATTAAAAAAATGGATGACATTTAAAACTTCATCATGATCCATAATCATATTATTTTATAAATATTAGGCCTCTAGACTTTGAAACTGCCAATTTTTAGAGAGGTATAATACTTGGACAATTTATGTTGAAATAAGCATCAATGTCAAACTATACCCAACAAAAGTGGAGAAATTAAAATGAAGTATACCTAAAGTTTGACCCATTAAAATGTCACATAAAAATTAGTGAAAATAAAATTATGTAAAATTTGATGAAGTTTTAAGTTTGTCTATATAAACTATTGTCTATCCACTAATCTTGTGGCGTATCACAAAATTTTTATATTCATAATCTAGACTCTTAGCCTAGAAATGTATACATGACCCTATAGGCGTTACATGGACCAGGCATCACAAAGTACTTAGATGACTATTTATGTTTCATAGAAATATAAACATTGAAAATGTGCCAAGAAGTTGGGATAATAGAGTAATAGTAATTAGAAGGTAGACATGAGATGACCGGGACTTGGTTCTCGCATTTTTCTTGGCTATTTTAGTTTTATGTTGAAATGTTTTCTCTTCTTAGAAAAATTATTTTTAATATAATGCTAAATGTACACAAAAATGATTTAATGCAATTTTATTGATGTTTTCTCGATCTCAGTCACAATTTAGGAGGTATTAGAAAACCCTAGAGGAGATTCACATGAAACCCTAGAGGAGAAACCTAGAGTTGGTGAAAGATACTACACTATAGTTGACATGCCTGTTTAGATCGCTAGTTGAATCCTATAAGGGGTGGAGAATAGTACCTCACTGGACTAGTGATACAACGATTTCAAGGAAGAAATCTAATTTAAGGGGTGGAGAGTTGTAACATATAGGAATTTGTATAATAAACTCATCTTAGATCTATAGTTCACACTTCCCCTTTACATGAGTCCATTTTACAAATTGGTCCTTCATTCCAAGATCAATATGATTTCCTTGTCCAAATATTATGTCAATTTGTACTAATTAGTCACGAGGAAAGGTTACTTACTCTTAGTTAAGTTGTGACCTTCTTTTTGAATAAAATTTACAAATAAATCCCTCATATGATGTCAAAATCATTTTACCTAATTATATTCTTTGGACCTTACATTTATAAATTTCTCTTGTTTGACACGTAATGGCCTTGGAATCAATTTAATATAAAAATATACTAAAATATAATTAATTTTGGATATATGATCCAAACCTATACTATAAATGGAGGCATTGATATTTTTAGAACAAAGCTCCATAGATTGAATGAATGGTAAAATTCTCACTGCAATTGGCATTATATTCTAATAGTTAAGAAATTTGGAATTTATGGATATAGGAGGTTTAATAAGAAATTTATTAGGGTTAAATACACAGGTATTTGGAAGAGAGAAACCCTTGTTATTCAAGTGACTCTCACGCTAACAACCATGGGACTTGGCATATCTTTCTTCTATGTTTCCTCTTTACCTCCCCTCATCTCCTTCCTCTAACTCTCCCTAAAACCCTAGTCACCTCGACTTATGTATATGATTACATCACTAATCAAACACCCTCAGACCATGGAAGATTACCTACTTCACCTATCGCCATTCTCCCTAGCCATCATAGATCTACAACCACATCATCTCCTCCATCCCCGTTAACATCCTCATCATTATCAGTAGAAACTTAAGACTGCCATCATGCAAAACTAGCAGTCACGCTAACACGACCTCACCCCTCCCCAACGTTGGACTCCAACAACATCATCCTAAAGTCAATGACTTCCTTATGTCATATAACTAATCGTCACCCCAACCCCGCAGAGGCATCAAGTAGCCAATAGTTTCTAGATGTCGATGGACATCGCCTATTACTTCTCCAACTACTGACCCTCTTTAGCTTATCCTAACAACACTATCAATGATCCCGAGCCCCCTACAAACACCAAGATGGTGATTCCTATCACTTCCACCCGTCTAACCTACAACTACAAAGGTTCTACCACCTACAAGTGCCTTTTCCAAGCCCCTCCTGAGGAGATCCATGACCTAATTAGAGAACTCAATCCATTTAATGCTCACTTGGATACCCTCTCAAAAAAATCCACAAAATCTCTTCCTCTTCCAACTCATTGAAGACACCAATGAATTCAATAAGGAAATTCTTCTTGTTATAGTTTGTTCATGTCTGCAACTAGGATTTGACTCCAGAAGTTCAGACAACATCACCTACACCTAGCGCCCAATGCAAGGAAGATCTCACTTCAGTGTACATTCCAAAAGGAATGATGATTGAGTGATCGATCACATGATATCAATACTACTAAACCACCCTAATGCCATTAGACTTCACCACTATGGACTTTGGCCCCATTGCTAAGCATCTCCTCCTCAACCAAAACTATGGGATCACCGATCATCCCTTCTAGTCTCCACCTCACTATAGATCCTAAAAACTTGAAGAAGAGGAACCTCTCCCGAACCATTGGCATACAATTATATTCCCTACAATCAAATGTTACGACCTCAATTCTCAAGGAAATGATGTTGTTGAAGATGATCAAGAACCCAATCACCTAGAATCAATTCCACTAATACTATGAACATGCAACTCAGAGAACATGCATACCTCATGGGTAGTTTACTTGCATATTTGTAATTTTTGTAAAGAACTGGATAGATACATACATTATAAAACATTCAAATCAACTCATCCTTGATGATCAATTATATTAAATATGACACATAGTAATCACAACTCTCGATACACAAATATTTATATCTACATGTATTTATTATAAAGAATATGATATGTATCCACGATTATTAATATCTCAACCAACCTAACTTATAGAAATTGGTATATAAGGGAAAGAATTGATATATATATATATATATGTATACATACATATACATATACATATATATGTATGCATATATATATATGTATGTATATATACATATACATATACATATACATATACATATACATATATATATATATATACATATACATATACATATACATATACATATACATATACATATACATATACATATACATATACATATACATATACATATACATATACATATACATATACATATACATATACATACACATACACATATACATATACATATACATATACATATACATATACATATGTTTATGTATATATATATATATTTATAAATATATATACATACATAAAGGTTGCTCTTATAAATATACACATGGAGAGGTTTTACAAACACAATCTTAGTTTAAATAGTTTGTGGGTATAACAATATATTAAAATACTATATTATAATTCATCGAAATCCTACTTGTGTTGGGAAACACAGTTGAGACCTAAGTATACGACTAATGTATGATGAACTAAAACCCTAACACGTATACACTTTATGATATTTTGAAATACAAAAAGGACCTTGGAAGTATATTTATACTAATGGATCAAATTTGAATAGTTGTGGTACATAAGAGAAAACATACATAGAAGGAAGATGCTTCTACGATATAAGTATGGGTAACCTAGACATGTTTATACTATCTTAGATAAAAATGAATAATTAATGATAATGATTGTAAAAACCAATATCAATAATATGTGAATCTATTTTACAAGATGATGTTATATTTAATTATAAGACTTTAATCATATGAATATACCTTAGTTGATACCCTAGAAAAGATTAAAATGGGAAATACGTGAATTAAACCCCTAAAATAGAAACCATATCCACCTATAATAATGATAAAGTTGAATTTGAATGACACCTAATTCCAAGTCATATCATGACAAATATTTCTCTGAATTTGTATATCTTTCTCTTTATTGTCTTTTGGTGTTAATACTTGGCATTTTTGCATTTTTGGATATGTTTGACTCAAAGATATGAAATTGTGTTTTTATTTGGAAAGATATTTCCCTCATTGATTGCATGCATGATTAGATAGTTTGGTTGACCAAAAAATTGATTTTTATCTTAGCCTACCTCTTTGAAAGGCTGCCAAGACTTATTCTTGAAAAATAGTATCACAACATTTAAATGTCAAAAAGGGTAGGTTAGTGCCCCTAATTTAGTGAGATTACAATTCCACGCCTCTGGATAGGTAAAAGACATAGGGTCCCTTAGGATATTGGGAACTTTAGTTAGTGTGTTGTTGTTCTATGTAGGAGAGAACACATGGCTTCCCCAACACTAGACATTGATATGTGCTATCCACATGCAAATTGAATTTCTAGTCTCAAAATTGGATATTGAATCTTCTTAGATTTGAAATCCATTTTTACAATTTGATCTTTAATATATTATTTAAATCTTTCACTTGGTCATAAAAATTCTTGTATATATGTTCATATTCTTTAATTTCCAAAATATCCATTTTGTACAAGCTTTATTGACCCATATTTCCCTCCTTGGGATCAATGCGTGGTTTTATTCCTTTGGGAATTCATGGATTGGTGATCAAAGAAGACCTAAAAGAAACATGTAAGAGTTGCCCACTATTAAAGAGTAGATTGAAATTCATGCTTATATTTTTAATCATATGTATAAGCTTCCATGACTTTGATGTCAAGCATTACGATAAAAAGTTTTTTTTAATATTTTCTGATGAAATATTGTAAATATTTGATCATAAGATTGAGTCTTTACACACTTTGGGTTTTGTTCAACTAATATTATTGAACTTTGTATATGTTGTTTTTGCATGAAGAAGTTACAATTGTTAGAATTATAATAAAAACAACAAAGCAAAATATGTAGAAATCATGTATCAAATCATTTGGGTAAATGATACCAAGTCATATGGTATGTGAACTATAAAGTTTGCATTATCCCTATGTCAAATACTCTTAGATCAAAATTGATGAAAATCATTTACATAATTTGTATTTATAGTCATATAATGTTTGCTCTTTCTTAATCTTTTATATATTACTTGGATGTTTTGTTTCGAATGGACATTAAACAACATCAATGATTTTTTGATATAATAAATATTGTAAATCAAAGCATGAACATATGGTATCACTTTTGGTTCCAATGAACTACTAATTTTGTGTGTGTAAATCTACAATAGTTGTAGTCTGTTTTGTTCCAACAAAAGTTCAAAATGATGCAGGGTAGTCATACATCAAGTTGTAGCATCTTATATATATTCATTTTGTTGAGTGAAACTTAATTGAAGTGTAAAGCTTTTGTTACTAGCCTTAGATGATAAGAACATACTAAATTTGTGGTGGTACAGTCACAAAAATATGCATAATTGGAGAATATCTCCAATTATGGACTAAAGGATAGTATACACAATTAATATACATGTATATTGATAAATATAAATATAAAAACACACACACACACACAAACAAACACACACACACACACACACACACACACACACACACACACACATATATATATATATATATATATATATATATATAGAGTCAGGCTAGAATACACTCGAGTGTACGGATCGCACGAATACACTCAAGTGTATTTGCATATCTAGACTATTTTTTGTAAAATGTAAACCATTGATCTTCACCGTCATACTATAACTAGGCTACATACAAATTTTGAGCCCATTTGGATGAGTGTAAGTCACTCATCCAAGGGAAACAAAATCGACGCGCGAAACTAATTTGAAATGTATATTTTTTGCGGTCTTCATAACATGAGCTATACATATCCAAATGTGCTCAAATTTTGCGTATGAGTTGTTCATGAGATGTTTAATAAGATCAATGGATTAGATTTTCAAAAAACATATTGCATCATGAAAAACTACTTGAGTGTATTCCGCTCCGGATACACTCGAGTGTATTCTAGTCTAACTCTCTCTCTCTCTCTCTCTCTCTCTCTATATATATATATATATATATATATATATATATATATATATATATATATATATATATATGCATTTTTGCCAAGAGGTACGTTCTTTCATCCTTCCCTTATCATATAGGGAAAATTAGCCAAAATGAACATCTTGCTCATAATCGTGGGTCCATCTCCATCATCAACCTCACCCTCAACAAAACAATCAAATTATAAAAGGCAATTAAATAATAACTCCTAGTATGCATAATCGGAAGCTATCTCTACCAAGACTTATCTTTACAAAAAGTGTCACTACACATTTGATGGAACATGAATTATAGGATCTCAGTATAACATGAGAAAATGATACCATTTTAATTAATGAAAAACAATTTGGTTTTGGATTGAAACATGGGCTATTAGAATACTCAATTATTAGCTATATAGGGAATATCATTTGTAAAAGGAAAATAAATAATTTAAGAAGGAGGCATTTTTTGACGTACAAATATCTCACTTATTTTTCATTTTTTTAAACATAAATGAAATATCATCTAGAGGAGGTGGTACCTTTGTTTGTAGATGTATATGGACACTCTCTACTACATTCTTTTTCTATAAGGGTAATACCAATATATCTAATTTCATTTGGAGGAACTATGACTAGTTCCCTAACTCTCTTGTTAAACTGGTTCGTTTTTTATGTTAACATTCTATTAAAAACAACAATACAACTATCATATACATTCATGAGGGACAAAACCATTGTCGACTCTATATGTCTAAGCCTTACATTTTTTTTCCAAAATTAATTAGACTAAACCAAATGGGAGATTATCTACTTGTTTATTTGTTTACAGAAACTATATAACTAGAGAGAAGATGTTCTACTTTTTCTTTGGATTTTGAGTGAAAAAATTTCATCACATAACATGATCTAATCTGTAAAAGTAGGCGAGCTTCTTATCAACAGATGACATTGATGTCATGGAAAACAATGCCATGTTGTTCAATTATTCTCAGTTGTGATTTGTGGTTAGAAATTTTATATTGAAGTCATTACCATGATTTAATGTGGTAAAATATATTTGGAAAAAGTCTAATAAAACTTGTGGTAACTAATATTGTTCAATATTTGAACAAAAAATTGGTTATTGGATGTAAATAAAACATAATGAACCATGCACATAAAATAGTTAAGCTTCACAAATTAAAATTCATGCCCATATTGGTTTGTATAAAATGTAAATGATGTATGCCATTAGAACATGTGGAATGAAATGAGAAGTCAACCAAACTAATAAGTCACCAAGATGCATGGTAATAGAACCCAAAGACAAGAAACAGAGAACAACAAAAGAGAAGAGCGACCTTTACTTGACATATAGTATAACATATAATAATAAAAGAGTTCTTCCAAATAGTAAATGACAACACCAACATAAAATTAATACAATGAGTAATACCATTGCACTTTTCTCATACAAATTTTTACCATTGTTGTGACTTTTCAGTCCATAAATCACTACTTAATCATATTACTGTACACAGGGTTCACTTGCAACGAACAAGCATACACACACATACATATATACGTATATATATGTATATGTGTGTGTGTGTATGTGTGTGTGTAAACAAGTAAACACACACACACATAAAAAGATGGAGTTTTTTTCAACAAATTACAATAGTGTCATTTTTTCACTTCTAAAGCCTCGTGACCAATTAGATTCCAAGAATTTCAAAATGCTACGATCTCCTTGGCTCTCACTCTTCTCACAAATTTCCCCATTTTCTCATTTTTAGTAAACAATTTTCTCTCACATTTCTCCACTATGTTGGCTAATGTGTGTGGCTTTCATCCTAAAACATCCTCACCTTCTCAAGAAAAAGAACATGGCATGCCTAGAATGAGAACATGTTCCAATATAAGGATATGATGAGAACCATCTACACATCTAAAAAAAATGACAACAATAAAACCTCTCATGACATTTGCAACCAATTCAACAAACAAAGATGCTCTTTTGGATTCTCCAATTCTATAAGGACATTGCTTTCACAACATGCATGTTTACTCTACAAAATATTTAGAACAATTAGATAGAATACCTCCCTATTTCTTATAATAAAGTTTCCATCATATGCAGGTCATCATCAAATACATTTGACTCGTTGATTTCTGCATGATCACCATGAATGTTAAATAGGAATGAATGTTGATGGCTCAAAGCACTAGTTGTTGTCTTATGCATGTAAACTTCACCATTTGAAAATATTCTTAATGAATTAGCACCAAGTCCTTTTCATTTCACCCACACACATTTTATTGCTACATATATGCATGATAGATGTGTGGAGAAAAGAAGAAACACATCCAATAGATTGGAGAACTCTCCTCCTTTTACAAAAATGCCAAAATCATCACTTTCTAGACACCAAAACTATTGCAAATGTTTTCTTTCCACAATGAGAGAGGATGATGAGGACCAAAGCAAATGAAAAACTACTATAACAATCCAAATTTTGTTACAATTGGCACTCAATAACCACCATGAGATCCTCAATCATTGACATCTTCCAGTATATGAAAGGGAGAAGATGTGAAGCTAATAATAAGGTATTCATCTTCTTTATACCCTCTTGGATGTAAATGTGTTGGTCTTGACATTATAGTGGTTATAGTTAGTTATTAGTGCTTCAGACAACCAAGTTCCTACTGGTGAACAACAATCTCAATGTGCTATAGGGGTGACTTCCTAATCAACTTCTTACATCATCTTTATGGGGCTATAAGGTTTTACCATAGACGATATGGTGGGCATGGTCTGGTCAAGTCTGGTCTAACCCATACTAGACAACATATCGTGGTCTAAAAATATTCAAGACCAAGCTTGACTTTTAAAAGAATATAGAATGAACCTTATTTGACTGCTAAAGTGGTCAAGTTTGGTTAACTTCGGTCTAACAATACTATTACCTAGTATATAATAGTTGCACATTTCAATCAAGAGCAATATAAAAATAGTTCAACAATAATTTGATTCAATTTTGATGTCAATTTATTGAATGTCTTCAATAAAAATCATACTTCAGTACCATAAGATAAAACTTATGATCAAGTTACTAGATGGAATGTTTTACATATTACATGCAATACCTAAATGTTAATTTGTCTAATATATATATATATATATATATATATATATATATATATATATATATATATATATATCAGATACAACATTAACATGACAATCAATTGCAACACTAATAATAAATATGATATGAGATAATTTAAAATATTATTTATACATCAACTAAATCATGATTAGAATAATCTACTTGAGTATATATATATATATATATATATATATATATATATATATATATATATATATATATAGAGAGAGAGAGAGAGAGAGAGAATGCAAATACACATACACAAAATTGGTTAAGTTTAGTCTGATTGGTTAACCATTTACCAGACCATGACCCAACCACTTAAGAATGGTCTGAATAGTTTCCAAACAAAATTTGACTACAATACCTATCCAGACCAGACTTAACCAGAATGTTTGATCTAGTATAGTTTGGTATGATGATTAAGTTTGGTTTTTTATCCATCCCTAGTAGATGATATAAATTAGAAAATTTGTATAACAAATGCTCTTAACATCAATCAGGAAACCAATTGTGGGCTAGACTACCAGCATGTCTAGTTGATTATCATGACGTAGATCTCACCAATGCTAAACATGTCATATTACTGGATGTTGTTATTATGCATTTTGATAGTAGAAATGTTGAGATCGTGACGAATCGACCCTTCTAAAAGACTTTTCCTAAGACTCCATTTGGTTTGTCGTAACTGGTCTAAAAAACTTATAAACTGGACTTTCTTAAGTAGTTCTTTATGATTGATTTAAAGTAAGTGTTGGAACTTGAGTTCCATGACTTGCAATGATTTACAAATTTACATACAAAATATTGTTCCTGAGTTCCCTCTTAAAAGAGCGGAAAACAAGTCCTGGGACAACTAACAACATTTCTTCTATAATTGTATTCTTCATTCGTCATAAGTGACACATGTAAAATATTTATAACTAGAAATATTAGCAATGTAGATCTAGTTTGTTGCTAAAATCGCAACATTAGAAATATTAGCAATGTGTGTGTGGGGGGGGGGGGGGGCTAAAAGAATTGTGTACCCGAGTACATGCATGTAGCTTACATCTACCCATCGTCATTAATTATTATTGTGAAATCTTATTAAACAATCTAATGTTATGTATGTGATGCATACTCCTCAGATAAGATGTGTATAAAAAATCACTGTAATCTGATATTCATACATCATCCTTTGAAAGAATATGTGTATCTAGTAATCAACGGTAAGTTGAAAAACTGCAGAAACTGTTGCATGATATATTCATATATCTCATGATCCATATGAGATATAGTGATGATTTTCTAAACACATCTAATCTATATAGTGTTGAATCAATCCATGTAGTTGGATTATGTGAGAATACTCCACATTTGTCATTTTAATGACAGATTCACATAAGATACATGTATCGGCCAATACACACTTCCTAACCTCTATATATGTGTGCAGTGGCGTAGCCACGTTAAGACCAGAGTAGGCAAGTGCCCCACCCAAATTCTATGATTTTGCAGTAGTGGGTACAAATTTTGACTATGATTTTGCAGATTATTACCCATAGTGCCCCACCTGATACAACCTTATGTGTATTTACATTAATGGTGCCCTCCCTATGGATTTTTCTCGGCTCCGCCGCTGTATGTGTGTGTGTATACTTGTATGTATATAGACACCCCACACGATACAAAAATACATATACTAGTAATCAACATGTTGCATGCACGTTTAGACTCGCTAAAGGTCAAGATGTGATTTATCTATATTTAATATTGGCAGTTACTTATCTATTTAATATATGCACATACAAATTTATGCAAAAGAAATATGTAATTATGGTTGTAATAATAATTACAAATAATATGAAATTAAATTTAATGTGGTTTTTATTATTAAGAGAGATCTTTAAATTAATAACTAATCATATCCCATGCTTCATCGACCCTTTACTCCATGCGACATGTAAACTTTGTCTGAACACCAACCTTTTGTTTTGCTCCTTGTTGGTACATAATCACCAAAGGTAATGAAACACACGTGATTCCTAGAAACCTAATAGTGTCCACCGAGATATTTAGCATTTTATACTTCATTCTCCATTTGTTGCAATTATCTTATATGAACAAGTCCTTGTAGCATGGCGATCATTTTATTTGTTAAAAACATTGTACCAATCATTTGAAGTCTGAAAGCACACTTTAATGTCCCATATGGAAACTTATGATTATTGTTCCATCAAGAAATAGACTTCATGTTGTCAGAGGATAAACTAAAAATTACGTTAGTTTATGCATCATGCCAATATTCAATAACATGGAAATCTATTAGAGTAGTTTAAGAGGACACGCTATGTCATCAACAAAAACTTATACACAGTATTATTTTTGAACTCCATTTAGTCTTTGATTTTTTATTCAAATGTGTAAAATTCAAAATAAACTAAAAATCTAGGGGGAATGAATAGAATACAACAACTTTTCCTGGTTAGAATAATATTTTAGCTCTCCATTGAAACTCATAGGCCAACTTCCAACTGGTTACAATTTTGTTCATACATTTCATGGACAAAAGTAGGGTTGAGCCATGCATTTTTGTTACTTCCATGAGTGGGCGAGGAAATTAGAAAATTTCCAAATTATATGTCCATTACTCATTTAGTGAATACATTATTATAAGTCTATATAAAGAAACCAACAACAAAATATTACAACTAGTCATTTTCTTCCACAAAAATATTAATGTGATCTATGCTTTATAGGAAGCAAAGAATAGTTTGGAAAAGAAACCATGAATTAAAAGTAGGTATAATTAATTTTTTTCAATATATGTTTCCTCATTGTAAAAAATATAGAAAAATCATAGATAAAGATAATACATACAATTATGTCTTATTAGGTTTAACAAGTAGTGATTGAGAAGAACACAAGCAACAACCCAACAAAAAATTGAGAAGAACACACTTTAGAACTATAATCCAAGTTGTAGTCTTTAACATATTGACATTAAATATGGTTGCCTCTATCTCTCTCTCTATCCAAGTAAATACACATATGCATATGTAAGTATTATATTATACTTTTATAATACAATAGATATAAATATAAGTAAGAAAGCTAAAAGTATATACAATCTTGTAAAATAGTAAGCCCACATGTTATATGCATGTGAAAGTAATTAATTTTTTTAATAAGATAAATATCAAATTCACAATATTTATAATTTTGTGTATAACCATTGTCCTTAATAAATAATTAAGTGAAATACATACATCTTTCTAGGGATGAGTCACTATGAATAAATAAATATCAAATTTGTGAAGATAAAAATATGAATAATATTGAATATTTCACTAAGAATGAAACTTATCTAATCCCATTATTGTTCAAGAGGTTGACATTTATCGATGACCATACCAAAATAAATAATAAAATATGTGTAACAGAGTCATCATAATATGGGGGCAGTCGATAGCTCAAGTGGCGCAACTCGGTAACACCTTAATGAAAGGTCTCAGATTTGACTCTTGGCCTCAATCATGGTGCAATAGTGGCCGACATTTTACTAGGTGCGTCGTGGTGTCCTCCCAATGACACGGATGGTCCCAGAATTTACTCTTGGCTGGGTGGGGTCCAATAGTGGCTGATCCCCAGAGGGGTTCCTCGTATAAAAAAAAGAGTGTCATCATAATAACTTTTAATTTGTTTTCTATTTTACAAAGAAAATGGTGGATACTTTAAGGGCATGGGGATCAGCCACTAAGGGAAGAGTGCACTCTTGGCCTCGATCATGGTGTAATAGTGGCCGGCATTTTACTAGGTGCGTCGTGGTGTCCTCCCAATGACACAGATGGTCCCATAATTTACTCTTGGCTGGGTGGGGTCCAATAGTGGCCGATCCCGGAGGGATTCCTCATATAAAAAAAAGAGTACCATCATAATAACTTTTAATTTGTTTTCTATTTTGTAAAGAAAATGGTGGATACTTTAAGGGAAGAGTGCACACAATTTCACTACTAAGTTGGAACCACTAAGGGCATGAGGTAGTTGACTGTTGTCGGGTTTCTATTTTCCACAACATGATTCTATTCACATGATACTTCATGCATCCTTATAGAATAGTTTCTTAAAAATTATATGAATGAATAACTAGTTTCAATCACGGTCATGTATGATAACATGAATCTTTTTCATTGCAGGCCCAATGCACTTATTTACAAATGCGCACATATAGTCAAAATCCCAAACAAAATTCCAAGTTGAGTTTTCCCTACCCATCATGCAAATCATCATCATTTTCTCTTGGTGGTGTTTTTTTCCTTCTACTCTTGATGTTGTGTCAGTGGTAATGGTGGTTCAAAATGTAGGGTCAAATCTAGTTCTTCCTCCTTGGAATCACTCTTGTAGGCAGATGATGGTGGTTGGTTCAGATTGAGCGACTCTTCATATTGAATAGGATGCAATGACAGTGGTCCAAGTTTGGTTGTGTTAAGAGTAGAGGATTTCTGGATACATTGGTCACACTATCCTCAACGACCCAACACCAATAAAGGAAAGCAAAACAAAATTTTGCATTTTTGGATCTAGAGGGTTCTAAGGCGGTGGCCTGGGATCAAGCCTAGCATGTGCTAGTCTTGTGTCATGTACGGGAACACGAAGGGTAACCGTGACGGTGAAAGTGGGTTGGAAGAATTTTGAGGAGTTGAAACTCATTGCTCGACCGAGGTGGTTAGGAGCCAGCGAGAGCATTAAGTTTGACATCTCTTTTAAAACATACAACGCATGTGTCCACTGCAATTTCCCATTGTTGATATTAGGCTCCTATTAGTTTGGTGTAAGTCATAAGTTCCGTGGAACTCTTTTTTTAGAAACTCTTGTTCAGTTTCTAAAATTTGAGTTCCATTCAGTTCCAAGTGATTGGTTTGTTGTAAGTGTAAATATAGAAATCATTCAAAAATATTTTTATTTTTTATTGTATAATATAAATAAGTAAGGATGACAAAGATATTAAAAAAATTATATCTGTGAAAAAATCATAATATTTTTAAATCATCATAACCTCAACAAGTGCTTATGGCACATATGTTTCTCCTTTAAAAAATATTTTATTATGGTGTAATTATAATCTTAATAAAAATATTATAATTAAAGTCACATCACATTATTTTTATTTCACTTTATATGTGCAAAGTATTGTAATAATTTCTGGATTTCATGTGCACGTAAATATAAGTTTTGCTTCATCATTGTTTAACATAATGTAGAATATTTCTTTATATTATTTTTGTAGGGAATTATGACTATATTATTTGTACATTATTATAGTTAATTATAATTTTTCACATCAAATTGTTTAAACATGAAGAATAAAAAATTAGGTAAATCACATTTTGCACATGGTATGGTGTATTTTTTCATGATGTTTGTATTTATTTTTGGTTATAGTGTAAAATATTTTACATAATGCGATTATAATTTATGAAATTTGGTCATATTATATTATGATTTTAGCAACAAACTAGATCTACATTACTAATATTTCCAGTTATAAATATTTTACATGTGTCACTTATGGCGAATGAAGAATACAATTATAGAAGAAATGTTGTTAGTTGTCCCAAAATTTTGTTTGTGTAGATAAATTTAATCAAGTTGTATAGGATCTTATTTAAGTACCTTTCTATTCAAGGTTAATTTTTAAAATCATATTTATTCTTATTCCAATGGATCGTAAGTATGTTCATCTTTTATATTTCCACTCACATTATTAAAATGGATCAAGTCATAGAAAAAATTAACTCCATCGGTGATTTATATTATTGATAAAATTAACTCCATCGGTGATTTATATTATTCGTTGTGCTTTGTTGTATGATTTGAGATATATTATTTGGCTTGTGTAACTAATATATTATTAATGCCCGTAAGATTTTTTCAATGTTTCTTTTTTAGAATTATTTATCAGGATTAATTAAAATGGAGCCCGCATTTCTAATAATATTTCTGGGTGAAAATACTCCAATGGGTCATGATACATTCAGTAATCTACTATATCACTTCATGAATTAATCTTATATGACTTACGGTTAAGTCAATAAATTATTTCCATTTGTATGCCACGTTGAAACAATCTTTGTGGAAAACAATCAAACGCCCACGAGGAGTTTTGTTGTCACGTTCAAACGGAAAGTCCATTAATACGTTATTAATGTGGTAGGCCCGATCTAAAGCGGTAATTAATTTCTTATGCACATCGTGGCTAGTACACACAAGTTATATATACCAGCCGGTACACCATTCCTTCACTTATATATATATATATATATATATATATATATATATATATATATATATATATATATATATATATATATATATATATATATACACACACACACACACATTTTCTTTAAATTCTACATAACACAAAGGATGATTATCAAGTCTTGATTGAATAATTTCAATATTTTGCTGAATTTCTATAAAGAGATCCAACGGTGGACCATTTTTGTATTTTATCAGACAAGAAATTTTTTATCAAATGAGGAAACATGATGTAAATTAAAAGATAACATTTATATGAAATTGAATGCCATTGAAAATCTATCAATCTTTTTCTGTGTTACCATTATAATTGTTGAAGTTATATCTTCCAATTTTACGAGAATTGATTATGAACACATTTTATATCTTACTTTTCTTTTCTTTGAAATATATTGTTTGGTTAGCTAAAGCATAAAATCTTGACACTGCTCCATTTTCCAAATTCCGACACTCTATGCCACCGTCTAGAATTTGTATTTTTGTCCATATTGATCATGTATCTCGCGGATAAAAGCACACGCCTATGATGTGACCTGAGTTTTAACCACATAGACACATACTTTTATTTATTTATTTACCACTCCTCATGCACGTCCGACCACAACCACCGGTTGTGTGGGAGGTGAGAAAAACCTTTCTCCCTTAATCCCAACTACTGATCCCACCCACTCTCCACCTGATGTCTATCTCAGTGCTGGGTACAATGACAGACCTTAGGGAGAAATCAGGGGCGTACCTAGGGGGAGGCTACCGGGGCCGAAGCCGCCCCCCCCCCCCCCCACACACACACACACATTAATTATTGTTGTTTTATTAATGAAAACAATGCTGACGGTTACTTCCACAACTAATGCTATTACATGTTGTTGAGTAAATGATGGAGATGCGGATCACCAGGTGTTAAATATAAAATAGGAATAAGCACTGACCCTGAAAAGGCGGAGAGTGGCGAGCATATTAGTCTCGTTACTTGTGATAGTTAATTGACGACTGGGTTATCACAGCTTGTTCAGTTTTGTGCGATCGCAAAAGGGAGCTGCCAGCAGGCCTTCCTTCTCTGAAAATTTCTCTGGAACGAGTAAAAAACCCACATACTATCGGCCAATTTGAAGAATTTCTTTGCTGTCATTATAGAACAAACGGATGGAACAATAACAATTGTTAGTTTTGTGTCTTTATTTTCGGTCTTGCACTTGCGTGTTACAACCAGAGTTCAATAGTCCAACGCAAACACAATATTAGAAGTTAAAGCCTAACAATCTAATTAGAGGTATAATTTTTGGCTAAAAACAATATTAATTTTTTTAATAATTTATAACATTATA
Source organism: Alisma plantago-aquatica (assembly GCA_963693085.1). Lineage (NCBI taxonomy): Eukaryota > Viridiplantae > Streptophyta > Magnoliopsida > Alismatales > Alismataceae > Alisma > Alisma plantago-aquatica. The sequence continues at coordinate 1,483,322,836 of OY856411.1, read as the reverse complement.
CAATCAACATTTTATGTTTGATTTAACATTCATATGATATCAGTAATTTTTTGGTAATGACTAAAAGGGTGTAATCTTGATTAGTCAACTAATAAACAAGTAACACTTCTGTACAATATTTCATCTGATGTGTTCATATTTTGTTTTTATTCATAAAAAATTTAGCCCCCCCACTTCAATTTTCTGGATCCGCCACTGGGAGAAATTATTGTTGGGGTGGGGGCAATTGTACTTGTAGAAGTTAAATACAATAATGTTAAATAAATAAAAAGTGGTTATATAGATGACGATGCATTGGAGAACTGTAGTAGGGCTAGTTATATATGTCACCATTGGTATGATAAGGAATAAACCATATATAATGACTTATAAGAAGATTCAGTAGACAAAATTTATAGATGGCCAAATCCATAAAGATTTAGTCAATATATTGGATATAATTTTGACTAAGATCTAGCCTATCTGTGTCTTATGTATGTCTTTTCAGCAACACCGAAAATGGTACATTGTATCAGTAAATTTATAAAATATCTTTACATGATATCTACCATTTGATTGCACTCTTCTTCGTTTTATATATTTCTGCATGTTTCTATATTGATATATGGCTAAAGGAAAAATTTGTGTATGTTTGATGGTGTGTAACGAAGTTTGGCAGCTTTCTTGATGCTTGATTAGTATTTAAGAGTAGGAGGATTTATATTAAAAAGATTTATATATAAACTTTGTATGAGATGAGAACAATGAAATACATCAATGCTAGTCTTAGAAAAATAACATATTACACATAAATTAAATGTTGTGGATCTTATTAAGAGAGTTTAAAAAGTTATACATAGTAATGTTATGAGTTCTAAATCTATGGAATTTGTGTTCCCAAGAATAGGTTTTTATATCTAAAAGGAACTGATAGCGCAACTAGTTTTGTCTACCTTCCATCTCTACTATTTAAATGACAAACTAACATGTATTTTTCATTACATAAACATCATTCCACAGATATAAATTGTTAGACGAAATCATTTGAGGAAACCTCCTACATCTATTCTACTAATAAAAGAAATATACTAAGAAAAGTGCACCAAGAAATTAAAGGAGTCCATCATAAAAAACTAAATATCTTAGAGTTTTCTTCATTGAATAATTAGGGACAATTTTTTTCTCTGAATGACACAAATTTCTGACTAATTAGGAGACAACATAATGAATGAGGAAAGATAGACTTCTTTCAAGATATTTTGAGGAAGTGAAAATAAGTATAGCAATGTCATATTAACTATTAGACATATGTATTATTCTTTTATAAAACTCCCCGGCCACAATGCAAATTTTCACCATTAGTGTCTCTTATATGTCTCTACTCCACGCAATTCGAATAATACATTTTGTTGACCAAATTGTTTAGTTGATTGCCAGGATCTTTACCATGGTGATGCCTCCATCTTCATTTTATTTGTTTCGTAGTTTCGGCATACATGTACATCGATACGCAACAAAGGAACGTTAATTTGTGTTTTACAATGCGTCGAAGAGTTTTAAAGTTTTCTTAAAGCTTGATTATTATTCAAGAATTAGAGGATATATTTACGGATAATTGTCAACTTAATTATAAGAGGAAAAATATTAACTACATATGTTTTGATTTCACCAAAACAAACACATTGGAAATATGCATATTTTTTAAAACAGAAACAATTAAAACAAATAATATAAGAAAACTTCCATCACTAAGTCTTTATTAGTTCGACTAATTATGAAGAATCCAATTAAGAAAGCGCACAAATAAATTAAAGAAATCGATAGTCAAACATGAGACACAAATTAGTTTTTAATATTTGAGATTTCCTCCATTTATTTAATTACTGGTCCTATCTGTTTTTTTAACGATGCTAGGTTATAATCCAATCGGAAGGCAACACGGCAAATCAGGAAAGGTAAACTGAACTTTTAAATATATTTGGGGGTGCGGGGTGCGTAAATAAGTGTACAATTCTATGATAATTACCAACAATAGATATTATTTTTCAAGAAATTTCAAGGGGTAGTGGCAACCTATATTAGCTAAAGGCACTCCTTTTCATGGGACTATCATATAAAGAGTCATCATCCTTGACTGAGGAAGGCAACAACAGCAGGGAGGCTGCAGACGCATGGATATGGCAGGGGAGTTCTTTATATTGTCTCTTCGTCATGTGATATTCATGTTGGGGAGTTTTTTATATTGTCTCTTCGTCATCTAATATTCATGTTGGGTGCAATTTTTGTGTGCATATGATCCTACACATGACTCTTCCACACTTTTTCAATAGCGAGATATCTTGGTTATGTGGTAATTGTTGTTAATTTTAGTTTTACATGGTTACATACAACAACGACATGTGTAATAAATTAACAGATTCAGACTAGATTCAAATAAGAAGCAGAAGAATAACCGGTGCAGGAGAAAATAAAACGTGAATTAGGAACCAAACCAGTACGTTCGTCGAAAAAAATGAACATGTTATACTTAAAGAATTTAACATCTTGCAATCCTTCTGGACATGTGCCGTTCTCCTAGTCAACCTGGTCACGAACCTGAAGAAGACGTCTCGCTCGTGTTGACGATGAACGATGCAGATGAATTAGTTGCACTACCAGTACAACTCAACAACCATATGAACCACCGTCTGACAGGTTGCGCCTTTGAAGGCAGAGGATGAACGATCTTGCTATGTTCAGGAGAAAGGTCTTCACGTAACACCATAGAACGACGACGATAGACTCGGCTTTAGGGTTCGCAAATACGCACTCGAATGGCTGACGACTGTGTGTTCGAAAGATATGTTTAACCCTAATGATCAGAGACATATTTATAGCCTTACACGTCCCAGGTAATCCTATTCCAGTTAAGACGCGACCACTCGGTTGCTCTTGTATACATTGCGGAAAATTCTAGAAAAGAGACATTTTCCAGTTAGGATTAATAAATCCGATTAGGAAATCAACAATTAATTAATATAATAATAATTTCATAATTGTATCCCAATGCAAAAGGAAGACGGAAGACGGAAGACGGAAGCCATTCTCTATAATCCACAATCCTGAGCGCGTGCCCGGCCTAGCCATGCCATGCCAGGCGAGGCGAGGCGTGGCGTGGCGCGTGCCTGCGTGTGTGTAATGACCCCGCCTCCCGGTAACCCCCAACTAAGGGAGACCCGAAGGTCAGAGCCGTTATGTCAATTAACATGATCAAAGGTTCGACAAATAATCAATAATAATTATAAAATTCTACCAAAATATACTGAAAGTTAGAATAAAATAAAACTTTGCATACCTTTTTCAAAAACTTGGATATCTAACTTCTTTCAACATATGGACTCTATTCTAACTAATCTTCCTTTCACTTTATTTCTTAATTTCACAATATGCCACTTTACTATTTGTCCTTTTCAATATGTACCTAAAACGCCGACAAACAAAACGTCGATCATCATATAGGAATATTTCGGTATGTGGGGACAATCAAAATTTTGCAGATATGACTAACAATCTAAATATCACAATCAAGTTAATTAACAAGCCAAATTATGCTTTCGGTGTGACATTCTCCACCGCTTTTACCCTAACCCTGACATACCCACCATAGGGTTTCTCTTTTGCCAATGACTGAAGGCCACCTTCTCAATCCCGAGCTTGGTGCTTGGGGTCACCTCTCATAGTGCCCATTAGTCATTCTATAAAGACCACCTTCTCATTCCCGATCTTGGTGTCTGGGGTCACCACTCATGGTGCCCATTGGTCTTCCCTCCTGGGCTTGACCTTTTGGCATCATCCATCAGGGTGGCATGTAGGTGTGAGAATACACACTTCTATTATTATTGTGATAATCATAGTGACTTTATGATTTGCAAGTATGAACATCCAAACTGATAAATTGCATTCAATGTGATGAATCATCCGGGAAACTTTTCGGAAAACTAATGCGATTAACCATAATTAACCACATACCTGTCAGGCCGATTCAAGACAGAATTAATCCAATCAATGCAAGAAATCCAATAAGCAAGCAAGCACACAAAGAGATCTTGAAATATGCATACAATTTCCTATCATTGATCATGCCATCAAGATCTATTAAACCTAACTCGCTTCCTAGGGTTTCTAGTCCACTTTTAGGGTTTCTATTGCAATTAGGGTTCCTCTTCATTTTTACTCTTTTAAACCCTAATTTTATACAATTACTCACAAACCCTAATCATCTCATCTATTCTTCACGAAAGACATTAAGGTTACCTTTTAACAACATATAACCTTAATTTCGAACTAAAGGCACAATTAACCATCAATTAAGTCCATTATGCCTCTTTTACATTTAAACTACCATTTTTATCCTTTTAATTCATGACAAGATCATTAGGCCCAATTATCACCTTTGGTTCCTTTCAAATTAACAATTGTTAGTTCATTATGGTCTAATTCACATATGAACTCTATTTATCATTAATTCCACCTTTATCCATTAGAAAACCCTAATTACCATATTAAGGGTATTTATCCACAATTAGGAACTCTTATACTCGAAATAGCTTAGAACCATCATATCTCAGCTTTATTCATGAATTTGAATAATTAAAGCCATTAAGATTTACAATTACTAACATTAGGGTTTCAAGGCCCATTAAAGCTCATTTATGCACATGGAATTCTAAATTAAACCAATTACGTACAAAGTTCATCCTTTTTGTTCTTAATGTACCTTTTTATAATTAACATGCTAATATCAACTCTAATCATCCATAAAACCCTTCTTAAGTACATTGATCATCTCAATTTATGATTTCTTAATCATTAAAGCATTTAAGTTGATAACTTCCACTACTTTTCGAATTTCAAGAGGAATTAGGCTATAAAACTATTTTTATAGATTCCTCGCATTTTTTTGAGCAAAATTCATATTTTATATGTATCGATCCGAGCTACCAATAAAAAGATATGATTTTTGCAATAATTTCTTACTTGGACCAATCAGAAGCTGACACGTCCTCCTTCTCCATGCAACGTAGCTCGATTGGAAATATAACCAAATTACACTTCTGCCCTTACTTAAGTGGCTGGTTCTTAAATCCGTGGAGGGGCAAAACGGTCCAAATCCACCCGTCGTCTTCTTCCTTGCGCACCCTAGCGCTGCCGCCGGTGTAGCCAATCGGGGGGGGGGGTCTTCTCCACCTCCCCATGGCCTGGAGCTTGCCGCCAACCGCCGCCCTGGCTCCGCCGCACCCTTGTGTGTGTGAGGAACCTCCAGGTTGCAGCCAAGATGGCCGTTCCTAAGTGAGCCAAGCCCGCATTTGCTGCAGGTTTGCAGACCTCCGGCAGGAGCTGCGTGAAGACGAGGGTGTGGGGAAGATAGTCGATCCTTCTTGGGTTGTCGTGGGAGCTTCGTGCCTCCATCGAGACCCATCGTAGCTCCTCGAGGCCATCGGGATCGATCTACTCTCTTGGCTAGGGTTTATGGATGAAAACAACAAGGAGAAGAGAGAGGGTTGCATGGGATTCTCTTAAACTCGAGCCAAAGGTGCTACCCCTTATATAGGGGAGGGTATCAATGCCCTAAGATGCTTTCCCACAAAGAAACAAAGCCCTTTTTCCAATAGGAATATGATTCCTTCATTAAGAAGCAATTTTCTCTCTCTATTAAATATCTTTTTGATATTCTTTATTCTTTGGATATTTAGGAATTCGAAAATTACCTCTTTTATTCTCTTTGTACTTGGCATTTTAATCTATTAGCCACAAAATTATACTTCCTCATAGAAGAAAGTACCTCTTTTTAATAATACCACAAATTCACTTATTATGTATCACATTATCTTCTTATTTTGTATTATTTTGCATTTTCTCTTTCTTTTTCTCCATTGGGGATCCTTGGACCCCAAGAAACTCTAATATTTCGAAATCCTTTTTAGTGGATACTCATTATCCTTCTAGATGCATCTATATCCATTATTTCTCATTATCCTTTTTATTTCTTTATTGAAATATCTCTTTTTGAGGATTTCTCTATCTCTCTTTTTATTTTCCTTATTGGAATTCCTTTTAATATTAGAAACCTTATGGATATTAAAATCCATCAAGGATGACTCCATCTTACCTCTTTCCACTTATTTCCCATATTTTATCATTATCTTCAATTTCTTTCTTAGTAAAGAAATATTTAATTGATCTTTTCTTTTCTTGTTGCATTATCTTTGCAACTTTGGACTCCTTGAAACCCAAGGAACCCAAGAGGCATGAAATCCAACATTCCTTTGCCTTCTAGAGGTTTCTACATCTTTCTTTTCTCCATTTTCTTATTTACTTATTTAATAATGGAGTTTCCCTTTGTCTTTTCCTTGTTATTGGGCCCAATAGCCAATAAAGCCCACAAAACAACCAACAAGGCTATTGTAAACGAAATCCTTTTATTCAAAACAAATTATATGATTATTTTTTCAAATATCTTTAATAAGAAAAATTACATTCCTCACCAAAAGAACCCAAAAATTGGGGTTGTAACATCCTTCCCCTCTTATAGGAATTTTGCCCCCAAAATTCCACCAGGCACACAAACAAACAAGATAAGCCTTTCTTATGTCCATCATGGCTCCCATGTGGCCTCACCCTTTCCATGGTGCTACCCAAGAACCTTCATCATCTCATATTCTTTCATCTGAGTTCTCTCTAACCTTGGTATATCGTACCCATATAGGTGACTCAGGACATTTCAACCTCTCATAAAGCTGAATAGGTTCAAGGCTCAGTACATGGCTTGGGTACCTCACATAGTACTCTAGATTGGACTCACGGAACACATTATACATCATGTTATCCTGAGGGGTAAGGCTAAACATAACCATATCCACTAATCCATCTCAAACGGACCCATGCAGCTGAGACTCAACTCTCTTAGCTATAACTTAGAGGGGTCGGATTTCACATCACATACTCTCCCATAGTGAACTGCATGTCCGTATGCTTTACATCAGCTCACGACTCATGTCGTCCCTGGGCTCTCTTTCAACCATTGCACAATCAAAGCGACTTCATCTGCACACACTGTGGTCCTTTTCTGACCTTCACGAGGTCCCTTCACCAACATCATCTTTTTTTTTTGGATCGGGTAAAATTCACCAACATCATCTTAATGAAGTGGTGACTGACACAACCTCCCTTACAGAGCTCCTTTACATCCTGATACTGGCTATGGTGGTTATCATCACAACTTGCAGAGGACAAGAACTATCTATATGTATCACCCTGAACAAGCACACATGCTCCTATAAAACCCCCTAGTCTGGATTATACTAACCATTAGTTAGGGGTGATAAATAGTACTAACATTGAGTTCTTCAAGTACCTACTTCCACCGCATGGAAGTGAATCTTAAGGTTATACTCAAGAACTTTTGAACTCACATCATGGTGTAGTTGAACCATCTCTTTCTCATATGTAGTTCAACCAGATCCGTCCCGTGACAACATTCTTTCATTCTCATCTCATCTAGGTAAGGCGATCTACCATAACCCATATTGCATCTTGACCTTCCTTGGTCTAGGGGAGACTTACCACAACATCCATAGTGATGAACTCCCATTCCCTCTCGGGGACTTTTTATCCTCTATATCAACTCTTTGGGTTACTAGTGTTCATCCTTCACCTCCTGGCTTGCATGGCGACAAACCACTTGCAACTTCATCTTAAGCATCCAATGTACTACTTCAACTTACTATCTTAGTAGTACCACGGTGTATGATGAACTTAAATCATGATCTCCTGTGTGTCATGATTCCTCAAGATTGATTCCTCAGAAACCCTAAACCACTCTAGTCAGGGTTTCATCACCTTCCTTTCCAGAGAAGTGCATCTGAGGTTATACAACCATCCTTTTATTTCATCAAGGCCTAGGCTGGATAACCAAACAACTACTAACTTATTCAACAGATCTCATTACATCTGAGTGTTAGCCCAAACATATCTCCTTTATCAAACTTAGGGTTAACCTAACAACCTCTTCTAACCTCTAGCTAATTAGGCAGCTGCACCTCAACCAGAGCATCCATTACCACCTCACATCCTTCTGTGTAAGGTAATGTTGAAGACATACACATCATTGTATTTCACTTATCATCTCATCTCAGACTCTAAGTCTATCTTCCTCAAGAAAACTCTGAGCTCATCCCCTTGGCTATCAAACTCAACCTTGTATAACTTGCGAAGTCCACATAACTCATGATAAAAACATCCTCACAAGATGACAACCTTAGTACCCTTGATGTTTGTAAACCATCCACATATCGTTTACTCCACAATGGGATGTTATCATCTCTATCCTCTTACCTCATAGCAACGTTCCAACTCCCATCATCTTTATCCTTGGTGTATGGCATGTGTACTGTCCTATCTCTCACTCCCATAACAAGAGGAAATAAGTATTTAGCGGCCGTCCAAACACAAAGTTCTTCTTATTCCAAGAGTAGAGATAGTACATCCCACATTGCCAGTACACCTTCAAAACTAAGTTGAAACGTTCAACTTATGTCTCTACATCACAATCATCTCGATATCAAAGTTACTTCCATGGAAAACTGGTCTCAAACCTACTTGGGTCCACACACCATCCTTGGTCATCTCCTCTAGGTCTGTAGGGTGCCGACACTTTTAGGGTCATCCCTATTCCTTTATGCATCTAGAGAGTGCCCTCCTCATATGCCCTTTGGGTCCCATGAGTTCATGAAGGTGATCAATCTCCTAACCCATGGTCCTCAAACAATGATAGCTGTTACCTCCCGACCCTATGGTCATGTGCAACTAGGGAATTAGGCAACTCCAAATTCCATCAGTCTTATCCCTACTTGACCCTAGGATAGACTTAGGATTCTAACATAGTACATGTCCAACTTAGAACCTTACCCAAGCCTTCATCATCTCTCTCTGTATTCCTGGGCTGACTTTCATCCTTTCATAGGGGTCATGGTGACCTGCCTACCTTGGTCAGGCCCCATACCGGTTACCTCCATGGTAACACACCCACATGCACTTAGAGATGGTTATCTATGGGTCTACAAGTTCATTCTCTTACTATGTACTTTTCACTTAGCTTCACAGGATCCTATGAGACCTCCTTAGGTTACTTCAAAACCAACAGAAACTGGTATACACCCTACAAAAGGGTCCCTCTACCAGGATGGGAGGAAACTATCTCTTGATAGCAACAAAGGTTACAAACATCCTTATGTCTAGGGTTTACATCCACCTGAGCATGCTTAACCCTAGCATGCTACTAAGGCACAAGTAGACCACCTACTAAACCATGCTAGGTCATACTTGTTCTCATTCCTCAACAATGGATCAAGATCATACCTTCCCATGTCACCAACTCAGCTATGAGGGGTTCATCAAACATACCTTGGACTTAAGGGGTTTCCCTTTCCTCTCAACATGAGGAGTACCATTCTCAAATCTATAAAAACTAAAATCTCATGATGAGCATCAGGTACACCACTTCCCCTCTTAGGCCTAGGAACCCTAGGTTCACTTTTTGGATGTCCAACTGCATGCTGAACCCTTTTTAACCACGAACCAATCATGTACAAGGTATGACATGCACTTCCCATGATTGTTCTACTTGAACAAAACTTCAGAGTGGAGTCCTCCTCAAGGACAACCAACTAGGTAAAAGGCCTCACAACTTGCTACTAAACCTCTCCATGGTCTAAGGAACTCTTTTTCCCATCTCAGAAGGCAAACACCTATATCATAGGCACATAGGTACCAGAAGCCTCATCCTCTCTCTAGGGTTTGGTTCCTCTAAATGCAACCAAGATATCATCAACCTCCAGGGATCAAGCATGAGCCAACCATTATCATACACTTAGATCAAATCATCCTCAACTCCCCACTATTCCTCATATCTTAGAGTCTAAGCTTCCAACCTTCTTGCTTGGGTCCTGCTCTCTCTCTAGAGCTAACCCTACAAATAGCCTTACTACTAGAGGTCCTCTCTCCATGAAGGATCAAGCTCACGAGAGTACCCCTACATGGGTGAAGCCTATGTTCAAACTTATGTTTGCTCAATATTATCCAGTGCTCCTCATGCTTATCTCATAAGCCATCCAACATACTCTCCTGGTCAGGGTTTCAACCTACTGCCCACACTACTGACATACTCTGGGTGCATGTTATGCCCTACTCGCATAAGCCCATAGGGTTTCTATAGGTTCTTCACTAACCTCATCATTGAAGGAGTTATCCTTCAATCTAAAAAGCATGACCCTTCCTAGGGTTGGGTCGCCAAAGGTACTAGGTCAACCAACCTCACATGGCTCATATCGTTATGGGTATCTAAAAGCATGTCCACACCCCTAGTTTATCATGACATCTAACTCATCATGCCATCTCTCTCTCTAACCACCACTTAGGGTTAGGGTTAGCATCATCCTCAAAGGATGTGCCAGGTCTCTACTTATAATGGAGGTCTCTACCTCCAAGACTAACATTCTCCACTCATCCTCCTGACAAGGAGGTCTAGCCTCAGGTCTCTCCTGAGGGCATGACAACATATGTCATCCGACCTAAGCATGCAGCTATTCTTTAGTTTACGCTTAAACTATTAAGCTTATGTCCATGACATCTTATTTACATACTTTTCATTAATTTGGTGGAGGATTCCTTAAACCTTATTGCCAGACCCCAGACGTGATCCTTTTCTAGACACCTCTATCTTTTGGAAAATCCTCTAATAACTCCCTCAGTTCTATGGAATTTGTAAAATTTAATAATTATTAAAGATTAAATGGGGAACCTATGCTCTGATACCAAATGTAATGACCCCACCTCCCGGTAACCCCAATTAAGGGAGACCCGAAGGTCAGAGCCGTTATCCCAATTAACATGATCAAATGTTTGACAAATAATCAGTAATAATTATAAAACTCTACCAAACTATACTGAAAGTTGGAATAAAATAAAACTATGCATACCTTTTTCAAAAACTTGGATATCTAACTTGTAACACCCCTTTCAAGCATACAGGTAGCAATGAAAGTAACACCCACATTGTCTATACTATGGGGTACTCTTGCTCAAAAGGAATATCACAATCATAATAATCATTGCAAACAAAGTAAACAAACACCATGCATTGATATTGAAATGGATTTATACATTATTCACAATTGGTTTCTTGAATCAAAGACAACTAGGATATACATAATTAAACATAATTACTACATGAAGTTATCTTTTACATCAAGATATTCTATCATAGATGGCACCCCACCATATGTATCTTTAGGAAACGTTGATCTATTCCTTGACCTTCATATAGCCCTTTCTTGGAGGTTGCTTTGTACCTACGGCCATCACGCCCCCAACCATGCATGCAAATAAAACCCACATTAGAGTAAGCGACATTGAGCATTATTGTAAGGACCCTGACCTTCATTTAGGGTTTGCCCTGTTTGCTTTGCTTAACCTTGATGCCTTGGTGCTTGCTAATCACCTTTAGTGGTGATTAGGGTTTGGTTGTGCTTTGTTGAGAGTTGAAGGTGCTACTTGCAAATAATCCAAGTCTAGGGTTTTGTGGGCAAGTTTGTCACCTTGAGAGGTGTTCCTCTCTCTCTCTACTTCCTCTAGGGTAGAGAGGAAGGTTTGGGCTTGTTGCTTGAGTTCTTTTGGGCTTGGTTGAGCCTTAAGGTGCCTTTCTTTGGTTTGGTTGAGCCTTGTATTGTCCTAGAGGAGAGTGTATCGGCCAAGGAGGAAGTGTGTCGCCCATGGGGATGGAGTGTGTCGCCCATGGGGATGGGGTGTGTCGCCCATGGTGCTGGTGGTGTGTTGCCCTAGAGCCTTGACCAAGCTTTGACCTCGTTTGTGTCACCACTAGTGGACACTTGGTACATACCTTGGACATGTGTATAGATCTTGCTAGAGTGGTGGCTCGTGCACTAGGACAAGTGTCCCTAGGTAGGCGACACCTTGCTTGGTTCCACCTTATTTTCTCCTCCCTTTCCTTCTATATAGGCGGTTCCCTTCTTTTGCTAGGAGTTCCTTTCGTTCCTTTGTTCCCTTGGAGAAGCAAGCTTGGTGGCCGATATCCTTGGTGTCTCCTTCTTCCTTGCTTGGTGGTGCTTGGAGATAGGAGCTTGGAGCTTGCTTGAGGCGGGTTACATAACTCCTAACCCTAACTACACTACTCTCTTTCCATGTTCTTATATGTTGATATGTCCATGATCGGCTATGCATGTTAGTAGTTTAGTTCTTGTTTAGTTTTTCCTTGTTGGCCGATCCTTGTGGTTTAGGGTTCCTTGGTAAGCAATAATCCTTTCTCCCCTTGGTCTAGAGGAGTGAGCTTGAGTTCCTAGTGGCATGAGCAACACCCCTCATTCTTAGCCGAGTGAGGTGAGCTTGTGTTCTAGTTGCTTAAGCAACACTCTCCTCTCACCATGGGCTAGAAGGGTGAGCTTGGTTTTGGTGGTGGTTGATGTGCAAGACCCCTCTTTCTTAGTTGATTGAGGTGAGCCATCTTCCTAGGGTTTCGGGTGCCTTTGTGTTGAGGTAGAAGATGACTTTGTGAGTGGTACCTTGGTTGTTGTGGGCATGGGGAGATGCTGCCCGACAACCCTCTTAACCTCTTGGGCGATAGGCCTGTTGTGATGGGCGTCATGCTTCTATCTTATCCTGTGACGGCCATTAGGCCTTGGTCCAATGGGTTGCACGATACATGGATGAGTTACCTCCCTTGGTCGTTATCTTTTATGGGTTGACCTGGACGATAGCTGCCTTGTGACGGGCGTTGCTGGGCAAGCCTGAGATGGGCCTCACATGCCTAATAGATGGCTTGGTATAGGCCGATAACACCCTATTATGATGGGCATTGCCTGATATGCTGAAGTGCCCGACACCCCTAACGCGCGATATCCCTCTTGTGACACAGCGTTGCGCTGCTGCACGCTGGTTGCCTTGGTGGAAACACAGCGTTGTGTGTTGGCCGTTAGGTGATGAGCTTTGGGTGAGGGCAGGTTACACGACACAACCTCTCATGAGGGTTCCTAGTACTTGTAGTAAGGGTTTTATGTATCATGAAAAACGGACTAGTTGTTTATGTCCTTGCTTAAAACGATGGTGACTCCTCACTTATTGAATGGTAATGGTAATGGAAATGGTAACGTTTGTCCTTTATATCTATCATGACTATATGCATGAAGTGATCACCTTGATTATCGATATAATAATAAGAACAATAATGAGCATGTAATGTGGATTGCTTAATGATGTGCCCTATACATGTGATCATAAGATGAGGCATGATTAAGAAAAGGATATAATCATTAATGTCACTTGTGTTGATAAAGCACTTAATCCTAAATATCACGCGGTGTTGATAATAGGAGTTTCTAAGTTATTCCTGATGATTATTGAATAATGCTAACCATGCAGGTAATGCATAGCCAAATAAAAGGATATGAGGAACGAATATATGAGAACAATGAGATAACATGTACATTATGAATGCTATTCCATGATGATGATGATGTAAGCCCTGAGAGGAAGTGGCAGCATATGATAAGGGATTGAGATCCCATGGTTTGTGATGACCCTTATGATGGATCTGGATGATTGGCAAGAAGCCAAGTGATAACATGTGATGTTGGATCCTTGTGTTGGATCAGTATGATGTGAATTGTAGTAAAAGCAATTGTTGAGTTTTATATTGTTTACTTCTGTTATAATTGCATGTTATACAACTTGGTTGAATCTTGCAATCCATATAAAAGATACTAATTAATCACAGTGAAACATATCATGTAGTTGCCCTGGCCATAGATCCATCATCGTCAGGAATTGGTGATGGTGAAACGGGTTCTCCTGCGGGTTAACCTGGAGCGCATATTGTTGAGTATGCGAGGTTTCTCCTAGCCTAAAGTGAGGAGGTAAGAGTGCAACTTCGGTTGTAGACTCCAGGGTGAGGATTCAGGCCCGTAGCCCAATTGTGATAAAGAGCATGGTGAACAGGCCCATGGCTCAGGATATGTGATATGAGGAGCATGAATGCGTTCATGGCTCAAAGCACGGTGAACAGGCCCGTGGCTCAGTTTCACTAGCGCCGAGACCTGTACCGAGGCAGGCTAGGCAGAGGGTAGCCTGACCCTGTGGCTAAGACCACTTCAGCATGAGACTGAGGTCCTGCATGTGTTGTACTCATGCATTGACCATGAGGCAGAGAGGTCATGGAGTCCGGCTCTTCAATTGACCTTGTATGGCACCGGCTTGGGTTTCGCAACCGAAGGTTGGATTTGAGCGGTACGGCTCACTTCCTCAGGGCATAATAATACGTAATTCAGCCAAATAGTACTACTGCTTAAGACAAACACGAAACATTGGTTGAGGCCTTGTTTGTGTAGTTACTCTCATCATATCTTGCAGTTGCTTATATGTTCCTCATATGTAGTAGGACTTATATATCTTGTCTTGTTAATCATATTCCACAAAGTAATACTTGAGTACATCTGGTAAGCCTGATAAAGTATGGATAGCTCTATTCTATAACTGCTCTTGTTATACCTTTTATCAGTTAGCTGCTTTATATATATATACCTGAGGTTTTGTAGTTTCGGCGGGGAGTTATGTTTCTCACTGGGACAATGTTCGATTGTCTCACTCCGCTGGTTTTCAGGTGTTCGAGCTAGACGTGGTTGTGGTCGCGGGGTTGCGACTGAGTAGCAAGAAGAGCAGTAGAAGGCAAGAGATGGACATGCTACTATTTTGGTGTTTTGTAGTAGAGTCTAGAGTCATCCCTGTACTCTCAGGTCCTTGGAGGTGTTTTGACGTTGTTTCACGATGTATGATCGTTGATGTTTTGTATATCCTGCTGTTGGCCAGATGTGGGCCTTTATGTATATATGAATAGGTGATGAAATCATGTGATGGTCAGACAGCTGTTCCTGTGAGCTGTGGACACGTATCAGATCTTGTATATGCTTATATAACCTGTTTCCTTGCAGGATGAGGACTGGAATGTAATAGTTTCTCAGTTTATCAGCTTTCCGCAAACAGTTTTAATTAAACCATGTTTTTGGTAATTTATGGTTATGGTGATTTCCGCACGGTTTCGCGTAACACCTTGTTGTCTGTGTGATAGTGGGATGTGTTGCCAAAATTTTTGGTATCAGAGCCTTAGGTTCGCTGAGTCTATAGGGATTTAGGACTAGGTTGTGTCTGTTCTTGTGAGTTGTCTAGATTTTCTTACGATCATATTCTGCCCTCAGTGGAAGAAAAGCCAAGATGTCTGGAAACCATGAAGAACATGCTGATGAGCACAGTGATGCTGCATTAGTTGATGGAGCTTTTGGGCAGGCACATGAAGATCGGGTGCCTGAGGTCCCCCAACCTGACCCAGCCATTCTTGAACACCCTGCCTACCAACAGCTTATAGGGCAGATGATGGCTACGATGAATCTCATGGTTGAGCGATTGCCAGTGCCTCCATCGCGAGCACAGGCTCCCGATGGTGAAACATCGGGTATTGGGAAGACCTTCGAGCGGCTTCGCCGAGTCAGAGCTTCAGATTATGCTGGAACGGCTGATCCAGTGGATGCAGATCTGTGGCTGACAAGTCTTGAGAAGGCTTTCCGGATCCTCGACATCCCCGAAGTAGACAAAGTAAAGCATGTTGTCTACCTCCTAAAAGGTAGTGCTGGTCACTGGTGGACCATCGAGGAAGAGAAGCGGCCTGGTGAGGTGATCGGTTGGGAAGTTTTCCGACGTGAGTTCATCAACATATACTTCCCGAAGATGTATCTGGATGAGAAGATCAGTCAGTTTGAGAGCTTGCGACAAGGAACGATGAACATCACCGAGTACGAAGCCAATTTCATGGATCTGCTGAGGTTTTTTCCTCACATGGCAGCGACAGATGAGGAGCGGATCAGACACTTTGAGAAGGGTCTGAGTTCTGAGTTGACCACACCTGTTTCTGCGTTGGAGAACCAAGAGCGGTTTGCTACATTTGTGGAATCTGTCCGAAGGATCGAATGATCAGTAAGGGAAAAGAGAGAGTCTATGGCTAAGAAGAGACCTGCTCAGTTCCAGGGATAGAGGTTTGGTGGCTTCAAAAAGCCAAGGTTTGCAGCACCGTCAGCAATGAGAAGTTTTGGTGTACCGTCTCAGTGGTCTCCGAGTAGGGGAAGAGGTTATGTTTATTCACCGTCTAAGGCATACAGTACAACTTCTGTGGCAGTGATAGGGCCATCTAGGCCACGGTTTGAGGACAGGTCATGCCATCTTTGTGGACAAGTCGGGCATTTTAGGCTCAATTGCCCGAATAGAGATGTTGAAGTGACACAACAGCCGAGGCAGAATCAGCAAGGATCGGATAGATAGCAGCCCAGTGGTAGCATAGGACGAGGACGCGGTCAAGCGTCTCAAGCTGGATCGTCTGCTCAAGGGAGCAGAGGATGTGGACAGCAAGCAACGTCTCGATTCTATGCTATGAGTCAGCCGGAGGCGATTGTCAACCCGCGAGTGGTGACATGTCAGATGGAGTTATTTCATTCTGATATGTCTTCTTCTTGCTTTATATCTGTTCTGGTTGACCCGGGTGCTACACACTCTTTTATCGCCTATAGTATGCTTGAAAACTGTCATTTACCTGTTAGTCGTAAGAAGGATAACTTGTTGTTAGAAACCATCTTGATGGTTCTTCGTTGCTTCGAGAAGAGTGTCCATCTTGTGTCTTATCTTTCTCGGGACACAACATTCAAGTGGATCTTATACCACTTGATATGCATGGTTTTGATGTTATCCTTGGGATGGATACCTTTGAGAAGTATAAGGTGGTTTTGGACTGTGGTTCCAAGCAGGCGGTGTTTGATGATGCTGGAGAGAGGTGGATCTTCCAAGGAGATAGGAAGATTCTTCCAACGTGTCTGGTATCAGCTATGGTGGCAGGGAAGTTGCTACAACAGGGTTGTGAGGCATTCTTAGCTCACGTGGTGGATACCGTTGTGGCTACCAAGGCAAAAGGTCCTAGTCTCGAAGAGGTGTCAGTTGTCTAGGAGTTCGCAGACATGTTTCCGGAAGAGTTTCCTGGTGTTCCTCTGCCCCGAGAGATTGATTTCGAGATCAATCTGGTCCCAGGGACGCAGCCAGTTGCACAGACACCGTATAGGATGGCTCCAGTGGAGATGGCATAGCTTAAGAACCAGTTACAAGAGTTACTGGACAAAGGTTTTATCCGACCGAGTACGTCGCCTTGGGGTGCTCCAGTGTTGTTCGTCAAGAAGAAGGATGGTTCGATGCAGTTGTGTATAGACTACCGGTAGTTGAATAAGGTCACAATCAAGAATAAGTACCCGTTACCGAGGATAGATGATCTGTTTGATCAGTTGCGTGGTGCTACAATATTCTCAAAGATCGATCTATGGTCTAGATATCATCAGTTGAGGATAAAGGCGGATGACATACCAAAGTCAGCTTTTCGGATGAGGTATGGTCACTTTGAGTTTGTGGTTATGCCGTTCGAGCTAACCAATGCACCTGCTGCTTTCATGGACCTGATGAACAGAGTGTTTCATCCGTTCCTAGATCAGTTTGTTGTAGTCTTTATAGATGACATCTTGATCTATAGTCGGGACAGGCAAGAGCATGAGCAACATCTTCGACGAGCATTGACTCTTCTTCGTCGACATCAGTTGTATGCCAAGTTCAATAAGTGTGAGTTCTGGTTGAAAGAAGTGATTTTCTTAGGTCATGTGATATCTGCAGAAGGAGTCAAAGTGGATCCAAAGAAGGTGGAATCCGTTGCAGACTGGGAACAACCAAAAACACCGACTGAAGTTTGTAATTTTTAGGGTTTAGTAGGATATTACCGGAGGTTTATCAAGGACTTCAGTGCGATTGCGTTGCCGATGACGAAGTTGACTAGGAAGGATGTACCTTTCATTTGGGATGCTCGATGTCAACAAGCTTTTCAGAGTTTGAAGAAGATGTTGACCAGTGCTCCAGTGTTAATCCTGCCAGAGCCTGGGAAGGGCTATGTTGTTTTCTATGATGCTTCCAAGAAAGGTTTAGGTTGTGTGCTGATGCAGGAAGATCATGTAGTTTCTTTTGCTTCGCGACAGCTTAAGAAACACGAGGAGAACTATCCGACTCATGACTTGGAGTTGGCAGCAGTGGTTCATGCATTAAAGATTTGGAGACACTATCTGTATGGGGAAGTGTGTCAGATCTTTACAGATCATAAGAATCTGAAGTACATCTTTTCACAGCATGGGTTGAACATGCGACAGTGCCAATGGATGGAGTTGATTAATGATTACGACTGCACTATCGAGTATCATCCTAGTAAGGAGAATGTGGTAGCCGATGCGCTTAGTAGAAAGTCTTCTTCTCTTTCTTCAAAGAAAGCACAGTTGAGTTCTCTGGTATGCCATAGGCGGGATATGTTTTTTTCCTTGCGATAGATGAATGTGCAAATGGAAGTTTCCTTGCTAGCTGGACTTTTAGCTCAGATGCAAGTCAATCCTATGCTGAGATAGCAGATCAAGGATGCACAACAAATAGATGATGCGGTACAGTTGATCAGATCAGAGTTCGGCAGCGAAAAGCATGATGGGTTCCATGAGTCCGAGGATGGACTGGTTTGCTTTCGTGATAGGATGGTGGTTCCAGATGTTGATGATCTGAGGAAGCTGGTGCTCGAGGAAGCACACACGTCGATGTATGCTATGCATCCAGGTGTCACCAAGATGTATCATAGTATGAAGGACTTATATTGGTGGCCCGGCTTGAAGAAAGATGTAGTTGAGTTTGTGGCTAAGTGTGCAGTGTGTCAGCAAGTCAAGGCTGAACATCAGAAGCCGACAGGTACGTTGCAACCTTTGCCGATACCGCAGTGGAAATGGGATCATATAACCATGGATTTCGTAGTTGGTCTACCCAGGACAACTAGGAATCATGATTCCATTTGGGTAATCGTTGACAGATTGACGAAGTCTGCACATTTCCTACCGGTAAAGACGACATATACAATGGAGAAACTCGCTCGAGTGTATGTGGATGAGATAGTACGTTTGCATGGAGTACCAGCAATGATAGTTTCTGACAGAGGTCCTCAGTTTACGAGTCATTTCTGGGAACAGTTGCACAAAGTGTTGGGAACGCAGTTGAGGTTCAGTACTGCCTTCCACCCATAGACAGATGGACAATCAATGAGGACTATTCAGATTCTAGAGGATCTTCTCCGTGCTTGTGTTTTGTAGTTCCTAGGAAGTTGGGATATACATCTCAGTTTGATAGAGTTTTCCTACAACAACAGCTATCAGCGGAGCATTGATATGGCTCCTTATGAGGCCTTGTATGGAAGGAAGTGCAGATCTCCTTTGTGTTGGTACGAGTCTGGTGAATATCAACTTTTGGGTCCTGAGTTAGTACAACAGACAACAGAAAAGATCAAGGTGATACAACAACAGTTGAAAGTGGCACAAGACAGGCAGAAGTCTTATGCAGACAATCGCCGATGACCTTTGGAGTTCCAGGTAGGAGACAAAGTGTATCTCAAAGTCTCACCATGGAAAGGTGTGCTGAGGTTTGGCCAGAAGGGTAAGTTAGCACCCAGGTTTATGGGGCCTTACCCAGTCATAGCTCGAGTTGGTAAAGTAGCCTATGAGATAAAGTTACCTTCAGAGTTGCACCGGTTACATCCAGTGTTCCATGTCAGTATGCTGAAGAAAAGTCATCCAGATTCAGGAACAGTGATACAGCCAGTTGAGGTTGAGCTTGATGAAGATGTGACCTACGAGGAAGGTCCTATGGTGATCCTTGACAAAAGAGTTAAGAAGCTGAAAAGTAAGGACCTGGTTCTTGTGAAGGTTCTTTGGCATCATCGCGACATTGAGGAAGCCACATGGGAGCTTGAGGAAGAGATGAGGAGGAAGTATCCCTTGCTTTTCTCTTCAGATTTTGGGGACGAAATCCTTTGAAGGGGGTTAGTTTGTAAGGACCCTGACCTTCATTTAGGGTTTACCCTGTTTGCTTTGCTTAACCTTGATGCCTTGGTGCTTGCTAATCACCTTTAGTGGTGATTAGGGTTTGGTTGTGCTTTATTGAGAGTTGAAGGTGCTACTTGCAAATAACCCAAGTCTAAAGTTTTGTGGGCAAGTTTTTCACCTTGAGAGGTGTTCCTCTCTCGCTATGCTTCCTCTAGGGTAGAGAGGAAGGTTTGGGCTTGTTGCCTGAGTTCTTTTGGGCTTGGTTGAGCTTGTTGGGCCTTGAGGTGCCTTGCTTTGGTTTGGTTGAGCCTTGTATCGGCCTAGAGGAGAGTGTATCAACCAAGGAGGAAGTGTGTCACCCATGGGGATGGAGTGTGTCGCCCATGGGGATGGGGTGTGTCACCCATGGTGCTGGTGGTGTGTCGCCCTAGAGCCTTGACCAAGCTTTGACCTCGTTTGTGTCACCACTAGTGGACACTTGGTACATACCTTGGACATGTGTATAGAGCTTGCTAGAGTGGTGGCTCGTGCACTAGGACAAGTGTCCCTAGGTAGGCGACACCTTGCTTGGTTCCACCTTGTTTTCTCCTCCCTTTCCTTCTATATAGGCGGTTCCCTTCTTTTGCTAGGAGTTCCTTTGGTTCCTTTGTTCCTCTTCCACCTTGGTGTGCATGACACACCCTTCTTATTTGCAAGTGTTGGCCGATATCCGTTGGAGAAGCAAGCTTGGTGGCCGATATCCTTGGTGTCTCCTTCTTCCTTGCTTGGTGGTGCTTGGAGCTAGGAGCTTGCTTGAGGCGGGTTACATAACTCCTAACCCTAACTACACTACTCTCTTTCCGTGTTCTTATATGTTGCTATGTCCATGATCGGCTATGCATGTTAGTAGTTTAGTTCTTGTTTAGTTTTTCCTTGTTGGCCGATCCTTGTGGTTTAGGGTTCCTTGGTAAGCAATAATCCTTTCTCCCCTTGGTCTAGAGGAGTGAGCTTGAGTTCCTAGTGGCATGAGAAACACCCCTCATTCTTAGCCGAGTGAGGTGAGCTTGTGTTCTAGACCTCTCACCATGGGCTAGAAGGGTGAGCTTGGTTTTGGTGGTGGTTGATGTGCAAG
This sequence comes from Alisma plantago-aquatica, assembly GCA_963693085.1. Classification (NCBI taxonomy): domain Eukaryota; kingdom Viridiplantae; phylum Streptophyta; class Magnoliopsida; order Alismatales; family Alismataceae; genus Alisma; species Alisma plantago-aquatica. The sequence continues at coordinate 1,483,301,725 of OY856411.1, read as the reverse complement.
ACCCCTCTTTCTTAGTTGATTGAGGTGAGCCATCTTCCTAGGGTTTCGGGTGCCTTTGTGTTGAGGTAGAAGATGACTTTGTGAGTGGTACCTTGGTTGTTGTGGGCATGGGGAGATGCTACCCGACAACCCTCTTAACCTCTTGGGCGATAGGCCTGTTGTGATGGGCGTCATGCTTCTATCTTATCCTATGACGGCCGTTAGGCCTTGGTCCAATGGGTTGCACGATACATGGATGAGTTACCTCCCTTGGTCGTTATCTTTTGTGGGTTGACCTGGCCGATAGCTGCCTTGTGACGGGCATTGCTGGGCAAGCCTGATATGGGAGTCACATGCCTGATAGATGGATTAGTATCGGCCGATAACACCCTGTTGTGACGGGCATTGCCCGATATGCTGAAGTGCCCGACACCCCTAACACACGATATCCCTCTTGTGACACAGCGTTGCGCTGCTGCACGCTGGTTGCCTTAGTGGCAACGCGGCGTTGTATGTTGGCCATTAGGTGATGAGATTTGGGTGAGGGTAGGTTACACGACACAACCTCTCATGAGGGTTCCTAGTACTTGTAGTAAGGGTTTTATGTATCATGAAAAGCGGACTAGTTATTTATGTCCTTGCTTAAAACGAAGGTGATTCCTCACTTATTGAATGGTAATGGTAATGGAAATGGTAACGTTTGTCCTTTATATCTATCATGACTATATGCATGAAGTGATCACCTTGATTATTAATATAATAATAAGAACAATAATGAGCATGTAATGTGGATTGCTTAATGATGTGCCCTATACATGTGATCATAAGATGAGGCATGATTAAGAAAAGGATATAATCATTAATGTCACTTGTGTTGATAAAGCACTTAATCCTAAATATCACGCGGTGTTGATAATAGGAGTTTCTAAGTTATTCCTGATGATTATTGAATAATGCTAACCATGCAGGTAATGCATAGCCAAATAAAAGGCTATGAGGAAGGAATATATGAGAACAATGAGATAACATGTACATTATGAATGCTATTCCATGATGATGATGATGTAAGCCCTGAGAGACAGTGGCAGCATATGATAAGGGATTGAGATCCCATGGTTTGTGATGACCCTTATGATGGATCTGGATGATTGGCAAGAAGCCAAGTGATAACATGTGATGTTGGATCCTTGTGTTGGACCAGTATGATGTGAATTGTAGTAAAAGCAATTGTTGAGTTTTATATTGTTTACTTCTGTTATAATTGCATGTTATACAACTTGGTTGAATCTTGCAATCCATATAAAAGATACTAATTAATCACAGTGAAACATATCATGTAGTTTCCCTGGCCATAGATCCATCATCGTCAGGAATTGGTGATGGTGAAACGGGTTCTTCTGCGGGTTAAACCGGAGCGCATATTGTTGAGTATGCAAGGTTTCTCCTAGCCTAAAGTGAGGAGGTAAGAGTGCAACTTCAGTTGTAGACTCCAGGGTGCGGATTTAGGCCCGTAGCCCAATTGTGATAAAGAGAATGGTGAACAGGCCCATGGCTCAGGATATGTGATATGAGGAGCATGAATGCGTTCATGGCTCAGAGCACGGTGAACAGGCCCGTGGCTCAGTTTCACTAGCGCCGAGACCAGTACCGAGGCGGGCAAGGCAGACAGTAGCCTAACCCTGTGGCTAAGACCACTTCAGCATGAGACTACGGTCCTTCTTGTGTTGTACTCATGCACTGACCATGAGGCGGAGAGGTCATGGAGTCCAGCTCTTCCATTGACCTTTTATGGCACCGGCTTGGGTTTTGCAACCGAAGGTTGGATTTGAGCGGTATGACTCACTTCCTCAGGGCATAATAATACGTAATTCATCCGAATAGTACTACTGCTTAAGACAAACACGAAACATTGGTTGAGGCCTTGTTTGTGTAGTTACTCTCATCATATCTTGCAGTTGCTTATATATTCCTCATATGTAGTAGGACTTATATATCTTGTCTTGTTAATCATATTCCACAAAGTAATACTTGAGTACATCTGGTAAGCTGCTAAAGTATGGACAACTCTATTCTATAACTGCTCTTATTATACCTTTTATCAGTTAGCTGCTTTATATATATATACCTGAGGTTTTGTAGTTTCGGCGGGGAGTTATGTTTCTCACTGGGACAATGTTCGATTGTCTCACTCCACTGGTTTTTAGGTGTTCGAGCTAGACGTGGTGGTGGTCGTGGGGTTGCGACCGAGCAACAAGAAGAGCAGTAGAAGGCAAGAGATGGACATGCTGCTGTTTTGGTGTTTTGTAGTAGAGTCTAGAGTCATCCATGTACTCCCAGGTCCTTGGAGGTGTTTTGACATTGTTTCACGATGTATGATCGTTGATGTTTTGTATATCCTGCTGTTGGCCAGATGTGGGCCTTTATGTATATATGAATAGGTGATGAACTCATGTGATGGTCAGACAGCTGTTCCTGTTAGCTGTGGACACGTATCAGATCTTGTATATGCTTATATAACATGTTTCCTTGTAGGATGAGGACTAGAATGTAATAGTTTCTCAGTTTATCAGCTTTCTGCAAACGGTTTTAATTAAACCATGTTTTTGGTAATCTGTGGTTATGGTGATTTCCGCACGTTTTCGCGTAACATCTCACTGTCTGTGTGATAGTGGGATGTGTTGCCACAATTATTAACTTGGCAATAAGGAAAAGCATGAAACTAATTGAACAATAGATTTAGATTCACATAACATAATATTGTTGGGTGATTAAAGTATCCTTGATACTTATGCACCAATGGTGCTCATAAGACCCGTAGGCTCAACATTAACATCATGAGGATAAAGTTATCCAACCTACTACATATTTCATCAATATCTTGGAAGTAATTAACTTTACTTGGATTTCATATGAACATGACATGAATTCTTGAAATAGCATTGAGGCATAACATTAAATCAATAACTTTAGAGGAATCTTTGATAATGTTAAGGTTTAATTTGAAACACATAACTATGCATATCATTCATCTTGATCATCCTAATAATTATAAGGTGATGAAAGCTAATACTAAATACTCAAAGTGCATGAATATGCTTACCTAATCCTGAGGAGGTATACTAATAGTAGATGAACTCCAGATCAGTCCTAATGTCCTGCGAATAGCATAATTTATGAATTAATTTCATTTTCTTAACATAGGCGTATGATTCTTTAATTAAATTTGGAAATTGGGTCAGGAGTCTGGGTCCGAAACTAGGACCATGAGATAGATCTTAAAAAACTAATCAAAAACCATATATGGATCGTCCCCATCTGAGTTATAGTTTATTTTCTATGAATTTGTAAAGATTAGATATATTCTGACCAATCAGAGTGCGGGATAAATCCATGTGCATAAATCTGACATGTTAACCCTACACGCGTGTGTGGTCCAGTAGTCACAGGCCACATGGGCTGGCCTGACCATAGAGTCAAAGCACATTGAGCCGATGATGGAACTACAACTTACACCAAAAGATTGCTCTTCCAATGGAATTCCTAATGTGCACCAAAAACCCTAGGGAGTTGATGTTCTCTCTCTAGGTTTACCTACAAATGGTGCTAGATAAATGCTCCAACCCCACAAGAGTGTGGAAGCCTTATCATAGCACATATTTAGGATCGAACCCAAAGGACAATGTTAAGAATCTGAGTGTCTTTCTCTCGTTTCGTATCGATCTAAGTCAATCATCTAAGACCAAAAGTTTGATTTGAGTTATTTAATCTAAAACATGCAAAAGTAAAGGAAAGAATAAAAACTAGTTTGAGGATTGCAATCTAAGATTAGAAAATGATGATGGATCACTGGGGTGATGCAGATTTTCACCACCACTACACATGTATTGTACCTGTACCAATCATAGCAAGACTTGCAAGCAAGATACATGGATGTTATACAACACCGATGTCTTGTAGGACAAGAGTAATGCACACATCCTTCACGAGTTGAGTAACTCTCATCCGGTACATGTCTACATGTCAATCAAGAGATGTAGCCTCCGAAGAGAGAACCTTACTCAACCTCATGAAACGTGCATCGGAAAACTAACAAGCAAGCGATAATCATCAATTCGATTAGTATCCTTATAGACTATTCCTCTTTCGAGGAAATAGCTATGAGAAACGTGGGAGTGTTGCAATGTCAGCCATTCCTGGATGAATGGTCAAATACCTTGCACCACTCCCTCCATAGAATGTGTTCCTTGACCCATCAAGGTTGCACTTCTGTACGTCAACTGATTCCATTTCATAGTGCAGAAGTGCAACGATGGAGGTGAGTTTACTCTATCCCTCAGGAAGCGTTCCTAGATACTGAAACGGATGCATGATGGATACGCACACCAAAAACCAACACTAAATCGGTATTCGAGTCCCAAGAGTAGTCGTAGACAAACCGTAATGAAAGACAATAGATGCATACAAGAACGCGACCAACATTCAAGCATGTATGAAATGATTTAGTATTGAATCGGAAAGATAACATCTTTTAGTATAGATTACAAAACATGAGCAGCGGGGCTAGTCCCCGCGCCCCAGTAGATGAAACTACTCGCTCCTCATAGAGGGAGCAATAAGGAAAGAGAAGAGAGAGAAAGAAAGCATCATCAGAGCAGAAGAGTAGATCTGTGACATCCCAGTGTAGATCATCGCAGTCTCTGGGACTGCTCTGTTGTGGTCGATGACGTCCATCTCTCTGCCTCGATTCTCATGTCTACCTCGGCGATTACACAAGTAGAATGAGGTGTGGTGTATCAGAGCAATGGTGGAAGTGGGTTGGCAGTGGAGCAGCCTTCTGGACTTCTGGCTCTGGTCCCAGTCCGACAGCCTTGGGCCGTAGTGAGATAGATGCCCAAGACCATGCCCCTACCCTTCTATTTATAGGCTTGGCATGTATCTTGGACGGATTGGGTTAGATCTGTAATTTGCCCAAAATATCTTGGGCCAAGGAGTCACACTTTGTGCATGTCTTTTTTGACTATTCAGTTTCTAGCCTTGCCCTTTTCATCCAGCTTGCTTTAAACGGTTTGAGAGAGCGTGAGTCTCTCTTCTCTTGGTTTATAAACCGAGAGATTTCTCTCGGTTTATAGACTCATGGTCCTGTGCCTCTCGGTCTTGGCTTTCCTTGCCTTCACGACCTTAGGTAAATGGTCTTCATCCGAGATCCTCCATTCAATCTTCCATGATTTGGGGTGATCGTTCCTTGACATTTCCAAACAGTCTTTCACTAGCAATCGCCTCCAATCGGTCTTTGAGGAAGGGACGTCGCCGCTATCCATACGGTCTTGGAAGATCGACTATGGGCAATCAATTGTGACCAATCGGTCTAAGGGGCCGACGACTCTCCTCACTGGCAGAGGTAGGGCGAGATGTCGAGCAGGTCAAGGCAGAAGAGTAGGCATAGGAAGGGGGCCGAGGTGATAGTTGTTGCAGGTCACTTCTTAGGCGAAGCAAGTGGAGAGAAGGGTGCTACACTGTGGATGTTGACGGTGGCGCGACCTAGAGCTGGTGATGAACTCGGATGGCGACGATGCTGCTTGAAGTCAGAATCGGTGGGAAGGAGGAAGGATGCGGCACCTGTGGTGCTTGCAGGTGCCATCAGGTTAGGGTTGTAGATGCTCGCAGATCAGCATGTTGACGATGGATGTAAGAAGAAGAAGAGGACGGAGACGCTGCAAGTGCTATAGCACTGTTGTTGAAACATGTAGGTTGCAGGTGCTGCTAGCATGAGGAACAATATGCCATCGCTGATGTAAGGAACCTGACCTGCGTTTAGGGTTTACCCTATTTGTTTTGCTTAATCTTGGTGATTTGGTGCTTGCTAATCACCTTTAGTGGTGATTAGGGTTTTTGTTGTGCTTTGTTGAGAGTTCGAGGGGCTACTTGCAAATAACCCAAGAGATGTAGCTGAGTTCGTGGCGAGATGTGCGGTGTGTCAGTAAGTGAAGGCTGAACATCAGAAGCCGGCAGGTACGTTGCAACCTTTACCGATACCACAGTGGAAATGGGATCACATAACTATGGATTTTGTAGTTGGTCTACCCCGGAAAACTAGGAATCATGATTCCATTTGGGTGATAGTGGACAGATTGACAAAGTCTGCCCATTTTCTACCAGTGAAGATGACGTATACAGCTGAGAAACTAGCTCGAGTATATGTGGATGAGATAGTACGTTTGCATGGAGTGCCAGCGACGATAGTTTCTGACAGAGGTCCTCAGTTTACGAGTCGTTTTTGGGAACAGTTGCACAAAGCGTTGGGAACGCAGTTGAGGTTTAGTACAACTTTTCACCCGCAGACAGATGGAGAGTCTGAGAGGACTATTCAGATTTTGGAAGACCTCCTTCGAGCTCGTGTCTTGCAGTTTCTAGGCAACTGGGATGTACATCTGAGTTTGATAGAGTTTGCCTATAACAACAGTTATCAGCGGAGCATTAACATGGCTCCTTATGAAGCTTTGTATGGAAGGAAGTGCATATATCCTTTGTGTTGGTATGAGTCTGGTGAGTATCAGCTTTTGGGTCCTGAGTTAGTACAACAGACATCAGATAAGATCAAAGTGATACAACAACAGTTGAAAGTGGCACAGGACAGGCAGAAGTCTTATGCAGACAATCGCCGATGACCTTTGGAATTCCAGGTAGGAGACAAAGTGTATCTCAAAGTCTCGCCGTGGAAAGGTGTGCTAAGGTTTGGACGGAAGGGTAAGTTAGCTCCCAGGTATATGGGGCCTTACTCAGTCGTAGCACATGTTGGCAAGGTAGCATACGAGTTGGAATTGCCTCCAGAGTTTCACAGGTTGCACCCAGTGTTTCATGTTAGTATGTTGAAGAAAAGTCATACGGATTCAAGTACCGTGATACAACCAGTTGAGGTTGAGCTTGATGCAGACGTGACCTACGAGGAGGGTCCTGTGGCGATCCTTGACAGAAGGATCAAGAAGCTAAAGAGGAAGGACCTGGCTCTTGTGAAGGTTCTTTGGTAGCGTCGTGGCGTTGAGGAAGCCACGTGGGAGCTTGAGGAAGAGATGAGGAGAAAGTATCCCTCGCTTTTCTCTTCGGATTTTGGGGACGAAATCCCTTAAAGGGGGTTAGCTTGTAAGGACCCTGACCTGCGTTTAGGGTTTACCCTGTTTGTTTTGCTTGATCTTGGTGTTTTGGTGCTTGCTAATCACCTTTAGTGGTGATTATGGTTTTTGTTGTGCTTTGTTGAGAGTTCGAGAGGCTACTTGCAAATAACCCAAGTTTAGGGTTTTGTGTGCAAGTTTGCCATCTTGTGAGATGTTTTCCCCTCTTTCCTTCCTCTAGGGTTGAGAGGAAGGCTTGGTCTTGTTGTTTGAGTTTCTTGGGCTTTGCTTGAGCTTGTTTGGGCCCTGAGGTGCTTTGTTTGGGCTTGCTTGAGCCTTGTGTCGGCCAAGGCTTGCTTGTGTCGTCCAAGGAGGTGTGTGTGTTGGCCTAGAGTAGGTTGTGTTGCCCAAGGAGGAGTGGTGGTGTGTCGCCCATGTTGCTTGGTCTTGATTGGTGGACAGTTGGTGCATATCTTGGACAAGTGTCTCTTGGTGTGCTAGTGTGTTGGTTTGAACCTTGGGACAAGTGTCCCTTGGGTGGACGACACTTAGCATGGACCTACCTTGGTTTCTCCTCCCCTTCTTTCTATATAGGTGGCTCTTTCCCTTGCCTTAGCTTCCTTTTCTCTTATGGTCTCTCCTCCACCTTGAGTGCACGACACTCCGCTCCTTCTTGCTCATGTTGGCCGATACACTCTCTTGGAGTTGAAGTGGTGGCCGATACACCCTCTTGGAGAAGCTTTGGTGGACGATACCCCTTGGACCTTGGAGTGCTTCTTCTTCCTTGGAGCTTAAGGCGGGTTGCATAACTTCTAACCCTAACTTCATTACCTCTTGTTCTTGTTCTTGTTCATAAGTTAGTATCTTAGATTTGTACCTTGCTTGTGTTTCCTTTGGTGGCCGATATCCCCTTAGGGTTTAGGGTTTCTTTGTAGCTTAGTATACCTTGTGATCTAGATTTGCGCTCCCTTGAGTTGGAGGTTGAAGGTGACCTAGGGTGGGCGATACCCCTTCTTTGTTGGTGTGTTGGACGATATCCTTTTGAGTTGGACGACATGGTACCTTTGTCTTGGTGATGGATGATATGATACCCTCCTTGATGGACGATATGGTGTGTATGGTCATGGTGTTGGGCGATACCTTGCCCTTGTGTTGAGCGATAGGGTGAACTAGGGTTATGTTGACCGATATGATGGTGACCATGATGGGCGATAGGGTTCCTCTTGTGATGAGCAATACCCTTGTTCTTCTCATGGACGATAGGCCTTAGTATCTTGGCAGACGATAGCACCTAGTTTGGTGAGTTAGTTGGGTTGCACGATATGCAACATGGTGCTGGCCGATAGCCCTGACGGGCGTTACCTCTTGGGTTGTGACGCGCGATAGAGTTGGGTTGTGATGGGCCTCACACCCCTGGTTTGGGTATGTGTCGGCCGATAGGCCTGGATAGGTAGTTGCACATTTTAAGGAGTGTTTCCTTCTCTCGTTCCTTCTCTCTCTTGGCCGTTGTGAGGTTGTTAGCTGGGTGTTAGCCTTGAGTGCCGGGCGTCGTGATGAGATGTGACGGGCATTGCCCGATAGGGTATGACGCGCGACACCCCTGACGCACGACACTCCTCTCTTGTGACGCTGTGTTGGACTGGGTGCTGGGTGCAACGCAGCGTTGCTGCCTTCCCATGCCCTAGCTGTGTGAGCTAGCTATAGTGAGGGTTGTGAGTTGTAGTGAGGGTGGTATGGTTCTTTAATGACAGTTTCTAGTGTGATGGAAGTGGATGCTTATGCACCAATAAACGAAAGTGATGCCTTGATTAGTAATGATATCATTGATAACGTTAATAGTGCTATTGATAGCAAAGATGTTAATAATGTAAATGATGGTGATGTCTTGTTAATAGTGGGAGCAATAATAATGTTAATGATGATGCTAAGTGATAGTTACTTTAATAGTTTGCTTAATGGCATAGCAATAACAATAATAGTGGATGATGGTAGTAATAATGCTGATAATAGTAATGATGGTAACAAGGGTAGTAATAATATGCATGATGTAAGTCTTATGCTTATTTGTGAATAACAATGATAAATGGTAGTTGCACCAGTGGTGGCTTAAATGACAATAATAATGTTAGTAGATGATGACAATTACAATAGTGGTAACAATAGTGGTTGCTATGAATACTCAACATGATTTCTATATTAAGTGTATACCTTGACTGTTTGTATAATCTTGAGATAAGGGTAAGCATGAATATGGTTTGTTAATGATGTGCTTAATACACTTGATCACCAAATAGTGTAAGAATGATAAGTGGAGTATCTTGAATGATATTTCATGATAGTGAGCATATCCCTTATGTTGGAATTATGATTATTGTGTATCCTAACCATGCAGGTGATGATTAGCCATGAAAAGGCTATGAGGCATATGTGATGAGTAACATCATTTTGATAATTATCTATGAGGTTGTATGTATGATGTGTTTGTCCCATGATGATGATGTGAGCCTTGAGAGGCAGCGACAGTACATGATGAAGGATTGAGATCCCATGGTATATAGTAATCCTTGAGATAGATCTGGATGATTGGCAAGAGGCCAAGTAGTAACATGTGATGTTGGATCCTTGTGATGGATCAGGTTGATGTGGTTTCAATAATGATATAATGTTATTTACTTTCTGTTATATCTTGCATGTTATACAACTTGGTTGAATCTTGAAATCCATCTAAAAGATACTAATTAATCACAGTGAAATATATCATGTAGTTTGCCCTGGCCATAGATCCATCATCGTCAGGACTTGGTGATGGTGAAACAGGTTCTCCTACGAGTTAACTTGGAAGCGCATATTGTTGAATATGTGTAAGTTGCTCCTAGCCTGAAAATGAGGAGGTAAGAGTGTAACTTCTGTTACATACTCAGATATGTATAAAGAGCATGGTGAACAGGCCCATGGCTCAGGATATGTGATGAGAGGAGCATGAATGCGTTCATGGCTCAGAGCACGGTGAACAGGCCCGTGGCTCAGTTATACTAGCGCCGAGATCTGTACCAAGGTGGGCTAGAGTGAGGGTAGCCTATGGAGCTGACCCTGTGGCTAAGACCATTTCAGCATGAGACTGCGGTCCTGCTTGTGTTGTACTCGTGTACTGACCACGAGGTGGGAGGTCGTGGAGTCCGGCTCTTCCATTGACCTTGTATGGCACTGGCTTGGGTTTCGTAACCGAAGGTTGGAGTTGAACGGTACGGTTCAAATCCTCAGGGCATAATAATACGTAATACAACCGTTTAGTATTTGCTGCTTAAGATAAACATGAAACATTGATTGAGGCCTTGTTTGTGTAGTTAATCCTGTTATATCTTGCAGTTACTTCTATATTCATTAGGTATGTGATAATATGTCATATCTTGATAATCAGGTTATGTGGAAATATATCTTATTCTGATAATCATGTTACATAGTGATATATCTTATCTTGTCAATCATATTCCATCGAAAGATATCAGGTTATATGCTTTTGTACAGCCAGTGAGCTTGTCGGTAAGAATAGCTTTGCTGTATATAGACTGCTTTTGTTATACCTATTTCTAGTTATCTGCTGTTATAGTTTATCTTGCCAAGGTTCTGTAGTTGCGGTGGGGAGTTATGTTTCCCGCTGGGACAATTGTTCAATTGTCTCACCCCGCTTGTTTACACCCTTTTTAGGTGGTCGAGGTAGACGTGGTCATGGTTGTGGTGTTGCGGCCGAGCAGCTTGAGGAGCAGTAGAAGGTAAGCGTTGGACATGCTGCTGTTTTGGATGTTTTGTAGTAGAGTCTTGAGTCATCCCTGTACTCTCAGGTCCTTGGTAGTGTTTTGACGATGTTTCACGATGAGCGATCGATGATGTTTGCATATCCTACTGATGGCTATATGTGGGCCTTTATGTATGTGAACAGGTGGTGAACTCATGTGATGGATGAGCAGCTGTTTCTGTAAGCTGTAGACACGTATTAGATCTCATGTATGTATATATATGACATGTTTCTGTGCAGGATGAGGACTGGAAAGTAATAGTTTCACAGTTTATCAGTTTTCCGCAATCAGTTTTAATTAACCCGTATTTTTATAATCTGTGATTAATGGTGATTTCCGCATGTTTTCCCATAACACCTCGTTATCTATACGATAATGGGATGTGTTGCCACAAGTTTTGGTATCAGAGCTTTAGGTTCGCTGAGTCTACAGGGATTTAGGACTAGGTTGAGTTGTTCTTATGAGTGTCCATGTTTTCTTACAAAATCTTCTGCCCTCAGCGGAAGAAAAGTCAAGATGTCTGGAAACCATGAAGAACACTCTGCTGAGTACAGTGATGCTGCATCTGTTGATGGAGCAGATGGACCGGCACATGAAGATCGGGTGCCTGAGGTTCCCCAATTTAACCCAGCCATACTTGAACATCCTGCTTACCAACATCTTATGGGGCAGTTAATGGCTACGATGAATCTCATGGTTGAGTGATTACCAGCACCTCCTCCGCGAGCACATGTTCCCCATGGAGAAGCATTGGGTATTGGGAAGACCTTCGAGCGGTTTCGCTGAGTCGGAGCTTCGGATTATGCTGGAACGGCTGATCCAGCGGATGCAGATCTGTGGCTGACAAGTCTCGAGAAGGCTTTCCGGATCCTTGACATTCCCAAATCAGACAAGGTAAAACATGCTGTCTACCTTCTGAAGGGTAGTGCTAGTCACTGGTGGACCATCGAGGAAGAGAAGTGGCCTGGTGAGGTGATCTGTTGGGAAGTGTTCCGACGCGAGTTCGTCACCAGATACTTCCCAAAGATGTACCTGGATGAGAAGTTTAGTCAGTTCGAGAATCTGAGGCAAGGAACGATGAACATCACCGAGTATGAAGCCAAGTTTATGGATATATTGAGGTTTTTTCCTCACATGGCAGCAACAAATGAGGAACGAATCAGCCGTTTCGAGAAAGGTTTGAGTGCTGAGTTGAAGACCCCGATATCTGCGTTGGAAAACCGAGAGCGGTTTGCTACGTTCGTAGAATCTGTTCGACGGATTGAAAGGATAGTAAGGGAGAAAAGAGAGTCTATGTCTCTTAAAAGACCTGCTCAGTTTCATGGACGGAGGTTTGGTGGCTTTAAGAAGCCCAGGTTTTCAGCGCCGTCAGCGATGAGAAGTTCTGGTGTACCATCTCAGTGGTCTCCGAGTAAGGGGAGAGGTTATGTTTCTTCACCGTCTAAGGCGCACAGTTCAACTTCTGTGGCAGTGACAAGGCCAGCTAGGCCACGGTTTGAGGACAAGGCATGTCATCTTTGTGGACAGGTCGGGCATTGGAAGTTCAATTGCCCAAATAGAGATGTTGAATTAACACAGCAGCCGAGGCAGAGTTTTCAGAGGTCAGAAAGGCCACAACCTAGTGGTAGCAGAGGACGAGGATGTGGTCAAGAGTCTCAAGCTGGATCGTCTGCTCAAGGAAGCAGAGCTCGTGGACAGCAAGAAACGGCTCAATTCTATGCTATGAGTAAGCTGGAGGCGATAGTCAACCCGCGAGTGGTGACAGGTCAGATGGAGTTATTTCATTCTGATATGTCTTCTTCTTGCTTTATATCTGTTCTGGTTGACCCTGGTGCTACACACTCTTTTATCGCCTATAGTATGCTTGAAAACTGTCATTTATCTATTGGTCGTAAGAAGGATAGTTTGTTGTTAGAAACCCCTCTTGATGGTTCCTCTTTGCTTCGAGAAGAGTGTCCATCTTGTCTTTTGTCTTTTTCGGGACATCGTATCTAAGTGGATCTTATACCACTTGATATGCATGGTTTCGATGTTATCCTTGGGATGGATACCTTAGAGAAGTATAAGGTTGTCTTGGACTGTGGTTCCAAGTAGGTAGTATTTGATGTCACTGGAGAGAAGTGGATCTTCCAGGGAGATAGGAAGATTCTTCTGACGTGTCTAGTATCAGCTTTGGTAGTAGATAAGTTGTTACGACAAGGATGTGAGGCGTTCTTAGCTCACGTGGTGGATACCGTTGTGGTTACCAAGGCGAAAGGTCCTAGTCTCAAGGAGGTGTCCGTGGTTCGAGAGTTTGCAGACGTGTTTCCTGAGGAGTTTCCTGGTGTTCCTCCACCCGGGAGATTGATTTCGAGATCAATCTGGTTCCTGGAACACAGCCAGTTGCACAGTCACCGTATAGGATGGCTCCAGTAGAGATGGCAGAGTTGAAGAAGCAGTTGCAAGAGTTGTTGGAGAAAGGTTTTATCCGACCGAGTACGTCACCGTGGGGTGCTCCCGTGTTGTTTGTTAAGAAGAAGGATGGCTCTATGCGGTTGTGTATAGATTACCGGCAGTTGAACAAGGTCACGATCAAGAATAAGTACCCGTTTCCGAGGATAGATGGCCTATTCGATCAGTTGCATGGTGATACAGTGTTTTCGAAGATCGATCTACGGTTTGGATATCATCAGTTGAGGATAAAGGCAGATGACATACCCAAGTCAGCCTTTAGGATGAGGTATGGTCATTTCGAGTTCGTGGTTATGCCGTTTGGGTTAACCAATGCACCTGCAGCTTTCATGGATCTGATGAACAGAGTGTTCCGTCCATTCTTAGATCAATTTGTTGTAGTCTTTATAGATGACATCTTGATCTATAGTCGGGACATGCTAGAGCATGAGCAACATCTTTGTCGAGCGTTGACTCTTCTTCGTCAACATCAGTTATATGCCAAGTTCAGTAAGTGTGAGTTCTGGTTGGAATAAGTGACTTTCTTGGGTCATGTGATATCTGCTGAAGGAGTCAAAGTAGATCTGAAGAAGGTGGAATCCGTTGCGGATTGGGAACAACCAAAGATGCCGATAGAAGTTCATAGTTTCCTTGGTTTGGCAGGATACTACCAGAGGTTTATCAAAGACTTCAGTGTGATCGCGTTGCCGATGACGAAGTTGACCAGGAAGGATGTACCTTTTGTTTGGGATGATCGATGTCAGAAAGATTTCCAAAGTTTGAAGGAGAAGCTGACCAGTGCTCCAGTGTTGATCTTGCCAGAGCCTAGGAAAGGCTATGTTGTTTCCTGTGATGCTTCCAAGAAAGGTTTAGGTTGCGTGTTGATGCAGGACGATCATGTGGTTTCTTTTGCTTCACGACAGCTCAAGAAGCATGAGGAGAACTATCTGACTCATGACTTGGAGTTGGAAGCAGTGGTTCATGCATTAAAGATTTGGAGACACTATCTGTATGGGGAAGTGTGTCAAATCTTTACGGATCATAAGAATCTGAAGTACATCTTTACGCAGCAAGAGTTGAACATGCGACATCATCGATGGATGGAGTTGATCAATGATTACGATTGCACTATCGAGTATCATCCTTGTAAGGCGAATGTGGTAGCTGATGCGCTTAGCAGAAAGTCCTCTTCTCTTTCTTCAAAGAAGGCACAGTTGAGTTCTTTGGTATGCCATAGGCGAGATATGTTTGTTTCTCTGCGGCAGATGAATGTGCAGATGAAAGTTTCTTTGTTGTCTGGTCTTTTCGCACAGATGCAAGTTAAGCCTACGTTGAGACAACAGATCAAGGACGCACAACAAACAGATGATGCGGTACAATTGATTAGATCAGAGTTCGGCAGCGACAAGTGTGATGGGTTCCATGAGTCCGAGGATGGGCTAGTTTGCTATCATGATAGGATGGTGGTTCCAGATGCTGATGATCTGAGGAAGTTGGTGCTTGAGGAAGCACATACGTCAATGTATGCGATGCATCCAGGTGTCACCAAGATGTACCATAGTCTAAAGGACTTGTATTGGTGGCCCGATTTGAAAAGAGATGTAGCCGAGTTCGCGGCGAGATGTGCGGTGTGTCAGCAAGTGAAGGCTGAACATTAGAAGCCGGCAGGTACGCTGCAACCTTTACCGATAACACAGTGGAAATGGGATCACATAACCATGGATTTCGTAGTTGGTCTACCCCAGACAACTAGGAATCATGATTCCATTTGGGTGATAGTGGACAGATTGACAAAGTCTACCCATTTTCTACCAGTGAAGATGACGTATACAGCTGAGAAACTAGCTCGAGTATATGTGGATGAGATAGTACGTTTGCATGGAGTGCCAACAACGATAGTTTCTGACAGAGGTCCTCAGTTTATGAGTCATTTTTTGGAATAGTTGCATAGAGCGTTGGGAACGCAGTTGAGGTTCAGTACAACTTTTCACCCACAGACAGATGGACAGTCTGAGAGGACTATTCAGATTTTGGAAGACCTCCTTCGAGCTTGTGTCTTGCAGTTTCTAGGAAACTGGGATGTACATATGAGTTTGATAGAGTTTGCCTATAACAACAGTTATCAGCGGAGCATTGACATGGATCCTTATGAAGCTTTGTATGGAAGGAAGTGCAGATATCCTTTGTGTTGGTATGAGTCTGGTGAGTATCAGCTATTGGGTCCTGAGTTAGTACAATAGACATCAGATAAGATCAAAGTGATACATCAACAGTTGAAAGTGGCACATGACATGCAGAAGTCTTATGCAGACAATCGCTGACGACCTTTGGAATTCCAGGTAGGAGACAAAGTGTATCTCAAAGTCTCACCGTGGAAAGGTGTGCTAAGGTTTGGACGAAAGGGTAAGTTAGCTCCCAGGTATATGGGGCCTTACTCAGTCGTAGCACGTGTTGGAAAGGTAGCATACGAGTTGGAATTGCCTCCAGAGTTGCACAGGTTGCACCCAGTGTTTCATGTTAGTATGTTGAATAAAAGTCATCCAGATTCAGGTACCGTGATACAACCAATTGAGGTTGAGCTTGATGCAGACGTGACCTACGAGGAGGGTCCTGTGGCGATCCTTGACAGAAGGATCAAGAAGCTAAAGAGGAAGGACCTGGCTCTTGTGAAGGTTCTTTGGCAGCGTCGTGGCATTGAGGAAGCCACGTGGGAGCTTGAGGAAGAGATGAGGAGAAAGTATCCCTCGCTTTTCTCTTCGGATTTCGGGAACAAAATCCCTTAAAGGGGGTTAGCTTGTAAGGACCCTGACCTGCGTTTAGGGTTTACCCTGTTTGTTTTGCTTGATCTTGGTGTTTTGGTGCTTGCTAATCACCTTTAGTGGTGATTAGGGTTTTTGTTGTGCTTTGTTGAGAGTTTGAGGGGCTACTTGCAAATAACCCAAGTTTAGGGTTTTGTGTGCAAGTTTGCCATCTTGTGAGATGTTTTCCCCTCTTTGCTTCCTCTAGGGTTGAGAGGAAGGCTTGGGCTTGTTGTTTGAGTTTCTTGGGCTTTGCTTGAGCTTGTTTGGGCCTTGAGGTGCTTTGTTTGGGCTTGCTTGAGCCTTGTGTCGGCCAAGGCTTGCTTGTGTCGTCCAAGGAGGTGTGTGTGTCGGCCTAGAGTAGGTTGTGTCGCCCAAGGAGGAGTGGTGGTGTTTCTCCCATGTTGCTTGGTCTTGGTTGGTGGACACTTGGTGCATATCTTGGACAAGTGTCTCTTGGTGTGCTAGTGTGTTGGTTTGAACCCTGGGACAAGTGTCCCTTGGGTGGACGACACTTAGCATGGACCTACCTTGGTTTCGCCTCCCCTTCTTTCTATATAGGTGGCTCTTTCCCTTGCCTTATCTTCCTTTGCTCTTTTGGTCTCTCCTCCACCTTGAGTGCATGACACTCCGCTCCTTCTTGCTTGTGTTGGCTGATACACTCTCTTGGAGTTGAAGTGGTGGCCGATACACCCTCTTGGAGAAGCTTTGGTGGACGATACCCCTTGGACCTTGGAGTGCTTCTTCTTCCTTGGAGCTTAAGGCAGGTTGCATAACTTCTAACCCTAACTTCATTACCTCTTGTTCTTGTTCTTGTTCATAAGTTAGTAGCTTATATTTGTACCTTGCTTGTGTTTCCTTTGATGGCCGATCTCCCCTTAGGGTTTAGGGTTTCTTTGTAGCTTAGTATACCTTGTGATCTAGGGTTTGCGCTCCCTTGAGTTGGAGGTTGAAGGTGACCTAGGGTGGGCGATACCCCTTCTTTGTTGGTGTGTTGGACGATATCCTTTTGAGTTGGACGACATGGTACCTTTGTCTTGGTGATGGACGATATGATACCCTCCTTGATGGACGATATGGTGTGTATGATCATGGTGTTGGGCAATACCTTGCCCTTGTGTTGAGCGATAGGGTGAACTAGGGTTATGTTGACCGATATGATGGTGACAATGATGGGCGATAGGGTTCCTCTTGTGATGAGCAATACCCTTGTTCTTCTCATGGATGATAGGCCTTAGTATCTTGGCGGATGACATGACCTAGTTTGGTGAGTTAGTTGGGTTGCACGATATGCAACATGGTGCTGGCCGATAGCCCTGACGGGCGTTACCTCTTGGGTTGTGATGCGCGATAGAGTTGGGTTGTGACGGGCGTCACGCCCCTAGTTTGGGTATGTGTCGGCCGATAGGCCTGGATAGGTAGTTGCACGTTTTAAGGAGTGTTTCCTTCTCTCTCTTGGCCGTTGTGAGGTTGTTAGCTGGGTGTTAGCCTTGAGTGCCGGGCGTCGTGATGAGCTGTGATGGGTGTTGCCCGATAGGGTATGACGCGCGACACCCCTGACACATGACACTCCTCTCTTGTGACGCTGTGTCGGGCTGGGCGCTGGGTGCAACGCAGCGTTGCTGCCTTCCCATGCCCTAGCCGTGTGAGCTATCTATAGTGAGGGTTGTGAGTTGTAGTGAGGGTGGTATGGTTCTTTAATGATGGTTTCTAGTGTGATGGAAGTGGATGCTTATGCACCAATAAACGATAGTGATGCCTTGATTAGTAATGATATCATTGATAATGTTAATAGTGCTATTGATAGCAAAGATGTTAATAATGTAAATGATGGTGATGCCTTGTTAATAGTGGGAGCAATAATAATGTTAATGATGATGCTAAGTGACAGTTACTTTAATAGTTTGCTTAATGGCATAGCAATAACAATAATAGTGGATGATGGTAGTAATAATGCTGATAATAGTAATGATGGTAACAAGGGTAGTAATGATATGCATGATGTAAGTCTTATGCTTATTTGTGAATAAAAATGATAAATGATAGTTGCACCAGTGGTGGCTTAAATGACAATAATAATGTTAGTAGATGATGACAATTACAATAGTGGTAACAATAGTGGTTGCTATGAATACTCAACATGATTTCTATATTAAGTGTATACCTTGACTGTTTGTATAATCTTGAGATAAGGGTAAGCATGAATATGGTTTGTTAATGATGTGCTTAATACACTTGATCACCAAATAGTGTAAGAATGATAAGTGGAGTATCTTGAATGATATTTCATGATAGTGAGCATATCCCTTATGTTGGAATTATGATTATTGTGTATCCTAACCATGCAGGTGATGATTAGCCATGAAAAGGCTATGAGGCATATGTGATGAGTAAAATCATTTTGATAATTATCTATGAGGTTGTATGTATGATGTGTTTGTCCCATGATGATGATGTGAGCCTTGAGAGGCAGCGACAGTACATGATGAAGGATTGAGATCCCATGGTATATAGTAATCCTTGAGATAGATCTGGATGATTGGCAAGAGGCCAAGTAGTAACATGTGATGTTGGATCCTTGTGATGGATCAGGTTGATGTGGTTTCAATAATGATATAATGTTATTTACTTTCTGTTATATCTTGCATGTTATACAACTTGGTTGAATCTTGAAATCCATCTAAAAGATACTAATTAATCACAGTGAAATATATCATGTAGTTTGCCCTGGCCATAGATCCATCATCGTCAGGACTTGGTGATGGTGAAACAGGTTCTCCTACGAGTTCACCTGGAAGCGCATATTGTTGAATATGTGTAGGTTGCTCCTAGCCTGAAAATGAGGAGGTAAGAGTGTAACTTCGGTTACATACTCAGATATGTATAAAGAGCATGGTGAACAGGCCCATGGCTCAGGATATGTGATGAGAGGAGCATGAATGCGTTCATGGCTCAGAGCACGGTGAATAGGATCATGGCTCAGTTATACTAGCGCCGAGACCTGTACCAAGGTGGGCTAGAGTGAGGGTAGCCTATGGAGCTGACCCTGTGGCTAAGACCATTTCAGTATGAGACTGTGGTCCTGCTTGTGTTGTACTCGTGCACTGACCACGAGGTGGGAGGTCGTGGAGTCCGACTCTTCCATTGACCTTGTATGACACCGGCTTGGGTTTTGTAACCGAAGGTTGGAGTTGAACGGTATGGTTCAAATCCTCAGGGCATAATAATACATAATACAGCTGTTTAGTATTTGCTGCTTAAGATAAACATGAAACATTGATTGAGGCCTTGTTTGTGTAGTTAATCCTGTTATATCTTGCAGTTACTTCTATATTCATTAGGTATGTGATAATATGGCATATCTTGATAATCAGGTTATGTGGCAATATATCTTATTCTGATAATCATGTTACATAGTGATATGTCTTATCTTGTCAATCATGTTCCATCGAAAGATATCAGGTTATATGCTTTTGTACAGCCAGTGAGCTTGTCGGTAAGAATAACTTTGCTGTATATAGACTGCTTTTGTTATACCTATTTCTAGTTGTCTGCTGTTATAGTTTATCTTGCCAAGGTTCTGTAGTTGCGGTGGGGAGTTATGTTTCCCGCTGGGACAATTGTTCAATTGTCTCACCCCGCTGGTTTACACCCTTTTTAGGTGGTCGAGGTAGACGTGGTCGTGGTTGTGGTGTTGCGGCCGAGCAGCTTGAGGAGCAGTAGAAGGCAAGCGTTGGACATGCTGCTGTTTTGGATGTTTTGTAGTAGAGTCTAGAGTCATCCTTGTACTCTCAGGTCCTTGGCAGTGTTTTGACGATGTTTCACGATGAGCGATCGATGATGTTTGCATATCCTGCTGATGGCCAGATGTGGGCCTTTATGTATGTGAAAAGGTGGTGAACTCATGTGATGGATGAGCAGCTATTTCTGTAAGCTGTAGACACGTATCAGATCTCATGTATGTATATATATGACATGTTTCTGTGCAGGATGAGGACTGGAAAGTAATAGTTTCACACTTTATCAGTTTTCCACAATCGGTTTTAATTAACCCGTATTTTTATAATCTGTGATTAATGGTGATTTCCGCACGTTTTTACGTAACACCTCATTATCTATACGATAATGGGATGTGTTGCCACAACTGAGGTCTGCTGTAGATGGTTGCCGCTCCTTGCGGTCTGCTGCTGTCAGTGATGACGGAGGGAGTAGGAGTTCCAAATGGTTAGGGATCATGAACGCTCTCTCGGTCTTGGGATTGTGAGAGTTATCACGGTCTTGAGACCGTGAGGACTCTCACGGTCTTGAGACCGTGAGAGGAGTCGAAGGTGTAAACCGATAGAGCAAACCGAAAGGGCAAATGAAATCCAGACCGTTGATTCATGATCTGATGACGTCAAATGCTTGCGGTCTTGAGACCGAGAAAGCAAACCGAGAGGCTAAAACGGAGTGAGATCAAGGCCGAATGAGGTCGAGACCGAATGAGGTCAAGACCGAATGGAGGTCAAGACCGAATAAGGTTGAGACCGAATGGAGGTTAAGACTGAATGAGGTCAAGACTGCATGGATGAAGTCGAATGGATCAAGACCGAATGGTGGTCAAGACCGAATGAGGTCAAGACCAATTGGTTGGATGAAAAGGAACCGTTGGATCTCGATCGAATGGTTGAGAGTGATCTGCAAGGAAAAAGGAAAGTGAGTAAGGGGGGATAAGATCAAATAAACTAAAAACTAGGGTAATTAGAACTAGTAAAGCATTATTTACATGGAACTGAAGAGATACTTAAAGTAAACCAAAGCGAGGGTAGATCAGTCGATATGCAACGCAAAATCCCTAGAATTGGCGACTGAAAGGGTGAATCTGGAAGATTCATCACCACACCGAACTTAAACGTTGCTCGTCTCGAGGAACGAAAAAGCCCAAGACAGTCGCCAAAATGCATGTTCGTCTCGTAATTACCTCACCTTCGTGCAAATGTTAGATTTTTCAAAAACAAAATGAGGAAAAACAAAATGAGGCAAAACAAAATTGGGGCAAAAAACGTCAGAAATCCTTTGAATTGGTGACTGAGGGTGGATCTGGGGGATTCATCACCACACCGAAATTAAGCGTTACTCATCCCGAGGAACGGAAAACTTAAAACAGTCACCAATGAAATCGTTCATCTCGTGATTGCCTCATCCTTATGTCATATCGTAATTTTGTTTGTGGCTCAGATTAATATAGCATCAAGGCTTCCTTAGATCACAGAATACATCTTATGATATCCTCATTTGTGAGTTCACTTACTAAAGTATTTCCTTCTCACTCTCTGTTGTATCAGCCATGTTTAAAAGTTTTATGAGACTTTGAAAAGACCCACAGAAACAAGCAAACATGTATATGATCCGTCGCTGGTTTTTCTAGGAAAAGGAAAGAGTAGGGGTGTGATCAAGATATAAGAGTCTCCCCTCTAATTTATTCAAGACTCTTATTATTGGTGGATTCATCAAGATATTTTGAGTGTTTTGTGCACAACTCTGGTTGACTTAGCATTACACCTGATTTTTTTTCTAAAGGTAACTCAGTAGTGTGTATAGGTCGGCTGTAAGGCTTTTGGCTATTTTACCTCTTTGGGAGGAGGTAAGGGGTCATTTTTGGATCCTTAGGATCTCACTACCAGTCACGACACATATGCCTTTGTGAGGGCAGCTAATGTACCAGCCGAGTGAGACCTTGATCAGTTATCCTTATTCAGGGCACAACTCTCATGTTTTTATTCACACTCTCACTTTTATTCATTCTCACTTGGCTTGGGAGAAAGGGTATTTTTGGATTTTTGTATATTTGGTCTGCCAAGCCTCTTTTTGGAATCGGGGTAGATTTTTCACCAACCTCGGTACGTGCACAGTCATCATTGTATACTCTTTGAATCAAGAAAAGAAGGTGATACACCCCTGTTATATATTGAGGGTATGGAAGAAGCAGTAGTGAAAAAAGAGGTGTGGTGTACCGCACCGAACTTAGAGTTTGACAGAGGTGTGGTTTACCACACCAAACTTAGAGTTTGGCGGAGGTGTGGTTCACTACACCGAACTTAGAGTTTCGGCAATGTTCTAGTTTTCACTAGAAAGGAGTGTGGCGTGCCACACCGAACTTAAAGCTTTGGCATGATTGATGAGCGGAAGGGTATGAAAATGAAGGAGGAAGTGTAGAAGAGAGTTCAGATCATAATGCAGTTTGCTTAGCAATTCCATATGACATGTTCTTTTTCTCCATCACACTCTGCTCAAAAAGTGACAAGATAGAACTTCAAATGAGAATTCCATACAACATATCCATTATTCAGTTAGAGGCATGATGCATTTGATCTATCTCAGACTTATTGAGTCTTATCATTCTTATGGAGGATATGACATTTAGGGTTCATAGACTATACAAGATGAAATCATTTATCGGTTAGTTTTAAGCATTGGTTCCTTGTGGATTTGCAACGAAAAGAGGTGATGACAAAAGGTTCGAAAAGCAAAAGCTGACTAGGTAAAGACTTTATTTTTGGAAAACTTCAAAAAGGTGGGTAAATTATGAAAAAGAAAATAGAATGGAAAAACAGAAAGCAGTAAAGGTAGAGGGTGGAATGAGAGTCATACCACCCACCCTCCACCTCGAACTTATGAGTTTGCCCATTTCTGAATAAATACTAGGTTCGAGATGGAGGGGAAGGGTTGTGTAGGGTTAACCAGGCGGTCCTCGTAGTTGGAAGAAGGTCCGGCGAAGATGTCTCATGATAGCCAGTGCCGAGAGCAAGGAAGTGGCCCGAACAACCTGTTGGATGGGTGGTCGTGGTAACTCGAATGGGTCTTCTGGTTGAGTTGGATGCCCATTTCTTTCACCTTGTTGTCCATCCAGAAGAATCCAGAGACCTTCCCCCATCAGAATGGGGGGGTGAAATATAAGCAGTCGGGATTGGAGGACTAGGTGGGTAGTCGAAATCATGCCTATTTGTGTCCTCCAGTTGTGACTCACCCTCGAAGTTCAAAATAAAACTGCTTTCTTCAAATCCAGATCAGTTGATGTAGAGTCAGCCATTGGAACTTCCTTCTATCCTGGATCAGGTGGCGGATCCGGTTCAGGCTTCATTTCATCACCTGGCTTTTCTTGAATAGGATATGGTAGCCAGGATGATGTTTCTTCATCAGAGGGGTCATTGTGAGAAGTTTCCTCATCTTTATCAATGTTGAGGTTGATAAGAGCATCGTTCTTCTTTTCAAAATTTTGTTCATAATTTTCCTCGTAGAACACCCTTAATTCATCCAAGTAACTAGAAGAGGATTCGACTGGTGGGACGAACTCTTACTCAGTTGAGGAAATCATGGGATTCTGTGGTAGAGGTTCCAATGATGTCTCTTTATGGGAGGGATTAGTCCATGAGAAAATTTTTTGAAGCCTAGAATCTCCCGATGACTCCGTTTCTTCGATGTTGGGACTAAAGTACTCCATTTCTGAGTCAGATTGTTGTTCGAGTACTTGTTCATAGTACTCCTCTGGTTCTATTGAGTGCTCGGGAGGAGTTGCTATGGGAAGATTGAAATCTGGCTCAAGTAAAAGACATATCTCAGTTTCTTGAATGTTAGGAAGGTCTTCTTCATAGGGGTGAATTGCTCTAAGTGGATGGGTTTGTGACTCGATGTCCTCCCATGGGCCCTTTTTGTCATTACAAGTCTACGGAAATATCATAATCCATTCCAAAATCAAGGGATGGTTCATGTTTCTCTTCATAGTGCACTGTCAACTCATTCAAGTGACTAGAAGGAGATTCAATAGAAAGATCATGCTCTTGTTCGAGGACTGGCTCCGTCTGGACTTCAAGTGGTGGTGGTAACTCAGGTAACATTATCTCATGAAAAGGACTGGTCATAGGATTGTCATCTTGAGACCCGTCATCCTCCCTTGATTCTGTTTCATCAGTGAGAGTGTTATGGTCCATTTCTGAATCAAGATCTTGATCAGTCCTATCCTCTAAGTCTGTTCCTAGATCAGCTGAATGATTAGAAATGTCTTCATAAAGACAATTCAGATCTTATTCTAGAAGTGGAGACATTTGATTCTCTTGCATAAAATACATATCTTTATCTGAATTGGTCACATATCCATCTAAGTCTGACTGTGAAGGAGTGTAGAGTCCTTGCGACATAAACCCTTCTTCTATGGATTTCATTGATGAGACAACGGAAGTTGAAGAGATTTTGTCATTGAGGGAGTCAATTATCGCCAATTGCTCTTCAATGGTTGGATTTGAGTCTATGAAGTCAAAAGGTGGGTAAGTGTTGAAGTTTATCCCCCATTGATCTCCTGACTGTAGAAAATCCCCATATTGGTTACTCAATCTTTCACCTAAGGGCATAGTGCAAGAATCATTTTCCGAGTCAGGTCTTGGCTCGAAAGATGATTCTTTCTCTTGTAATATTGTGAAGAAATCATCCTTGGGTTTAGTTATTAATTCTAAATATGATTCCTCACCTTTCACTGATGCTTGAAGATCATTGGAAGGCATATACCACATGATTTCATTATCATCATCGTAATCGATTGCAACATGTGGACTAGGGATGTGCTTAGTTGAAATTGGTGGTTGTTCTACATGTTGCTCAGGAGCGTTGACAAGTTGCGTAAGTTGATCAAGATCGTTTATCAACCTCTTAGTCGCGGCTGTCTGATCTGCTAGTTGTTGAGCCACTGATGTCTGTAAAGCTCACAGTTCTTCCATCAATGTGTGTCAATCTTCATGAAAAGGCTCTTCCCTACACCCGTTGGGTTGATATTGATAATAGCTCTCCTCATCATAGCAATGATTTGCATTGTTTTCTAGGTTCCTTCCTACATTGCAGTGTATGCCTTGAAATCCGCCATAGTTAGGTTTTTCGTAGTAGCCTCCAGGGTGATATGGATTATAACTTGCGTTATATCCATAGTTGTATGAAGAAGCTGCTTTGAGTTTCCCAACTATACGATTCATGATTATTTGGTGTAGAGCCATCACGTAGTGAGGAGGGACATTGAAGCAGTAAATTGATGCATGAGAATAGTCACCACATAGTTGACATCTAATGGTTGGTGGTGTCGACTGCTTCATTTCGAAGAGAGTTGGTACCTGAAATCAAAGAATGAGTTTATCAAGTTTGACCAACCACTTCAGATCCAAGAGGATATGCAAGATTAAGTCCTTCACTTTTTTAGGTTTTTGAAAAGAAAATGAAAAACCCTAGAGAAACCTAAATCGACACGGAATTTGAAAAAACGATTCTTACACCGTTGTCCCCGACAACGGCGCCATTTTTTGATGGAGCTAGAACTTACACCAAAAGATTGCTCTTCCAATGGAAGTCCTAATGTGCACCAAAAACCTTAGAGAGTTGATGTTCTCTCTCTAGGTTTACCTACAACTGGTGCTAGATAAATGCTCCAACCCCACAAGAGTGTGGAAGCCTTATCATAGTAAAGATTTAGGATTGAACCCAAAGGACAATGTTAAGAATATGAGTGTCTTTCTCTCATTTCGTATCGATCTAAGTCAATCATCTAAGACCAAAAGTTTGATTTGAGTTATTTAATCTAAAACATGCAAAAGTAAAGGCAAGAATAAAAACTAGTTTGAGGATTGCAATCTAAGATTAGCAAATGATGATGGATCACTGGGGTGATGCGGGTTTTCACCACCACTACACATGTATTGTACCTGTACCGATCATAACAAGATTTGCAAGCAAGATGCATGGATGTTATATAATACCGATGTCTTGTAGGACAAGAGTAATGCACACATCCTTCACGGATTGAGTAACTCTCATCTGGTACATGTCTACATGTCAATGAAGAGATGTAGCCTCCGAAGAGAGAACCTTACTCAACCTCGTGAAATGTGCATCGGAAAACTAACAAGCGAGCGATAATCATCAATTCGATTAGTATCCTTATAGACTATCCCTCTTTCAAGGAAATAGCTATGAGAAACATGGGAGTTTTGCAACGTCAGCCATTCCCAGATGAATCGTCAAATACCTTGCACCACTCCCTCCGTAGAATGTGTTCCTCGACCCATCAAGGTTGCACTTCCGTACGTAAACTAATTCCATTTCATAGTGCGGAAGTGCAACGATGGAGGTGAGTTTACTCCATCCCTTGGGAAGCATTCCTAGATACCAAAATGGATGCGCGGTGGATACGCACACTAGAAACCAACACTAAATTGGTATTCGAGTCCCAAGAGCAGTCGTAGACAAACCGCAATGAAAGATAATAGATACATACAAGAACGCGGCCAACATTCAAGCATGCATGAAACAATTTAGTATTGAATCGGAAAGATAACATCTTTTAGTACAGATTACAAAACATGAGCATCGGGGCTAGTCCCCGCGCCCCAGTGGATGAAACTACTCGCTCCTCATAGAGGGAGTGATAAGGAAAGATAAGAGAGAGAAAGAAAGCATCATCGAAGTAGAAGAGTAGATCTATGATAGCTCGGTGTAGATTGTCGCAGTCTCTGGGACTGCTCCATCATGGTCGATGACGTCTGTCTCTCTGCCTCGATTCTCGTGTCTACCTCCAGGATTACACGAGTAGAATGAGTTGTGGTGTGTTAGAGAAATGGTGGAAGTGGGCTGGCAGTGGAGCATCCTTCTGGACTTCTGGCTCTGGTCCCAATCCGGTAGCCTTGGGCTGTAGTGAGATAGATGCCCAAGACCATGCCCCTACCCTTCTATTTATAGGCTTGGCATGTATCTTGGACAGATTGGGTTAGATCTACAATTTTCCCAACATATCTTGGGCCAAGGAGTCACACTTTGTGCATGTATTTTTTTTACTATTCGATTTCCAACCTTTCCTTTTTCATCCAGTTTGCTTTAAACGGTTTGAGAGAGCATGAGTCTCTCTTCTCTTGGTCTTAGAGACTGATTGCTCTTTTTTTTTTCTAGTTTAGAAACCGAGAGATTTCTCTCAGTTTACAGCCTCACGGTCATGCGCCTCTCGGTCTTGGCTTTCCTTTCCTTCATGGCCTTAGGTAATCGGTCTTCATCAAAGATCCTCCATTGGGTCTTCCATGATTTGGGGCGATCGTTCCTTGACAGTTCCAAATGGTCTTTCACTAGCAATTGCCTCCAATCAGTCTTTGAGGAAGGGCCGCCGCCGCTATCCATATGGTCTTGGAAGATTGATTATGGGCAATCGATTGTGACCAATCAGTCTAAGGGGCCGGCGGCTCTCCTCACTGGAAGAGGCAGGGCGAGATGCCGAGCAGGTCAAGGCGGAAGAGCAGGCAGAGGAAGGGGACCGAGGTGATAGTTGTTGCTGGTCACTGCTTAGGCAAAGCAGGTGGAGAGAAGGGTGTTGCACTGTGGATGTTGACAGTGGCGCGACCTAGAGCTGTTGATGAACTCAGATGGCGGCAGCGTTGCTTGAAGCTAGAATCAGTGGGAAGGAGGAAGGATGCGGTGCCTGTGGTGCCGTCAGGTTAGGGTTGTAGATGCTCGCAAATCAGCATGTTGATGATGGATGTGAGAAGAAGAAGAGGACAACGGTGCTGCAAGTGCTATAGCACTGTTGTTGAAATGTGCAGGTTGCAGGTGCTGCTAGTGTGAGGAACAAGATGCCATCGCCAAGGTCTGCTGTAGATGGTTGCCGCTCCTTGCGGTCTGCTGCTGTCGGTGATGACGGAGGGAGCAGGAGTTCCAAACAGTTAGGGATTGTGAATGCTCTCTCAGTCTTGGGATCGTGAGAGTTCTCACGGTCTTGAGACCGTGAGAGGAGTTGAAGGTGTAAACCGATAGAGCAAACTGAAAGGGCAAATGAAATCCAGACCGTTGATTCATGATCTGATGACGTCAAATGCTTGCGGTCTTGAGACCGAGAAAGCAAACCGAGAGGCTAAAACCGAGTGAGGTCAAGACCGAATGAGGTCGAGACTGAATGAGGTCAAGACCGAATGAAGGTCAAGACCGAATAAGTTCGAGACCGAATGGAGGTTAAGACCGAATGAGGTCAAGACCGCATGGATGAAATCAAATGGATCAAGACCGAATGGTGGTCAAGACTGAATGAGGTCAAAACCAATTGGTTGGATGAAAAGGAACCATTGGATCTCGATCAGATGGTTGAGAGTGATCTGCAGGGAAAAAGGAAAGTGTGTAAGGAGGGATAAGATCAAATAAATTAAAAACTAGGGTAATTAGAACTAGTAAAGCATTATTTACATGGAACTAAAGAGATACTTAAAGTAAATGAAAGTGAGGGTAGATCAGTCGATATGCGGCACAAAATCCCTAGAATTGGCGACTGAAAGGGTGAATCTGAAGGATTCACCAGCCGATACCTTGGATATAATTACTAATATTCCCAAGAGAAGTGTTGCAGGAAGAAAAACCTATGAGGGTTAAACTGGGGAAAACACCAATGACTTTGTTCGTCTACAGAACGACCGAGAACACAGAGCAGAAGCTCCAATCTTGGAACACCAACTCATGATCTGCTATGAAACCTGACATGAGATTATGAACAACTACTTCCTTGCGAGACGAGCTCGAAGGCCTAAAGGATGAAGCTTTCCGTGCCCTGAAGATCCATCTTCAGTCAACACCATGACTGGAGGAGCAGGTCGAAGCTAAAACCACAAAACCACCCAAACAAGGCGATCTTCAATAGGAACTAGGCTCGAGAAGTCTATGCGAAGGTGAAGAAATGCTCCATGGTGATCAGAGACCACTGGAGCCATGGAAAAGACATGAAGGTCATGCAGAAATAGGGGAAGGGGATGTCTAAATTGAACTGACGAGAAGCACTTCTGAAGTCATTCACTGGAGTTTGAAAAACCACAAACCAGGTGTTTTAGAGTCAAAAATTGTGTTTCCCCTGTTAGAGGACCACCGCAGTGGCCTACCTGAGAGCACCGAAGAGTACCTTGAACACAGCTACAGGATACATGAACTGGGGCAATCCGAAGGAAAACTGGAGTAAGGAAAAGCAAGAGGGGAAGTCATATATGCTTACTGCGTGAGGAATTGAACTAGAGCAGCCTGAGTCCCTGACTCGAGCTCGCCGACGCCGAAGGGGAAAATTGACCCTACGGTGGCTCTTCGGCTGTGCTCGGTCCAAATTGTCACCAGAGAAAGGTCGAACGATGGTAGAGGATGCTTTCTGGTTTGTTGGTGTTTCGAGATACGAAGCGTTGTGGCACAAGAAGGGTGGCCGCACAGACTTGAGAAGAAGGCAAATTTTGGGAGTTTTCACTATCAGTGCTTATAAGGTTCAAGTTAGGGCTCACTAGGTTTGTGGAGATCTCCCAGTGGTATTGGTGTTGAGATAAATGCAAGCCGTTGAGGAGAGGGGGACCTATTATCTGGTGAAAAGTCAGGCAACTGATCCCTCTCTCTATGCGGACACTACGGGAGGTAGGGGACAAAGGGTGTGCCCTCGGATCCCCATCAGACGATCCAAAAAGAGTCTGTTTATCTTAAGTTGTGCGTGACGCATATAGATCTGGGTCTTTGGAAAAAATCAAAGGATAATCGTAGGGATTATTAGGTTAATTAATCAAGGAAATGTCATTATCTTCTATTTCTTCCTAATGACATTTGAGGCATCTAGGATTATCCAAATATAACCAAATTTGGTGGGCAAGCAAATTCGACCATGAGGAATCTAATTATCTAATTAGATTTTAGATAAGAGTTAAGGCAACATGTGTTTTACATTATTAGCTACTTAGGGTAATTAACACATTAATAATCATTGAAAAGGAATTTTATTACTACAATATGAGGGAAACTCTATTATCCTATTATTTATTCATATACAAAAAAATGGGATACATTTTACATTTATGTGGGCCAAAACTATCATTTAATGCCTAACTAGTCGCCATTGCATAATTAGGGTTAGGTTTTTGTACATTATACATGACATTAATGTGACTAATTATTGATGTAAAAGATTCAATTCAAGGTCCACGTGGCATATTTATCTCATATTGGAATATGAATTAAGCATGGTCTCGACTTAAGTCAACAAATGAAAGACAAATTCTTTCAACTTAGGGTTTCATCTTTATTAAAGTTAAGAAATTTTGGGACTGGATTTTAAGGGTTGTTACAACCTACCCACCTTACAAAAATTTCATCCACAAAATTTCCAAGTACTACCCACCTTAGGGTTTCACTTATTATGTGCATTTAAAATCTCTAATATTATCTTAGAGTCTCATTAACATACTTAGGACATGACTTACTCATAGTTAACACAATTTCATGAGAACTTGATTAACTTGACATAATTTCATAATATGATGATATTTTACTTGAGTTGATATTGTCACTCTCTTGATTGCACCCACAATGCTCATAAGTCCGGTTAAGGCTCACATAAGGCCGATTAAGGCTCACATAAGGTTGGTTAAGGCTCACACAAGGCCGGTTAAGGCTCACATAATGCTCCCACATAGCTCATAAGGCCAATTAAGGCTCACATAAGGCCGATTAAGGCTCACATAACATGATGGAGAGGACAATTATCAACATAACATGATTTCTTATACGTAGACATGAGTTTTCATAATTTCATAATTCATAAGCATAGAAATAACACATGATGTTCAATCCAAACACATAATCATAAAATGGAAGAGAACATTGTTTGGTAGCATGTGCATCATTTTTCTTTCATATCCCTGTCAAATTATCTACCCCTTGTATGCATATTTAGTCTTATTATGTAATTAATTATGTTTAGATGGCTATATGTCTCAAACTTTATTGTCAACTCTTATCTCAACACCTCCCTCATGCACATGTCCCATACCACATGCACTTGAGAGGATGAGACAAGTATGATTTTGCACATAACATTCTCTCTACAAAATCCCAATAGCCTGTGTCCCATACCACAAACACACGTGAAGAAGAGAGAGCATGCTATGTACAATTTCAAAGTTAACACAAAATCTAAAACATCTAGGCACATAACCCTAACCCTTATCTAACTTGTGTCTTATGACTAGACCCTACTTTGGTTTCCCATATCTTGAACTTAATATTCTATACCTATGGCTTAGAACATGTGGATATGATTTCTACATGGTGGCCATCTACTTATTTGCTCTGATACCATTTTGTAACACCCCTTTCAAGCATACATGTAGCAACGGAAGAAACACCCATATTGTCTATAATATGGGGTACTCTTGCTCAAAAGGAATATCACAATCATAATAATCATTGCAAACAAAGTAAACAAACACCATGCATTGATATTGAAATGGATTTGTACATTATTCACAATTGGTTTCTTGAATCGAAGCTAACTAGGATATACATGATTAAACATAATTAATACATGAAGTTATCTTTAACATCAGGATCTTCTATCGTAGATGGCACCTCACCATATGTATCTTTAGGAAATGTTGACCTATTCCTTGACCTTCATATAGCCCTTTCTTGGAGGTTGCTTTGTACCTGCGGGCATCACGCCCCCAACCATGCATGCAAATAAAACCCACATTAGAGTAAGTGACATTGAGCATTATTAACTTGGCAATAAGGAAAAGCATAAAACTAATTGAACAATAGATTTAGATTCACATAACATAATATTGTTGGGTGATTAAAGTATCCTTGATACTTATGCACCAATGGTGCTCATAAGACCCATAGGCTCAACATTAACATGATGAGGATACAGTTATCCAACCTACTACATATTTCATCAATATATTGGAAGTAATTAACTTTACTTGGATTTCATATGAACATGACATGAATTCTTGAAATAGCATTGAGGCATAACATTAAAGCAATAAATTTAGAGGAATCTTTGATGCTGTTAAGGTTTAATTTGAAACACATAACTATGCATATCTTCATCTTGATCATCCTAATAATTATAAGGCAATGAAAGCTAATACTAAATACTCAAAGCACATGGATATGCTTACCTGATCCTGAGGAGGTATACTAATAGTAGATGAAGTCCAGATCAGTCCTAATGTCCTCTGAATAACATAATTTATGAATTAACTTCATTTTCTTAACATAGGCGTATGATTCTTTAATTAAATTTGAAAATTGGGCCAGGAGTCTGGGTCTGAAACTAGGACCATGAGATAGATCTTGAAAAACTAATAAAAAACCATACATGGATTGTCCCCATCTGAGCTATAGATTATTTTCTATGAATTTGTAAAGATCACATATATTCTGACCAATCAGAGCGCGAGATAAATCCATGTGCATAAATCTGACCTGTTAACCTGATGGCGTGCGTGGTCCAGTAGTCACAGGCCACATCAGCTGTCCTGACCATAGAGTCAAAGTGCATTGAGCTGATACCTTGGATATAATTACTAATATGCCTAAGAGAAGTGTTACAGGAAGAAAAACCCGTGAGGGTTAAACTGGGGAAAATGCCAATGACTTTGTTCGTCTACAGAATGACTGAGAACAAAGAGCAGAAGCTCCAATCCTGGAACACCAACTCGTGATCTGCTATGAAACATGATAGGAGATTATGAACAAATACTTCCTTGCAATCTGCCGAGCTCGAAGACCTAAAGGATGAAGCTTTCCGTGCCCTGAAGCTCCATCTTCAGTCAACACCATGACTGGAGGAGCAGGTCGAAGCTAAAACCACAATGCCACCAAAACAAGGTGATCTTCAACATGAACCAGGATTGAGAAGTCTATGCGAAGGTGAAGAAATGATCCATGGTGATCAGAGACCACTAGAGCCATGGTAAAGACATGGAGGTCAAGCGGAAATAGGGGAAGGGGATGTCTAAACTGAACCGATGAGAAGCACTTCTGAAGTCATTCACTAGAGTTTGAAAAACCACAAACCAGGTGTTTTAGAGTCGAAAATTGTGTTTCCCCCATTAGAGGACCACCGCGATGGCGTACCTAAGAGCACCAAAGAGTACCTTGAACACAACTACAGGATACACGAGCTGGGGCAATCCGAAGGAAAACTGGAGTAAGGAAAAGCAAGAGGGGAAGTCATATATGCTTACTGTGCGAGGAATTGGACTGGAGTAGCCTGAGTCCCTCACTCGAGCTTGTTGACGCCAGAGGGGAAAATTGACCCTGCAGTGGCTCTTCGACTGTGCTCAGTGCAAATTGTTTTTGGAGAAAGGTCGAACAATGGCCGAGGATGCTTTTTGTTTCGTTGGTGTTCCTAGATACGAAGCGTTGTGGCGCAGGAAGGGTGGCTGCACCGACTTGAGAAGAAGGCAACTTTTAGGCATTTTCACTATCAGCGCTTATAGGGTTCAAGTTAGGGCTCGCTAGGTTTGTGGAGATCTCCCAGTACTATTGGTGTTGAGATAAACACAAGCTGTTGAGGATAGGGGGACCTATTACCTGGTGAAAAGTTGGGCAACTGATCCCTCTCTCTGTGCGGACACTGCGGGAGGTAGTGGACGAAGGGCGTGCCCTCGGATCCCCATCCGACGGTCCACAAAGAGTTTGGTTATCTTAAGTTGTGCGTGATGCATATATATCTGGGTCTTTGAAAAAAAATCAAAGGATAATCATAGGGATTATCAGGTTAATTAATCAAGGAAATGCCATTATCTTCTATTTCTTCCTAATGACATTTGAGGCATTTAGGATTATCCAAATATAACCAAATTTGGTGGGCAAGAAAATTCGACCATGAGGAATCTAATTATCCAATTAGATTTCAGATAAGAGTTAAGGCAACATGTGTTTTAAATTATTATCTACTTAGGGTAATTAACACATTAATAATCATTGAAAAGGAATTTTATTACTAAAATCTGAGGGAAACTTTATTATCCTATTATTTACTCATATATAAAACAATGGGATACATTTTACATTTATGTGGGCCAAAACTATCATTTAACCCCTAACTAATCACCATTGCATAATTATGGTTATGTATTTGTACATTATACATGACATTAATGTGACTAATTATTGATGTAAAAGATTCAATTCAAGGTCCACTTGGCATATTTAGCTCATATTCGAATATGAATTAAGCATGGTCTCGACTTAAGTCAAAAAATGAAAGACAAATTATTTCAAGGGTTTCATCTTTATTAAAGTTAAGAAATTTTTGGATTGGATTTTGAGGGTCTTTACAACCTACCCACCTTATAGAAATTTCGTCCATGAAATTTCCAAGTACTGCCCACCTTAGGGTTTCACTTATTGAGTGCATTTAAAATCTCTAATATTATCTTAGAGTCTCATTAACATACTTAAGACATGACTTAGTCATAGTTAACATAATTTCATGAGAACTTGATTAACTTGACATAATTTCATAATATGATGATATTTACTTGAGTTGATATTGTCACTCTCTTGATTGCACCCACAATGCTCATAAGGCCGGTTAAGGATCACATAAGGCCGATTAAGGCTCACATTAGGCCGGTTAAGGCTCACATAAGGCCGGTTAAAGCTCACATAATGCTCCCACATAGCTCATAAGGCCAATTAAGGCTCACATAAGGTCGATTAAGGCTCACATAACATGACAGAGAGGACAATTATGAACATAACATGATTTCTTATACGTAGACATGATTTTTCATAATTTCATAATTCATAAGCATAGAAATAACATATGATGTTCAATCCGAACACATAATCAGAAAATAGAAGATAACATTGTTTGGTAGCATATGCATCATTTTTCTTTCGTATCCCTATCAAATTATCTACCCCTTGTATGAATATTTGGTCTTATTATGTAATTAATTATGTTTAGATGGCTATATGTCTCAAACTTTATTGTCAACTCTTGTCTCAGCACCTCCCTCATGCACATTTCCCATACCACATGCACTTGAGAGGACGAGACAAGTATGATTTTGCACATAACATTCTCTCTACAAAACCCCAATAGCCTGTGTCCCATACCACAAACACGCAGGAAGAAGAGAGAGCATGCTATGTACAATTTCAAAGTTAACACAAAATCTAAAACATCTAGGCACATAACCCTAACCCTTATCTAACTCGTGTCTTCTGACTAGACCCTACTTTGGTTTCCCATATCTTGAACTTAATATTATATACCTATGGCTTAGAACATGTGGATGTGATTTCTACATGGTGGCCATCTACTTATTTTCTCTGATACCATTTTGTAACACCCCTTTCAAGCATACAAGTAGCAACGGAAGAAACACCCATATTGTCTATAATATGGGGTACTCTTGCTCAAAAGGAATATCACAATCATAATAATCATTGCAAAAAAAGTAAACAAACACCATGCATTGATATTGAAATGGATTTGTACATTATTCACAATTGGTTTCTTGAATCGAAGCTAACTAGGATATACATGATTAAACATAATTAATACATGAAGTTATCTTTAACATCATGATCTTCTATCATAGATGGCACCCCACCATATGTATCTTTAGGAAACGTTGACCTATTCCTTGACCTTCATATAGCCCTTTCTTGGAGGTTGCTTTGTACCTGCGGGCATCACGCCCCCAACCATGCATGCAAATAAAACCCACATTAGAGTAAGCGTCATTGATCATTATTAACTTGGCAATAAGGAAAAGCATAAAACTAATTGAACAATAGATTTAGATTCACATAACATAATATTGTTGGGTGATTAAAGTATCCTTGATACTTATGCACCAATGGTGCTCATAAGACCCATAGGCTCAACATTAACATGATGAGGATAAAGTTATCCAACCTACTACATATTTCATCAATATCTTGGAAGTAATTGACTTTACTTGGATTTCATATGAACATGGCATGAATTCTTGAAATAGCATTGAGGCATAACATTAAAGCAATAACTTTAGAGGAATCTTTGATGCTGTTAAGGTTTAATTTGAAACACATAACTATGCATATCATTCATCTTGATCATCCTAATAATTATAAGGTGATGAAATATAATACTAAATACTCAAAGTGCATGGATATGCTTACCTGATCCTGAGGAGGTATACTAATAGTAGATGAAGTCCAGATCAGTCCTAATGTCCTGTGAATAGCATAATTTATGAATTAACTTCATTTTCTTAACATAGGCGTATGATGCTTTAATTAAATTTGAAAATTAGGTCAGGAGTCTAGGTCTGAAACTAGGACCATGAGGTAGATCTTGAAAAACTGATAAAAAACCATATATGGATCATCCCCATCTGAGCTATAGATTATTTTCTATGAATTTGTAAAGATCACATATATTCTGACCAATCAGAGCGCGAGATAAATTCATGTGCATAAATCTGACCTGTTAACCCTACTGGCGTGCGTGGTCCAGTAGTCACAGGACACATGGGCTGGCCTGACCATAGAGTCAAAGCGCATTGAGCCGATACCTTGGATATAATTACTAATATGCCCAAGAGAAGTGTTATAGGAAGAAAAACCCATGAGGGTTAAACTGGGGAAAATGCCAATGACTTTGTTTGTCTACAGAACGACTGAGAGCACAAAGCAGAAGCTCCAATCCTGGAACACCAACTCGTGATTTGCTATGAAACTTGAAATGAGATTATGAACAACTACTTCCTTTCGATCTTCCGAGCTCGAAGACCTAAAGGATGAAGCTTTCCATGCCTTGAAGCTCCATCTTCCGTCAGCACCATGACTGGAGGAGTAGGTCGAAGATAAAACCACAAAACCACCAAAACATGGCAATCTTCAATAGGAACCAAGCTTGAGAAGTCTATGCGAAGGTGAAGAAATGCTCCATGGTGATCAAAGACCACTGGAGCCATGGAAAAGACATGGAGGTCATGTGGAAATAGGGGAAGGGGATGTCTAAACTGAACTGATGAGAAGCACTTCTAACGTCATTCACTGGAGTTTGAAAAAACACAAACTGGGTGCTTTAGAGTCGAAAATTGTGTTTCCCCTGTTAGAGGACCACCGCAGTGGCCTACCTGAGAGCATCGAAGAGTACCTTGAACATAGCTACAGGATACGTGAACTGGGGTAATCCGAAGGAAAACTGGATTAAGGAAAAGCAAGAGGGGAAGTCATATATGCTTACTGCGTGAGGAATTGGACTGGAGTAGCCTGAGTCCCTCACTCGAGCTCACCGACGCCAGAGGGGAAAATCGACCCTGCGGTGGCTCTTCGGCTATGCTCGGTCCAAATTGTTTCTGGAGAAAGGTCGAACGAGCTTTCTGGTTCGTTGGTGTTCCGAGATACGAAGTGTTGTGGCATAGGAAGGGTGGCCACACAGACTTGAGAAGAAGGAAAAATTTGGGCATTTTCACTATCAGCGCTTATAGGGTTCAAGTTAGGGCTCGCTAGGTTCGCAGAGATCTCCCAGTGTTGTTGGTGTTGAGATAAACGCAAGCCATTGAGGAGAGGGGGACCTATTACCTGGAGAAAAGTCAGACAACTGATCCCTCTCCCTACGCGGATACTGCGGGAGGTAGGGGACGAAGGGTGTGCCCTCGGATCCCCATCCGATGGTCCACAAAGAGTATGGTTATCTTAAGTTTTGCGTGACGCATATAGATTAAGGTCTTTGAAAAAAAAATCAAAGGATAATCGCAGGGATTATCAGGTTAATTAATCAAGGAAATGTTATTATCTTCTATTTCTTCCTAATGTCATTTGAGGCATCTAGGATTATCCAAATATAACCAAATTTGGTGGGCAAGCAAATTCGACCATGAGGAATCTAATTATCCAATTAAATTTCATATAAGTGTTAAGGAAACATGTGTTTTACATTATTAACTACTTAGGGTAAATAACACATTAATAATCATTGAAAAGGAATTTTATTACTAAAATCCGAGGGAAACTCTATTATCCTATTCTTTACTCATATACAAAACAATGGGATACATTTTACATTTATGTGGGCTAAAACTATCATTTAACCCCTAACTAGTCACCATTGAATAATTAGGGTTAGGTTTTTGTACATTATACATGACATTAATGTGACTAATTATTGATGTAAAAGATTCAATTGAAGGTCCACTTGGCATATTTAGCTCATATTGGAATATGAATTAAGCATGGTCTCGACTTAAGTCAACAAATGAAAGACAAATTCTTTCAACTTAGGGTTTCATCTTTATTAAAGTTTAGAAATTTTGGGACTGGATTTTGAGGGTCGTTACATAACTTCTATCCACATCTGGAGTCTATTCTAACTAATCCTCTTTTCACTTTATTTCTTAATTTCACAATATGCTAATTTACTATTTTTCCTTTTCAATATGTACCTAAAAGGCTGACAAACAAAACGTTAGTCAGCATATAGGAATATGTCGGTATGTGGGGACAACCAAAATTTCGTAGATATGGCTAACAATCTAAATATCACAATCAAGTTAATTAAAAAGCCAAATTATGTTTTCAGTGTGACATTCTCCACCGCTTTTGCCCTAACCCTGGCATACCCACCTTAGGGTTTCTCTTTTGCCAATGAATGAAGACCACCTTCTCAATCCCGAGCTTGGTGCATGGGGTCACCTCTCATAGTGCCCATTAGTCATTCTATAAAGACCACCTTCTCATTCCCGAGCTTGGTGTCTGGGGTCACCACTGATGGTGCCCATTGGTCTTCCCTCCTGGGCTTGACCTTTTGGCATCATCCATCAGGGTGGCATGTAGGTGCAAAAATACACACTTCTATTAAAATTGTGATAATCATAGTGACTTTATGATTTGCAAGTATGAACATCCAAACTGATAAGTTGCATTCAATGCAATGAATCATCTGGGAAACTTTTCGGGAAACTAATGTGATTAACCATAATTAACCACATACCTGTTAGGCTGATTCGAGATAGAATTAATCCAATCAATTCAAGAAATCCAATAGGAAAGCAAGCACACAAAGAGATCCTGAAATATGCATACAATTTCCTATCATTGATCATGCCATCAAAATCTATTAAACCTAACTCCCTTCCTAGGGTTTCTAGTCCACTTTTAGGGTTTCTATTGCAATTAGGGCTCCTCTTCATTTTTACTCTTTTAAACCCTAATTTTATACAATTACTCACAAAACCTAATTATCTCATCTATTCTTCATGAAAGATATTAAGGTTACCTTTTTTTTTTGAAAGAAGTCAGAGGGTCCTTTTATTCATCTCGCCCCTCTCGTGCAAGCAAATCAAATAAATTGTTACATGGAAGATTGCTAACTACTGTATTAAACATGGTAGTACTACTACCATTACATATGTCCAAGTTGATAATGTCAACAAGGTCAGTGGGTGGGCTCCTATAGAAATAAAAGCCCCCTGGTTTTTGCTGTGAAACTTGGCGAGCCAGTCAGCCGCCTTGTTACCATCTCTCTTTGTGAAGCTAAATGTCCATTCGTATTCTCTTCTAGCCTTCATCTCTTCTACCCATATGGCCATCTTCGGGAAGTCTACTGATTTGCCCTCAATAGCGAGCTTTGCATTTTTGGAGTCCGTTTCTATACATATCAGTTTGTTGTCAAGTTGTTTGCCGACTTCAGCCGCAAGGGCGATTGCCCTTACCTCTGCCTCCAATGTGTTGTTGGCATGAACAATATTGCCCCAACCTCCTTGCCACTTACCATCATGATTTCTTCTGATAACAGCAATCGCCGCTCGGCCAGTGCGCGTATCAAAGGTGGCATCAGTGTTGAGTTTGATCCAGTCCTTTTCAGGTCTACTCCATACAGCGGTAGCTTCCTCCACGTGCTGAGAGAAGTTGTTTTGGTTACTCTTTGCCCACACTTTAAAGGTAAGAGCATCATCTTTAATAATCATGGCCTGTACGTGAGTTGCGGTCAACTTCCTATCCTCAAACACAAACTTATTCCTGGCATTCCATATATGCCAGCAACCGACTGCAAATAGAAGGTTGTTGGGTGTCGACGCTGAGAGATTACTGTCCATCCAGCTCCACACATCTCGCGTTGTTGAGAACGCTGGCCACAAATCTCGGTGTAGAATCAACTTCCAGGTTTGGGTTGCTTGTTCACAGTCCCTGAGGGCATGTAGGGTCGATTCCTCGCCAGTATTACAGATCGGACACCGACTGTCATTGGTCAGATGCCTCGCTAGTCTTCTGCTATTAGTAAGAATAGCCTCATGACCCACAAGCCACAGAAAGAATTGAATCTTTGTAGCCGCTTTGAGTTTCCAGATCTTCATCCACTTACCATTCGTCTGTATATCCTTGCCCTCCCGTAAGACATTGTAGGCACTCCTTGTAGTAAAGTTGCCCGACTCAGTATGGTTCCAAGCCCTTATATCCTCCGATTCGGTACGCAGAGGAGGTGGCATGTCCGAAATCTTCCTCACAATGCTTGGAGGAAGCCACTCTCTCAAGAACTCGACGTCCCAGTTGTTGGTGCTGGTTATAAGATTTTTAACAGTCATATGAAGAACTTCACCAGTAACAGGCTTTATTGCTACCTCTTTTAGGCTCTTGCAGTTTTCGCACCAGTGGTCGGACCATATATTGGTCTTCTCTCCATTAACAAGTACCATACTTGAGTTATTAAGGAGGAACTATTTTCTTTGTAAGGCCGCCCGGCCTAATCTAGAAATATCAGGTAAATAAGTGCCCTCGTATCCTTCAAATTTGTACTTTATGCCTGCACACCAGGGTGACCTCCTGGCAGAGCTCAACTCCCAAGCGTGTTTGACGATAAGAGCTTCATTCAGCTCCCTCATAGTCTTGATACCCAATCCCCCATGTTCTTTATCAGTTGTAATCTTGTTCCAAGCAACCAGGGAGAGGGGATGTTGCTTATGATTACCTCCCCAAATGAAAGAGCGGATGCAGCTGTCTATCCGGTCACAAACTTTTACAGGGATCACCGCCGTCTGCATTATATAATTAGGAATGGCCGAAAGAGTGGACTTGGCAAGACACACTCTACCCGCTAGAGAGAGGGTTCTTGCCGCCCATGAGTTTATGTTAGCCGACACTTTGTTAATTATGTTGCTATACGTATCCTTCTTCACTCTTCCGTGAATCAAAGGTACGCCCAGGTATTTACCCATATTGTCTGTCTGGGAGAAACCACTCAATCTACAGATACGTCTTCGGGTCCTTTGAGGTACGCTCTTAGAGAAGTGGATGTTGGACTTCTTAATAGAAATGACCTGTCCAGAAACCGCCCCAAATTCTTCAAAACATTTAATGATGGTCTTCATCTCCGCTGTGTCCGCTTTCACAAAAAGGAGCAGGTCGTCGGCAAAACAAAGGTGAGAAATCTTTGGTCCCTTGTTGTAGATCTTAGTCGGTGTCCATCTTTTCTCGGCCACAAGCTTTTCAATAGATTGGCTTAATCTTTCAAGACAAAGGACAAAAATGTAGGGTGAGAGGGGGTCACCTTGACGGAGGCCCCTCGTGGCCTTGAAGGATCCGACTTCTTTGCCTTTCCAGATGATAGACGCTTCACCCCCTGATATAGAGTTCATAATGTATTGTCTGATGGGTTCCGGTAGACCAATTTTTAGGAGAGTGTCGGCAATAAAAGGCCATGTCATTCTGTCATACGCCTTAGAAAGATCAATCTTGATAGCCATTGTTCTAGGCGCTGTCTTCCTTCGCATAATATGTAGGATTTCTTGTGCAACAGTAATATTGTCTGCTATTTTCCGCCCTGGTACAAAAGCACTTTGGGTCTGCGAGATCCATTCTGGGAGGTACTGTTTTACTCTTTCCACGATGACCTTGGATACAAGCTTCAAAACGCAGTTATTTAAGGAAATAGGTCTGAACTCTTCACATTTCTCAGGTTTGGAAGCTTTTGGAATAAGGACTATACTTGCATTGTAGAAAGTGGGTTTCAAAACCTTCCCTGTCATGGCTGTGCTCGCTGTTGCCAGTAGGGAATGCTTAATGGAATGCCAGTTCTTCAGTAAAAAAGAGTTGTCCACTCCGTCGGGGCCCGGGGCCTTGTGAGGGTCACTGTTAGACAGAATGTTGTGCAGCTCGTGAAGGCTGGGCAGGTTCTCTATAGTGCGGGCTTCAACATTAGTCAGCTTTCTGAAGGAGCCAAT
Source organism: Alisma plantago-aquatica (assembly GCA_963693085.1). Classification (NCBI taxonomy): domain Eukaryota; kingdom Viridiplantae; phylum Streptophyta; class Magnoliopsida; order Alismatales; family Alismataceae; genus Alisma; species Alisma plantago-aquatica. Next base: position 1,483,259,600 of record OY856411.1, on the reverse strand, counting down.
GTAATTACTAATTTCCTCAGCATTGTGGTGGACCGGTTCCGTAAATAAGCTTTTGAAATGTTGTAATATCATCTCCGAGATGTTACCCTCATCTGTTACCCAATGACCATCATTGTTTTTAAGCATAGTAATGTTGTTGTGCCTCCTTCTCTGCTTTACAAAAGCATTATAGAAACTCGAGTTGTTATCGCCATTCTTGAGCCAATTAATGTGGCTTCTCTGTTTTGCGTCATCTTCTTCTTTTTTCAGAATATCTAGGTACTGAGCTTCCATATCTCGCATGAGTTGGATAGTAGTGGTATCGAATATGTCAGATAGAGAGCTTTGGAGAGACTCCAGGTTCTTTAAAATTCTTCTCTTATCTTTACCTTTGTTAATCCTTTCGTTGGTTGCCCAGGCATCAATGTCTCTTCTAGCTTCGATGAGAGCTTCATGCAATTCCAGGTTTGGGTTCCAGCTAGTCCGAACTACCTCCTGGAACTCGGAGCTATTGGACCAAGACTCCCGGATAATGAACCGAGAGGGGGCTGGAGAACTCACAGTGGGGCACAGGAGGAGGGGACAGTGGTCCGACTCAGATCTTGGGAGATGATTAACCTTGACCAGCGGGTACGCTAACAGGAACTCCGTATTAGCCAGTGCGCGATCAAGGCGCTCGCGCAGCTGACCATGAATATAAGTGTATTTGAGGCCATTGTATCCGATGTCTGACAGCCCTGCTTCAAGGATGGTGTTATTGAATAGAAGTGCCTCGTTAAAGTTGTAATTAGCACTTCCCATCTTCTCCTCAGGTAGTAGGGTAATATTAAGGTTACCTTTTAACAACATATAACCTTAATTTCGGATTAAAGGCACAATTAACCATCAATTAAGTCAATTATGCCTTTTTACATTAAAACTACCATTTTTATCCTATTAGTTCATGACAAGATCATTAGGCCCAATTATCACCTTTGGTTCCTTTCAAATTAACAATTCTTAATTCATTATGGTCTAATTCACATATGAACTCTATTTATCATTAATTCCACCTTTATCCATTAAAAAACCCTAATTACCATATTAAGGGTATTTATCCACAATTAGGAACTCTTATACTCAAAATATCTTAGAACCATCATATCTCAGCTTTATTCATGAATTTGAATAATTAAAGCCATTAAGAGTTACAATTACTAACATTAGGGTTTCAAGGGCCATTAAAGCTCGTTTATGCACATGGAATTATAAATTAAACCAATTACGTGCAAAGTTCATCTTTTTTTGTTCTTAATGTACCTTTTTATAATTAACAGGCTAATATCAACTCTAATCATCCATAAAACCCTTCTTAAGTACATTAAATATCTCAATTTAGGGTTTCTTAATCATTAAAGCATTTAAGTTGATAACTTCCACTACTTTTAGAATTTCAAGAGGAATGAGGCTATAAAACCATTTTTATTGGATTCCTCTCATTTTTCTAAGCAAAATTCATATTTTACATGTATCGATCTGAGCTACCAATAAAAAGATATGATTTTTGCAATAATTTCTTACTTGGACCAATCAGAAGCTGACACGCCCTCCTTCTCCATGCAACGTAGCTCGATTGGAAATATAACCAAATTACACTTCTGCCCTTACTTAAGTGGCTGGCTCTTAAATCCGTAGAGGGGCAAAACGGTCCAAATCCGCCCGTCATCTTCTTCCTTGTGCACCCTAGTGCTGTCGCCAGTGCAACCAATCAGAGGGGGGGGTCTTCTCCACCTCCCCACGGCCTGGAGCTTGCCGCCACCCGCCACCCTAGCTCCGCCGCACCCTTGTGCGCGCGGGGAACCTCCAGGTCACGGCCAAGATGGTCGTTCCTAAGTGATCCAAGCCCACGATTGCTGCAGGTTTGTAGACCTCCGACAGGAGCTGCGTGAAGACGGGGGTGTGGGGAAGATAGTCGATCCTTCTTGGGTTGTCGTGGGAGCTTCGTGCCTCCATAGAGACCCATCGCAGCTCCTCAGGGCCCTCAGTATTGATCTACTCTCTTGGCTAGGGTTTATGGATGACAACAATAAGGATAAGAGAGAGGGTTGCGTGGGATTCTCTTAAACTCGAGCCAAAGGTGCTACCCCTTATATAGGGGAGGGTATCAACGCCCTAAGATGCTTGCCCAAGAAGAAACAAAGCCCTTTTTCCAATAGGAATCTGATTCCTTCATTAAGAAGCAAGTTTCTCTCTCTCTAAAATATCTTTTTGATATTCTTTATTCTTTGGATATTTAGGAATTCAAAAATTACCTCTTTTATTCTCATTGTACTTGGAATTTTAATCTATTGGCCACAAAATTATACTTCCTCATAGAAGAAAGTGCCTCTTTTTAATAATACCACAAATTCACTAATTATATATCACATTATCTTCTTATTTTGTATTATTTTGCATTTTCTCTTACTTTTTCTCCATTGGGGCTCCTTGGACCCCAAGAAACTCTAATATTTCGAAATCCTTTTTAGTGGATACTCATTATCCTTCTAGATGCATCTATATCCATTATTTCTCATTATCCTTTTTATTTCTTTATTGAAATATCTCTTTTTGAGGATTTCTCTATCTCTCTTTTTATTTTCCTTATTGGAATTCCTTTTAATATTAGAAACCTTATGGATATGAAAATCCATCAAGGATGACTCCATCTTACCTCTTTCCACTTATTTCCCATATTTTATCATTATCTTCAATTTCTTTCTTAGTAAAGAAATATTTAATTGATCTTTTCTTTTCTTGTTGCATTATCTTTGCAACTTTGGACTCCTTGGAACCCAAGGAACCCAAGAGGCACGGAATCCAACATTCCTCTTCCTTCTAGAGGTTTCTACATCTTTCTTTTCTCCATTTTCTTATTTACTTATTTAATAATGGAGTTTCTCTTTGTCTTTTCCTTGTTATTGGACCCCATAGCCAATAAAGCCCACAAAACAACCCACAAGGATATTGTAAACGAAATCCTTTTATTCAAAACAAATTATATGATTATTTGTTCAAATATCTTTAATAGGAGAAATTACATTTCTCACCAAAAAACCTAAAAATTGGGGTTGTAACAGTGTGTGTGTGTGTTGTGGTCACCATACCCAGCAACGAGGTGAGCATACCCTCTTCCTAGGACCCTTGGACACTAGTGTCACATGTGATCCTACATATAAGGACCACAAAAGTTCTAGGAGTGAGCAATGTGGGATAAAACATTTTTACCATTTGTACTAGAGATAAAACTACCTTTCTCACATGTACTAGATGCATTACATTGGGCTTAACCCATGCTATATACATGGAATTTTCAGACATATATCTAACAATCCCCCACAAAGTCCACTGTGTAGTGTGCTCTACCATGCAATCCTTCATACTATACTTTCAGCAGATACCTTTCGGTTTGAATCTACCTGAATTATCCAACTGAGACCCCCGCAAGAACTAGGTGAATAAAAGTCTTGAACCTGAACCTTGGGTGCAAGAGTATAAGTTGATAGAAAAACAATAAAGACATGGTAGAAAAGAAAACAATACATTAAGGCCATGCATATAAAATATATGTGATGATTGATATCAGAGAATAACCTAATTCTCCTGTTGCGGCCTACACAACATAAATCATTTAGTTGGAGTCTCCAAGGATGTACTGCTAACATCTTGTCCTAAGACTTGACACCATTAAGAGACTAATCTCTTCCTAACTTACAATCATGACACTAACATGTTTCCCTGGGGATAGACACATAGATGCATGAAGCATCAAAGTAATTATATAGTGTCATCTAATTCACCCGACATCTTGTTATTACCACATTGAACCTAATTTGTGGGATCTCCACTCTGTTGGGTTGGGTTGCTACTGTCTGTGAATCTAAAGGGGTTTCAGTCCCATCCCCAACCTATATTTTTTCACTAAAGCCAAGGTAAGCCCTTTAGTGAAAGGGTCAACTGTATTATCTTTGGTACCGACGTAGTCCACAACCATGACACCATCAGACACTAACTCCCTTATAGACTTGAGTCTGACTTGGATGTGTCTACACTATTTTTTATTGTACTTGGAACCTTTTATCTTAGCAATAGTTGTAGTTCTATCACTGTTACACCCACATCCCATGATTACCACTAATCATGAGATTAGTGTTGGGTTTTGTGGAGAAAATATGCGCGGCGGAAGCAACAAAAATTCCACTCAAACTGAAATAGGATCTCGTCGATAACAACATATTTGGAAGGAGTGTTTGCGGGATATACCTTATCGTGGAGCAAGTCTGGCGATGTCCCGCTGTACAATGGTGTGCAATGACGCTGACCTACACGGATGAAACTTCTCTCCTGTTCACTGTCGTAGGAAGATCCGGCAGCGCTCCTTTTGTGCGGTGATGTACGCTGCTCGTAATGCGTACAGATGGTCATTGATGTCCTCCAAACGCAGGCGTCTCAACGTCTGCGTCTCTACTTCGTCTATGCAGATGGATTGGAACTCCACGTTGCGCTTCCTAAGCCAGCGAGAAGGAGTCATCTCTGTCAGCGGCGTGCTAGTGTCGCTATGCTCTCCTTTCTCTCCTGAGGACAGTGACATCTAGGATTTACGTACGTGAGCGAAAACTGAAAAGCCACTCTCGATATCTTATATAGATATCAACCATCAAGATCCTTTAAATAGGAGATGAAGGTAAGTAGGGTTTCCTAAACCCATCGGTAAATAGAAACACTACATTAATTAAAATGCTCGTAGATTAATTAGAATATTCTAGAATTCATTAATTAACCAAATAATTGCATTAATTTATTAATTAATATCTGACTCTATGCAATCACTTGGGATGGCTCTATGGGCACATATGCCAACATACTCCCACTTGCACTTAGACCCAATCACTCCAATATTATTCTAATCGATTACATAAACATTTTAGTAATCAATGTGATTCGGAGCAATTCCAATCAAATCCACAATTATACTCCTATTCCAACACATCCTATGCGTGTGACCCGGTAGGCTCCAAATTACGTTGGTAGTGATATCCATAATTATATTATGATTTCACAAGCAATGATTGGTATCTATCAAGACTTCATTGCCACCCAAGTAATTGGAGAAGTTGGTGAACAACTTGACCTATCATTCATGACTGGTGTTACAGTGATTGTATAGTTCTTTTATCACTGATATCCAGATTGAACTCAAGTCATGGAATTGTTATCCTCTTCAACATTCAATCCATGTTCCTTGAACTAGAGCAGACTGTCTGAGATATATGTAAGCTCAATATCACATATTGACTCACATCAACATGTCCATACATTTCTCAGTCTCGCTTATCAAGTGGCCAGAATAGCAAACTCCCGTAGGAAGGACAAATTCCATCTACATCACTCACAGTCATCCCCATGTGTCACAGTGCACCCAAGCACCATCTTTATGTCAATCCTTATTTAGGACCACTGTGGATGATGTCAAAGTACATCGAACGACATGTGATAAGTGTAGTGATTTCAGGTCTAAGAACCACAATCACCACCATCATTATGAGATGTGACTCTAACTACACATCATGGTATCCATGTGTCACTCTCAAGGTGGGTCTATCCGATACACTATTCTCTAACAAATATCTATGTATTTGGTTTGATATCTCCATATCATGCATAATGAGACTCTTCCATCAACCAACATACATTCTAATCTTATGTGTTATTGATGTCTATGGATATTTCCACAATACCAACCGATTAGGGACAAAACAAGAATACATACTCTTAGCATACATATGATCTCACTATTCAGGTAATCAACCCGAAGACATATGTCATTGAATATATTATTCTGTAGACATCTATAAGTTTTATGGTCATCTCACAATATAAAACACAAACATATAGATTGGAAACTTGCCTTTATTGATATGATCAATGCATTATTACAAATCGTTTACATAGTATCCCATTACAATCATCAAATGATAGTCTCTATGGGAATACATACCAATAGATTCCCACTTGTACTTATACCCAATCACTTATGAACCTCAATCCAAGTGATCAAACATGTACATCATGTTTCTGCTGTGAAAGTGCTTTCGTGAGCGGGTCATCCACATTGCTTTCTGTAGGTACTCTGCAAATCTTCACATCTCCTCATTGTACGATCTCTCGTATGAGATGGAACCACCGTATAATATGTTTGGAACGTTGATGCGATCTTGGTTCTTTAGCCTATGCAATTGCTCCATTGTTGTCACAAAACAACTCAATTGCATGACCAGCGTTTGGAACCACTCCAAGTTCAGAAATAAGCTTCTTGATCCACACAGCTTCCTTTGCAACATTAGATGCGACAATATATTTGTCCTCAGTTGTAGAATATGCAACCGTCTCTTACTTGGAACTCTTCCAACTCATAGATCCATTGTTCAGGAAAAACACAAATTGAGATTACGATCTGTAGTCATCTTTGTCAGTCTGGAAGCTAGCATTGGTGTAACCCTTTACCACGAGCTCTTCCTCACCTCCGTATACCAAGAATTGATCCTTAGTCCTTCTCAAGTACTTTAGGATGTTCTTTACAGCTGTCCAATGACATTCACCTAGATATGACTGATACCGGCTCGTCATGCTCAAAGCATACGATACATCATGATAAGTACATAACATCATGTACATGATAGATCTAATTGCTGATGCATATGGAATCTTACTCATGCGTGCCCATTCATCACATGAACTAGGACATTGGGATTTAGAGATCGTAACCCCATGGGACATGGACAAGTTACCTCTCTTATAACCCTCCATGCTAAACCTCTTTAGCACTTTGTCAATGTATGTGCTCTGGCTTAGGCCTAGAAGCCTTCTAGATCTATCTCTATAGATCTTGATCCCTAGTATATAGGATGCTTCGCGTAAATCCTTCATAGAGAAGGTCTTCCCTAGCCAACCTTTTACTATCTGAAGAGTAGAGATGTCATTTCCCATCAATAATATGTCATCCACATACAATATGAGAAATACGACTGTGATCCTACTAACCCTTTTGTAAACACAAGGTTCATCTTCATTTTGACTAAAGCCAAACTTTTTGATTACTTCGTCAAATCGTAGATTCCAGCTCTGAGATGGTTGCTTCAATCCATAGATTGACCTTTGTAGGTTACATACTTTATTGGCTTCCTTTGGATCGATAAAACCCTCAGGTTGTGTCATGTACACATCCTCGAGTAAATTCCCATTAAGGAATGCTGTTTTAACATGAATCTGCCAAATCTCATAGTCATGATAAGCTGCAATGGCAAGCATGATACTGATGGATTTAACCATGACAACTGGTGAGAAGGTCTCATCATAATCAACACCTTGAATTTGACGGAATCCTTTCGCAACCAATCTACCTTTATAGGTTTGAACATTTCCATCCATGTCAGTCTTCTTCTTGAAGACCTGCTTACACCCTATGGGTTTTACCCCTTCGGGTGGATCCACCAAGGTCCATACCTTGTTGGTGTACATGGATTCCATCTCAGATCTCATGGCTTCGAGCCATTTCTCAGATTCTGGTCCCTTAGTAGCTTCTAGATAGGAAGTTGGCTCATCTTCTATGCCCAATTCGTCACTATCTTGAGTCACGAGAAATCCAAATCTCTCAGGCTCAAGTCGTGTCCTACTAGACCTATGAGGTTCCTGTGTTACATTTAGAACTTGAAATTCCACAACAATTTGTGAGTCTTCATGTTCCTTATGTACCTCCTCAGGTTCTCTGCTTTCTTGTTGGTCTCGAACTTCTTTGAGCTATACATTCCTCCCACTAATTCCATTGGAAATAAATTCCTTTTCAAGAAATACAATAGTCCTAGCAACAAACACTTTGTTGTCAGTTGGTGTGTTGAAGTAGTATCCCCGAGTTTCCTTAGGGTATCCAACAAAATAGCATTTTTCTGATTTGGGTCCAAGCTTTTCAGGAAATTGTTTCCGAACATAAGCTCCACATCCCCAAATCTTTAACATAGACAATTTGGGACGATTCCCATTCCATATCTCATATGGTGTCTTTTGAACTGATTTGGAAGGTACACGGTTAAGTGTAAACAATGTAGTTTCAAGAGCATATCTCTAGAACGATATTGGAAGTTTGTCTGAACTCATCATTGATCGTACCATGTCTAATAATGTACGATTCCTTCTTTCTGACACACCATTATTTTGTGGTGTACCAGGTGGAGTCCATTGTGATACAATACCACAGTCTCTCAGAAGGTTCTCCAACTCTTGGCTTAAGTATTCGCCACCTCGATCTGAACGAAGTGCTTTAATACTCTTACCAAGTTACTTCTCTACTTCATTCGTGAAATTCTTGAACATTTTAAGAGTTTATGACTTGTGTTTCATAAGATATACATAGCCATACCTACTGAGGTCATCAGTGAAGGTAATGAAGTATTGATAGCCTCCTCTAGCATTTGATCTAAAAGGTCCACATACATCAGTATGTATGAGCCCTAGCAAATCACTGGATCTCTCACTGTGTCCAGTGAAAGGAGTCTTGATCATCTTCCCTAATAAACATGCCTCACATGTCTCTAATGATTCAAAATCAAAAGAGTCTAGATAACCATCCTTATGGAGTTTAGATATGCACTTCTCATTTATGTGCCCAAGACGACAATGCCATAAGTATGTTTTGTTTGAGTTGTCAAGTTTTAACCTTTTAGTATTTGCGTTGTATATGCTAGTCTCAAGTTCTAACAAGTAGATACCATAAGACATAGGAGCATTGCCATAAAAGATCTCATCTTTAGATACATAAATAATTCCATTCTTAATGTGAAATTCAAATCCACTCTTATCCATACAATATATAGAAATAATATTTCTATCAATGGTAGGTACATAATAGCAATTATCCAATTCTATTACAAGGCCCATAGGAAAAGATAAACTAATAACTGCAACTGCAGTGGCAGCAACTCTTGCTCCATTAGCAACCCGCATCTCGACTTGGCTCTTTCGTAAAGGCTTACTTCTTATCAGATCCTATATATTAGAACATATGTGAGATCCACATACAGCATCCAGTACCCACGATGAAGAAGTATTTAAGTTTATCTCAATAACGTATATACCTGAAGTGGAGATCTCTATCCCCCGCTTCTTCTTCCTCAGTTCCTCCAGGTAGAGAGGACAATTTCTTTTCCAATTTCTAGGTTGGTGATAATGGTGACAACTGCCTTCTTTGGAGATCCCACCTTCAGCTTTGAGTGCGGATGACTTTGGTTTCTTCCCGACTTTAGAACCTTTCTTAGCCTTGCCTTTGACTTTTGACTTTCCCTTTGTCTTGCTAATCATCATCACAGACTTGGGCTTGTCTTTCTTCATCTGTGCTTCAGTTGTCCTCAACATGCCCAACAATTCTGACAACGGCTTGTCAAGATTGTTCATGTTGTAGTTCATGACAAAATGATTATATGATTCATGCAACAATTTTTGAATCACACCAGTGGCCAACTCTTGACCTAGGGGATATCCCAGCTTGGATAGGCTTTCCACATACCCAATCAAAGTGAGTATATGGGTGCCAACTGAGTCTCCCTCTTTCATCTTGCTCCTGAACAAAGCCTTGGAGATATCATATCTCTCCTGTCTTGCTTGATGTTGATACATGTTCTTGAGATGTGTTACCATCTCCATAACATTCATGTTCTCATGCTGCTCTTGCAACTCATAGTTCATTGAGCACAACATCAGGCACTTGACATCTATGACATCATCAAGGTGCTTCTTGTAAGCATCCTTTTCAGCCTTGGGCGCATTTGCGGCGGGTTCCGCTGGCTCTGGTGTTTCAAGGACATAGAGCTTATGCTCATGTGTGAGAACAATTCTCAACATCCTAAACCAGTTTTGAAAGTTGGTTCTGGTAAGTTTGTCCTTCTCAAGGACCGATCGCAACGAGAAAGTGTGTGTGTTGTTTGCCATTTGATTGCTACAAAAGAAAAATTTGCATTTAGTCCAAAACATTTTGACTTGTAAAGATTTGATAAATGAGATTAATTAGGCCTTTAATTAATTATACTCCCACTATTTTATTCAAATTGATAGCCCTCACTATCAACTCAAAAGATTACAACGTACAACCTTCTAGTGAGCCAAGATCCAAAATAATTGGATCAATGCCCAGCCAACGCCGGCGTCAATGACCAAATACTAAAGTAGGAAATATTTTCCAATTGCATCATATGCAACTCTTGGATAGATGATCATGCACAACTCCTTACCATGATGCATCTGTGTGCCTCTAGGTACTTGATCCTACCAAGGTTCCCTAGTTAAGTCTAACCCATAAGCCAACACGGTGAGTGTGCACCCTACAGAGGCAGACCCACATACCCACCATCACACTTCCACGAGATAGACAGTGTACCACGCGGAGGCGTGCCCACACATAGTCGATCAAGCTTTTCATGTGTTGCTTTATGGAAGGAAACTAAAACTTAATATTATTAATTGAGGGATTTTATAAATGCATATACATATCCAAATACCACATACTTATAGTACATATCATATACTACTATATCCACAACCACAGACGATAGACATGCAATCATAAACACAAATGTATTGGCTATGGCCATTCCATTATAATCCTTTGGAGCAACAAAGGATTACGGTCCACCTATGGTCTTATGCATCTCATGCAACACCTGTGAATCAACCTGTAAGCTTGTAAGGATCAACATTACAATGAACAACTTCATGGATGCCCCGTGAGGTTGGAACTTCAAGTTGCTTCTTGGAATTGGATCTTCTTGTTGCTTCTCCATGGACGCTCCTTGGAGTTGGATCTTCAAGTTTCTTCTTGGAATTAGATTTCATGGTGCTTCTCCATGGATGCTCCTTGGACTTAGATCTTCAAGTGGCCTCCTTACATCAAGTTTACAAAAATTAAAACTAATCCTATCTCTATTACATCATATGAGTACAAATATAAAGGGAAAGAATTAATTACACTTTAAAATAAGAGATAAGGCTCAACATGCAAGCCAAATACTTTATACAAAGTATCCATATACAACCATTGTACATCCATAGCATTCACAAACAAACATATCCACAAGATCAACATCCACATTCATTCACAACATTCACAAAAGGGGATACTAGGCCATAACTGTGCATGCATTCACCACATAAAATAAAATTTTAATGGCGACGTGTATGATATCATAGGTATATATGCATATACGTATATACATATTAAAATTTGCAATACTTTTAATGTGGAACATTACCCATTAAATATTTTTTTTACTCCTACTTAGACAATGTGGGGTACATAGGGGTAGCGCCCCTGTGCGGGGATCCCCCTCGCGGGCGGGGGTCAGCGGGCAGGGGTCGAGGGGAGGCCTCCTCTCGCGGGGTCTTAGGGGCAGAGCCCCTGAAAGGTCTATGGAATTTCACTTTTGTGCACTTAGGAAAATTAGTATTTTCCATAGTCGACCCCATCCGAAACGTCAAAAACAGAAGCCTGCGGCGTATGTGGAATTAGGTTTAGATTTGCACATTAACAGTTTTAATTCACATCGTATACAACATAGAAAATAGTATATATCGATTCAATCATATCAAAATGAATCCAAATACACTGTAGATCGACACTGCTCTGATACCACTGTTGGATTTTGTGGAGAAAACATGCACGGCGGAAGCAACAAAAATTCCACTCAAACCGAAATAGGATCTCATCGACAACAGCGTATTTGGAAGGAGTGTTTACAGGATATACCTTATTGCAGAGCAAGTCCAGCGATGTCCTGCTGTATAATGGTGTGCAACGACGCTGGCCTACATGGACATAACTTCTCTCCTATTCGCTGTTGCAGGAAGATCCAGAGGCGCTCCTTTCATGCAGTGATGTACGCTACTCGTAACACACACATATGGTCATTGATGTCCTCCGAACACAGGTGTCTCAGCGTTTGCGTCTCTACTTCGTCCATACGGACGGACTGGAACTCCACGTCGTGCTTCCTAATTCAGTAAGAATGAGTCGTCTCTGTTGGCAGCGTGCTAGCATCGTGATGCTCTCCTTTCTCTCCCGAGGACGGTGACGACTAGGGTTTACGTATGTGAGCGTAAACTAAAAAGCCTCTCTCGATATCTTATATAGATATTGGCCGTCAAGATCCTTTAAATAGGAGACGAAGGGAAGTAGGGTTTCCTAAACCCATCAGTAAATAGAAATACTACATTAATTAAAACACTCGTGGATTAATTAAAATATTTTGGAATTCATTAATTAATCAAATAATCACATTAATTGATTAATTAATATCTGACTTCATGCAATCGCTTGGGATAGCTCTATGGGCATATATGCCAACAATTAGGGCATACGTTTGAGGATTATACTTAATACAAAGTTCACTCCCAACTTTTTTTCCTTTATTTCAAACTCTTTATTTTCTCGCAGTCAATCACATAATTTTTTATATAAAGGAATTAACCTTGATTACTCAAATATGATCTCAACATTAATGATGCACATCCAAACATTCATTTTATTCCTCACACTTCCATGTAAATACGAATGATAACCATATATATACTCTATCATTAAGGAAACAAATATACAAATCATCATTCAAAATTCTCTCTCAACTCTATACAAGGACCTAGAGTGACAGGGACTGACTGAACTTAACTAATCTCATACTTAACTCCTATGGCAGATCTATGTTGTTGCAATGACATCTTTAGTCCATGAGGAATTCCTAAAAAAATGTGAGTAGAGGGGTGTGCCTACTCGCTCAGTGAATGAGTACTTCAAAGAAATAGTCTAAAGCACCGATATAATTATAGATATACTATTTTGCAACTGATATCAATTATGACAGTAGTAAGCTTTAAACAGACTAATCATTCACAAACATACATATGGCAGAATACTGTAGACATGTACAAGAATGAATCAATATATGAACATGCTTGATTAACCACAAAGAAAACTAATAATCCAAAAACATACAAAGAATAATTGAATAACTACACACACTTGGTTAACCTATCATTCATCTTATAATGCATCAGTAGTGATATACACATATCTAACCATTTTTATTATTATTCTCTTTGTAATCTTTCATTAACTTTGACTTGACCTGAATATTGAATTGAATACTACTATGTTGGCCAACTAAACATAACTGACTGATCTGACTACTGTACTCTTTATCTGAACTCAATTGAACTCAATTAACTTTTCTTTTACTTTGCCCCTGAACTCACTTGGATTGTACCATCCAAGCAAAAGTCACTACTGCGTGACTTACCGTACAAGTCTTAAGGTAAACCCGGGACCTTAATACTACTACTAACTACCTCGGTCTGCAATGAGGTTGCCACGTCTGGCCTAACATCGGCTAAACAACGTCTATAAACTGTGACCCCTTGTCGTGGGTACTCAAGAGAGGTGCCTCTAGGCTAAAAAGCCTCAACTCTATGTAATGCAGTTCCACTCGACCTGACATACAAACCAGAGTAACTTACAGAAGAAGTAGGTCCACAAGGGCTGTATACTTCAACTGGTGGGTACTACTAGATCTCCAGTTATTATTGGATACCCCTACTACTAAAATAGTAACACCAGGATCTCTGGTTATTGTTGGGTACTATGATACTCAACTGAAGTACCACTGATATCCAATCAGTTGATGTTAGATACTCAATTATGGGCTACTTCTTCCTATATCTGACAGTCCATAGCCTATTTCACCCATCCTGGTACAGACCTCCAGGGAGGGTTCTACGGTATTCAGGGCATCTTCTATTACTATTATAGTTTTACCGACTACTTGAGCTGTTGGACTGAATTCACTGATAATACTTAGTTGAATGCATAACATATTGGTTACCCTTATCATAGGGTTCCTCATTTCTTAGATGCTTAACATACTGATTACCCTTCTCTCAAGGTTTCTCATTTCTCATGCACATAGAAGAATTCTCATATGTTCAAACATATATCATGTCTAATGATATAAACATTTACATTCAACATGTCTCCTATTCATGCATGGTATCAAAGACATCCCTATCAAGGAAAATGCCTTTTCTATTTTCTTAAATTACCATAACAACTTATGCATTTCATGTCAATTAACTCAGCTAGAGATTTTTGCATCACAAATCAAAATGTGTATGCATATGAATTGATATTCAACTAGAGACTCGAATCATCACATAACTCATTACAATCATTCATGCATATGAAACCCTGGTATGAATTTAACTAGGATTTCCAAGATATTCATTAAAATATCATGCATCAAGAATAACATTAAATAAATGAATTTGTAACAATAAAAGAATCACATTAGTTGAATTCATGAATCTATTTGCAAACTTCCAACTTTCTATTCATTTAGGGTTTCACTCTCTTTACTGATATATTAAGCAAACATTGATATCACCAAATGAAATACAAGTTCTGATCTGACATATATGTACTATGCATTCAAATAAAATAATCATTTATTGCCAAGGATATTTAACTAGACAAACCTCTTTATTCAATTATACAACAATTTTAGTCATAGCCAAAAACCTTAGATTTTGCAATTTTCATATAAACTCTACAATTACTTTAGAAATTCTCATTTAGATAATTTGTATGCATTTAAAGTATGATCTATTAACTGGAATATATCACAATAGAAAAATAATCTATTTCATATCATCTTGCAAAAGCTAGGTCAAAAGGGCAGTTTAGGGTTTGTAGTCACATACAAAACAAGTAAAGATTATTGATCATTTAACTCATTTTCGTATAATATACTATTTAAAGGAAGTACCCACTCAACCTAAGGTGTGAAAATACCTTAAAAATACAGCTCATCTCTGAAGATCTCGAACTCATATCAAAACCCTAGCAAATCACCAGATTCTTCTTCCTTTCAACCCGGAAATCCTAGAAATGAGGGATTATGAAGAAAGAGTGAGAAAAGGGGAAGATTTGATATCATTTAGAATCAAATCAGAGGAGGGATGGAATATTGACATGTGAGAGAAGATTGACCATGAAAGGCTATGCAAATAAGCTAAACTTACTTGATTTCATCATATCTCGGATAGAGAAATCCTAGATCTTTGATAAAAAAAGAAACCCTAGATCAGTAGTTCCACCACTTTCTTCTCTCAAACCCTAACTCTCCCTCTCTCTCTAGGATTTCATTTCTCTGGAATGGATCATGAAATATGAGATCTACTTGGGTGATAGCTTGCTCATATAGTGCAATTTAGGTACTTGGGTAATTTACACATTAACCCCTCACTATACTTTTTCTTATTTCAGTAGATTTTTCTATTATGAAAATTTTTACTGTAATTCGTTTATTTCAGAGGTCAAACATTCTCCAAAAATTATCAAAATTTACCATGATATCTGAAATGTAATATCATAGATCAAATATAAATTTAAGATGATTCAGAGTTACCACTAAATAATTAAAAATCAAACACTACACTATTGAACAACACTCTGTCAGCATTTCGGTCGAAGTATAGTTTGACCGAGAACCACATTCAAAGAACATCCAAATATTTTTAAATTTTTTTCTAATATGTATGATTGAACTATCCATATCATATCCAAAATTCAATTAAATACAAAATTCTTAGAAAATATGAAAAATCATTTACCACACTGCTATCATGATTAAATTCTATATTCATGTACTATCAGCTCTCCCGGTCCTGCCAATACGCGCTGTTCCCCATTTTACATACTGATCGAAGATTGAGAACATCAGCAACAATATCCTTAAATCATGTTGTATATCCGAGGAATAAGAGACAAAGTAACATGAACCAGCTAAAATTGAATTAATAAAGTACATCCGTCAAATTTCTCAGATTTCATACATACGTTCAAGCCATTCTTCTAAGGGCAGCATAGACGACATCTTTTCCTCTAGTTCATCATTCTTGAAACTCAGCTTACTCAAATATTTGAAATCTCCCTCATCCTCGACCGACATATCATGTTCCATATGACCCCATTGCTTTATAAGCAATATTCCGTGACTTAAATGTTTTGGATCTATGATACATAACTGTCCACGTGTTTTCTCTATCTCCACATCTGTAAGTAAACGCCAGGAATCAATAAATGTGCCTTCCCGGAAAGAAGTTGTTAGATAGAGTACTGTTTCCTCGGGATTTTCATAAAGAACTTCAAGTTCATAAACACCGCTGATGTATAGTTCTTTGACTGTACAAGCGGACATCACCGCGAGGATTTCCACAAGAAACGCCAAACTATCACAACCGTTGCTGCTGCCTTCCTCGTTCGATCTGACCATCCAGTAAACCGCCGAACATCGATTCTGCTCTGTATATAACCATTGGAATGAGAACTCTGTGGAGACGAGTTTGCATTTGAATGGGCATCTTGGCCCAAAAAGATTTACCACCTGTTTCACGACAGACGTAGATATACGACCACCGCAATTGCTTAGTACCAGCATCTGTAGTGAAGTCAGTTTGGATATATGCCGTTCAATGTGCCCAATCTGAAGCATTTTGCAATCCTTGATGAGTAGTACTGATAATGAAGACGGCAGACTCCAGGGCTCCTCCATTGATAAATTTGATAGCTTGGGACAATTTTGTAGGATCAATGTTTGTAGAGCTATGAGATGTGTGAAGCCTTGCTTGGGGGAATTCTCCAAGTTCTTACAGTAGGAAACCACCAAATAGCGGAGATGCGGCATTTGACCACCTAGACTGTAGAGGTTCTTGATACTATGGCAACCCTTGATATTCAACCTTCGTAGAAAGAAGGAGCATGGCGCGGATTTTAGTGCCTTGCAGTCAGCGATCCGGAGTTGCTGCACAGACTCAAGATTGAAAAAGGCTTTCCCTTTCTCAACATCAGCCCACCCGTCATCTTGCGGAGAGAAGTATTCTAATGAATCGATCCATAACTTTTTTAAAGAAGAAAACCTAGCTATATTTGCTGGAAGAGTCTCGAGGGAGTCACAGTAAATCGCGGGTTGGCCAAAAATGTGGTTTTTGTTTCCTTGCAGGTGCATCTCGTCAATGAGGCCGACGGAGAAGGGAAAGCTGACAAAAAATCCCTCGAGCAACTCGGAGCAATATAACCTTTCTTCTTTTGCTAAGGGTGGAGGGTTTTTTGTTTCTCTCCCGCAGCTAATCCAACCGAACTTGTCTTTTGTTTCATAGGTTGTTTTTTTTCGGTACTGTTCATCGAACCCTATTATAATATCAACACAGTGACAACCAAAGTTCTCCAGCTGCAGCATTTGAAGAGACGTAAGTCTTTGTACTGACTCGAGCACCGACTTCATTGGTAACTTTGGGCAATCTATAATCCTTAAATCACAGAGAGGAGCAGGTAGCGCGACACCTAAAATCATCTCCAAGTTTTTACACCCTCGTATAAACAGCTGGCGAAGATCTGGCAGTTGGTAGAGATCTAAAGATAATAGCGATGGACAATTGTAGATAGAAAGGTAAGTAAGACAGGCCAATTTACTACTTTGACACTGTAGCTGTCGTACGTCTGTCAGCCCGACATTTAATAGTTTCAGACTTTCCAGCGAGCAAGGGAAGACAAGCACACCTTCTATATTGGGACAATCAGAAATTTCTATTACTTTTACACTTTTCAACTTGTCACATTTTGATATTTCAGTTTCTTTTACAATTGTCAATGCATGCACGCTTTTCAACTTGGGACAGTCAGATATTTGGATTTTGTCTACGTGTGGCATTGCAGGCAGACGTTTCAACTTGTAACATTTTGATATTTCGACTTGTCTTACTTGTGGCCAAAAACATGCATCACTTTTTTCTGGTCCTTTCAACTTTGGCAAACCTTTGTTTTTTATGTTCATGTTTTCTGCTTCGTCTTGTTTCAGTTTGGGGCTTTTGCTAGCTTGGTTTATTGATCCTTCTCCAATCACATCTATGTTCGACAGATGAATTAAGCTTAACCGCTGTAGAGAGCGAAGATATTGGTTGTTGAACCAGCTTGGAAGGTTCCTCCCGGCATAATTTTTTATGGTCAGCCCCCGGAGGGCCTCCCCCCTTGGCTTCAGACCTTCAATGACTTCTTCTTCATTTTCGACATCTATTGTGTGACCTGTGTCATAAGGGCTAATCCAGTCCAACTCCAGGTCGTTGATACCAGCCTTAGCCTCCATTAGTGATCGTTGTGCCTCAGCCTTGGACTTGACATACTTCAGATTACGGATCGTAAGTCCGCCGCGTAGCGCATTCAAGTTCGCTAGCTCGTCAATTCTGTGGCCTGGTTTCTCTTTGATACAAAATTCTTCAAGATATTTTAGCGATGTCAGCTTCCCGATTCCACTTATAGTACGTAATAGTTTGACGTCGATAGAAAGACGGCTTAATTTCACCAAATTACTGAAATTTGACGGCAGTATTTTATCGCAGCTCGCAATGTCGAGAACTTGTAGATGGGCAAGAGAAGCTAAACCGTCAGGCAGTTTTCCAATCCGGTAACAATACCGTAGTTCAAGGCATTCTAGGCGCTCCAGACTGGAGATCCCTTCAGGCAGGTCTCTTAACTCCGAACAACCAATCAATGACAGCACACGCAAATCAGAAAGCAGCGTGATAGCGTCTGGCAATGTTTTCATGCCCTCGTTATAAGAAAGGTCGAGGTATCTAAGGAATGAAAGTTTACCCAAAATATGTGTCTGCTCAGGTGACGAATGCCAAGTGATATCACACTCATGCAGTATTAGCGTCTGCAGATGATTCAGCTCACTGATATTCGGTGGCAAACGTTTTATAGGATTGCCAGAGACGTCAAGGTATCTCAGTTGTTTTAATTCCCCAATTTCATTTGGCAGCTCCTCAATACACAGATATGATAATGTTAGAACACGTAGGCTCTTCATTTTCTTCAGCGCGGGTTCTAATTCTTGAATTACGAGGTAGTCTGAGGCTCCGATCAGTATCAAGGTTCGTAATTTAATGCAACTCCACAACTTTTTCAAAGATGTCCACCAATATACACGTAGGCATAAATGCCTTATACTGTTTTCTTTAAATTGATTCTGTGAGTTTGCATCATCCGAAATCCGTAAATGATCATGTGTTCCTGAAGCCTGTGACATGTCGTGAATCAAATCATGCATCTGTGCAAATGTATCATCATACCTCGAATCAGTTGTGGTAAGTAGTGACATGCTTTTCAAGCGGTGTATAATCTTTTCCCCAGCTTCCTCCACACTTTCACTATCTTGGACTTGCAGATAATCATGAGCCAACCACTGATAAACTAGCTGGCGGTGAAATGTTTTCTGTCCGTCCATGTCAAGCAACGAACAATACTTGAAGCATGACTTTATGTGGTGTGGCAAATTCAGGTAACTAAGGATCAGAGCTGGCATTAGATTCACCTGATCTTCTGATTTCAATACATTCCATAAATCACTTTCCAATACCTTTACCCATTCTGCTATCGACTGCTCAGGTCCCAAAAGGCTACCGACTGCTTTAGCAGCTAAAGGCAAGCCTTTTAATTTGTTCACTATCTCTTTGCCTATCCGTTCAAGATCTTGAGACACACACGTCTCTTCTACACCAAAAGCATGATTTTTCAGGATTTTCCACATATCATCTTTACCCAGACCATACAGCTCAACAATTGGAGCTATCACTCCGTTAAGAGACTTAAGACATTTTTTAATATTAGTGACAACCTGCATATCTCTTGTAGTGACTATCATCCTGCTCCCCTTTTTCCCGCCCATCAATGGATTGAATAACTCCTCCCACTTGAGTTCCGTCTTGTCCCATACATCATCTATGATCAACAGAAAGTTTTTGTTATATATTCTTTCCTCCAGTAATTTAGTGAGTGTATTAAGGTTAGCAGTGTCACTGGAAATGTCCTTCCCGAATTCTGATAGAATTGTTTTGAGAAGGGATGTCGCATTATTTGTTACAGAGCAGTGGACCCAACCATGTAAACCAAAGCTGTGCTTCTCACTCGCATAGACAGATTGGGCGAGTGTGGTTTTTCCTATCCCCCCCATACCTACTATGGCAAGTACTTCAAGGCTTTTTGGTAACCTTGTTGTGTGAACGGATTTTATCCAATTTAATATGCCAACCTTATCGTCATCCCTACCGATAACGGGTTGGCCGTTAGGTATTTTGTATGTAGGTTTTGGCGTAAGCTGGGGATACTTTTCTAGTTTACTCTTGATTCGATCCTGATATCCATGACACTTTCCCTCTTCAAGCAATTTCTTTATCTTCTCATTTATAAGTTGTATAATACGTGCAAAAGAAAGTGGGCAATCAACGGGAAGCTGATGTATGGAAATGGTGTATAGTATATTCATTATCCTCTCTTTTAGACTGTTCATAATACTCTCTTTTGTGTCCATATTACTTCTATTCTCAACGGCCGTGGCACAGACATCCAGAATGTCCAGAGCGGCATACATGGCGTCCTGTAGCTGCATGTACCAACTACAAATATCGTTATCCTCCAAGATAAATGCATCTCCATATCTCTCGATGAGACTGATGTTACGTTCTAAAGTCCCTTGGTCTAGTTCATGCTCTCTCCACAGGATTTGGTCCTTCTTCACGCAATCCAACAACCTGGACAAAAATTGCCCAAAAAGTCCCGAAAAGACTGTTTCACCAAAAGTTACTGCCATTCAAGTTCCAAGCACCGGTTCAACCTGAATTAGGAATGACATTTGAATTAATAGAGTCGTATAGTCCATTTTCTGTCTAATTCTACCACTTCGGGGCCGGCTATACGCTCCCTCTTTATTCTGTTTTAATTGCTTTTTTGAAGAACTATATGAAACTTCAATCGAATTCTTATGTAGCGGCTACTTTTATTCAGTTCGGCTCGGATATCAAATAAGTATTATTTCTATTACTACAAAAGTCTAATGACTATTCCTTAATTGGTTTACCAAATGACGAGTTTAATTTTATTGTAAAATTAGATGACCGTGATAATTTTAAGATTTTCTTAGTTTGTGATCCTTAAAGAAAATATTACTTAATTTATATGCTTATAGTGCATGGATTAATTAAACAACAACCACAAATGTTTTAAAACTAAAAGCAAGAGTTAAACATGACAAAAATATGTGTCACACCTAACAATTCACAAATGCTTAAATGCACAAACGACAATATTATATAAAATACATAAAGCACTAAGAATTAAATATGTTACGCCTCATATTATGTATTCTTCGTCATATATACCTAGCATCAATATTTACTCTTTCATAATCAACCAAAAAAATTGTTGAACACCAACTTGAAGGTAATGTAAATTAGTCATTGTGAGTTTGTCAATAAACAAATGACAAATTACACAAGTATTCATGACATTCTACATCATTTATGATGTTTTCATTCTCTATATCAAAGTAGAAATAAGGAAACATTTTTGACATTTGTGTAGATAACTAATATTCAGATATAAATTTACTTTTGTTGTATCCTAATTAATACATCTCCTATTGAGATTTAGTATGAGAATCTCCCTTAACTATGAACCCTTTAAAGTATTATCATGTTTGTACTACTCTTCTATGCCCATTTTTACAAATGAGAATAACATCGAAGATCATCTCAATGAAGAAGAAAGTATATAAGAACCTACATGCACATATTAGTTGCCTTATTAACCCAATGCATTTAATATCTTATGAGGTTGCATTCCAACTGAAAGAATAAGTTCATATGCATATAATTATGAAATAGTTGTTTGATCGTTTATGAATTTCTAGCGCCAACCTAGAAAACACAATCATATTAATAATATTATAGTAAGTCATTTCCTTCTTTAGATAGTTATAGACTATAATTCATACATGTACTAGGTATATCAAAAGAAGTATGTAATATTGATAGTATATAGATACATTTTCTCTTATTGTTACTAATCTAATGGGTAGCATAACTCTACGCCATACCATAAAAATGCACTAAAGGATGACATTGTTGGTTTCTAAATATTTGATAACTTGATATCTGCATACAAGATCTATTTTCTTGATCCAAATACATTATATTAGGTAATATAATTGAATCATAAATCATCACAAAATACACAAAAAGTAACTATTTACATAATAGATAATTTTTACAAAAATTCCTATGGTCAACTAGGATTGCTTAAATATATAGTTGATAACAATCATCAAGGCATGATTCAATTTTGTAAAAAATTATGTGATAGTAAGACTCAACAACATATACCTCAGGTTGTTAATGAGTTGTATGAACCCGTAAACTTGACTCTGTCAAACCCAAAAAAGGGCCTTGATTTCAATGATTTTCACACTCCTTGTTGATTTTGTGTTCAAGATTACATGTTTTGATTTGAACCAGGTTGGGTCTGGGTTACATACCAAACAAATCTGGGTCCTAGATATTCATTGACTACAACGTTTGCCTCCTAAATTTTATTTAACTTAAATTCCCACTCACATGTCACGTAAACATCAATGTATTCCCAACCTATTAGGTAAGTTTGTAAACACTCATGAGTCTCCCAAAGTTGCTAATCACAAATTGCATTATGTAGACTATAGCGTTGAATTGAGGGTATACATTGTCCATATTTTTATGATGACTTCACCATTCAATTCATGTGCATATAACATTTCCTTTTAGACAATTTTAGATCCTTAGGTACAATCAAAGTATTGAAATTCATCGAACCTAGTTCGTGAAATTACAAGTCAAAACAACAAAAATAAAGAATTAAAGAATACATAGAATTCCACTTAAACTTTTAATGTATATCGTTTGTAATGACTTTATGACTTGTAACATATATTAAACGACAATTACAATATTTTTTGTTTGATTATTAATGCACTTTTCCACAAAATGATCAAATGTATCACAACAAACATCATCGACTAATATTTTCCTAGTACTCATCTTGGCCGAGGGGCTGATTGTTTGATCATGCATGATCATCAGCCGTGATGATAACTTCATAGTATCTTGGCCTATGATATTAAATAAATGTCTTTTAGTGTCATCAACCACGATACCCTATGTGCATCTCATCTGATGACATTGTAGTTGTCAAGTGCAAACTAACTTCTAGAGAGAGATAAAGAGTGATTTATAATAGTTGGAAAATCTACCAACCTCTCTAAAATAGGGCCTCAACTATGAATATCAACCTTTGCATCATTCCGAGTTGCCTTTTGTGCTTATATGTTATAGTTGAGTGAAAAGACCTAGAGCCTCCTAGTCAATCTCAAGCTCATTAAATTTTAGTTGTCATTGTGAGTGATCTATGATTTCTTTAAGAGAACCACCTCATTGTAATCTTGTCAAGCTCTCAAATTCTTCTTTACCATATAATTATCAAAATTGGTGATTTGAACATTGCTTCCTTGAAGAAGGAAGTGAATGATGCAAGACAGAAGATCTGCTTCAAGAGTGGGTAAGATCTTGGGGAAGGTTTAACATTGTTGGTAGATGGATAGGTAAGTCCTTGGTATGGTTGTTGGCTCCCTTAGCCTAAAGGGGAACCTAGTTTGGCCCTTAACCTAGAAAAGTATGCTCTTGTGGTGTGTCTCTTATAATTTAATGTAAGGTGCACTGATAGTTACAAATCCTTGAGGTTGATCTCTCTAGATAGTTGAGTACATCTCTAAGCTTAATTGTTGGAACCACTATAATTAATTATGTTCCTTGTGCTTTCTCAATCTCTCTCATACTTTTTGTGCTTGTTTAGTTGCACTAAAATTTCAACATACCTTGAAGGTCCAATAAGTTTTATGCTAGTGTTTGTATCTCTATTCACCCCCTCCAAAACCCGTTTATAAAGATGATCTTGCTAGTCTTTATAATGTCATGATTACTCTTACTGATGAAAATCACATGCTTAGACCTTCCTTGCAAACATTCATCAAAGGGAAGAATCTCGTCAATGAAGTACTAGAGAACTCTACTCAACAAGTGGATAGAAATGGTTTAGGATTTGATGGTAGCCAAAAGAGGAAGAGCAATAATAAAGGTAAGGGACCTTCAATATACAATAGAGAGACTTCCGATTCAAACTCAAAATGGTTTGTGTTCAATGTAAGAGTGATGGTCATTATTATACTATTTGTCTTTAGGAGAAGAAGATGATCAACCTAAATATGAAATGGGTCGCTAAGGTAACCCCATGTCCTAAAGTTTGAATTGGGAACCTCCCTTTCATTTCCTTATAGGCTAATGCAAAGTGGATTATTAATAGTGGATGCTCCAAGAACATGACTGGGGAAAAGAACCACTTCAACACTTTACAAGGAGGAAAGGAGGATCAGTAACATTAGTCACAACAAAAAGGGCAAGGTGATAGATGAGGGTGATAGGTGATTTAGTATTCATAATGAATGTACTTCTTGTGAATGTACTACATCATAACTTAATTAATGTTAGCCAATTATTTGATTTATCGTGTTCTTTCATATCACTTGAATGTTTGCTTATAGATTTCCTCACTTCCAATGTCATATATGAATGAACTAAAATGGGTGATCTATATACTATTGTCCTTATATCTCCCAAGCCTATTTTTGGTGGCCTTTTAGTTGATAGAATAATATATCTTTATGGAACTGTAGGCTAAGTCATGTAAATATGCACCAATTCAAAAAGTTGAGCAAAAAGGAATTTGTCAAAGGACTTCCTGATTTGGATTTTGATAAGGGTGAGGAATGGAAAATGTGTACACATGGGAATAAAACCAAGTATTCCTTAAAATCCAAAGTAGTCCTTTTAACTAAAAGAGCTCTTTAAATTATTCACATTAATCTATTTGAACCTATGATGACTCAAATGCTTCGTGGTAGCAAGTATTATTTGGTGATTATTGATGAATCTTCTTATTTTATTTGGACTTTGTTTTTACTTGGATATAGTGATGCTCTTGATGTTTACTTGATATTTTTACAAAGAGATTGGAAAGGAAACATATTGTTGTATGGCCTCTATCTCTAGTGACAACAGGGAAGAGTTTGAAAATGATTTGTTTGAAAAGTTTTGTGAGAAATCTGCCTACATGCACAACTTTTCTTCCACTCATACACACTAATAAAATAGATTGTACATAGGAAACATAAGTCCTTGTAAGAGATGGCTAGGATAATGCTCTCAATGGAAGTCAATGTTAAGAAGTTTTGAGCTGAAGATGATAGCATTATTTATTTTGTGCAAATCTAGGTTTTTACACATCCTTTTTTATGAAACCCCCCTATGAATTATGGTGTGATAGAAAGCCTTATATAGACTTATTTCATGTTTTTGTCTATCAGTTTGTTTTGAACACCAAAGATTCTCTCGACAAATTTCATGTGAAATCTTGCAAGGCTTTTTATCTTGTCTATAACACTACTAGTAAAGCTTATAGAATCTTTAACATTGATAGAACTAAAATAGAAGAATCTATCCGTGTTAAATTTTTTGAGAATAGCATCTCTATTTCAACAAACGATGTTTATGGTGAAGATCTAGATGAAGTGATTCCTAGATTGAAAGATCTAGACATCAGTAACAGAGGTAAAAGGGTGTTTGAGGAAGAATGCTCACAAGATATGATAAGAAGAATCCCATACCCACTTTGGAAATAAACATTCAAAGGAGCTCATCATAGGTAATCCTTTTGAAAGAGTGATTACATGGGATGCTTTAAACAAAAAAAAACAAACAAATAGCACATGTATCTCATAACCTGAGACAAAGAATGTGAAAGAAAATCTTGAGGATGAGGAGTGGATCCTAGCCATGTAGAACTTGAGTAGTTTGAAAAGAACAAGGTGTCGAATCTAGTGCCAAGACCAAAGGATAGAAAGATTATTGACACCAAGTGGGTCTACCAGAACAAGCTAGATGAAAATGGCAACGTGGTAAGAAACAAAGCAAGGTTAGTAGCACAAGGTTATAATAAGCATGAAGGTATTGTCTTGAATAAAATGTGTGCTCTTATTATTAGATTAGAATCCATTAAAATTCTGTGTTCCTTTTGTAGTCATAAGAATTTATTTCATTATTAATATGCTAAAAGTGCTTTTATAATTGGAGAGTTAGAGGAGGAAGTATTTGTCAATCAACCTCTTGGCTTTGAACATGATAAATATGTTAATCATGTCTATCTTTTATAAAAGGCTCTTTATAGACTCAAATAAGTCCCTAGATCTTGGTATGAGAAACTAACAAACTTTCTAATTGATAGTGGATCTCACTGGAAAACTTGACTCTACTCTCTTCTTGAAACACATTTCAAAGAATTTCTTGATTATTCAAATTTATGTAGATGATATCCTATTTGGTGGTAGTAGGTGTGATATTAATACGGATTTTAGTTCTCTCATGAAAATTGAGTTTGAGATGAGCATGATGGGTGTAAGATCCTCAAATTTTGCAAATTGAAAATTTACATGTATAATGCAAGGACATTGGATTGAATTTCATATTAAGTCAATCAATGAATGATGAGCTCAAACTCTGACACTGGATGATGAAATCTTTAATTTAAACCAATATAACTTTATCAGGGTTAGTATGAAATTACTTTGAAAACAACTTACTATTGAAGTAACTATAACGTCTAATCCTTAATTATGAATTTAGAGGTTTAATGAATCATTTGCATCCATCATATGGCATGGGTTCAACACTTATCCAAAGTAAAGCTGAATTTGACTAATTAAGGTTTACGTATAGAGTCTGACAAAATGGTGATATTAGTGTTTCATGATCCTAACAAATAATCATGATTATTTGATTGATAATAATCAAAATTTGGATAATGGGAGAAATTTCTAAATATTCTGAGATAATAGGTGGCCTAGGTAATTAATTAAATTAATATCTAGCTAAATGATTGAAGGTCAAGATTTAGGGGTCAAACAGACTTCACATGACCTATATTTTAGTTAAGTATGAATAATAACTAATTGGAATGTAGCATAAAGATTGGGATAAATCAAACCTTCAATATTTTCTATAAAATAAAAGAGTATCGTGGAGTTTTATTTAAAAGCAAAAGAAAAAAATATGTGGAGTCTACTGGATTTGTGACATAGATTTGGTTAAGGATTAGGATGGGGGATCATCTTCTTCACCAAGACTTTGCTAAGTCCCACGACAATAGAGATCCCAACATTTCCCGACTTTCCTCTCCCTCTCTTTCATCTAACCATCATGTTATCTTTGGGAGATCTTAACAAACCCAACTATACTGAGTTTTTCCATTATTGACAAGAAGGGTAATATTGCCCAATTGCATGGAAATACTAGAAAATCTAGTGGAACTGACAAAGTGTATCTAACCCGATCCCCCTATATAAGGTAGCCTAAAGGGATGTAGGGATGAACAAAAGGTAGAGCAACCATCAATTGCATTTGAAACTCCCTGAACCAAGTTGTCAAGCTTCTTCCTTCAACCCTAGAATCCTAGCCTCACCTCCTTATCCTAGAGCATCTCAAGACAATCCACTTGACTAGGCGCTCCACTAGAAGATCACAAAGGTGATACCTTTGTTGGAATATGAGGAAGCCTCAAATCTCACCCCACATCTCTGACCATGTATTCTTGGATTTCAAGATCAGAGGACCTTCTCCTGTCCACTTGGGAATAATGTGAAGTGGCGAAGATTCATCCACACACTCCCGTGAATCTTCCCTGACTCCCAAAGTACATCCAATATTGGTAAGCCTCTACTTATGAATCATTATTTCTCCAATTCAACTTAGCCCCATTGCTTCACCTTCCAGCCACTTCACAGCGTGCCACTGGGCTGAGAAGCTATGCCATACACTACTAAGGGTAGCTTTCCCTTTGGCAGAGGCTCTCAGTACCCAAAGGCTGGAATCAATCATGGAGTTGACTCCATGTCTTATTGGTTGAGCACACAAACATGGGTTGAAGGAGGAACAAATCTGGCGAAGAGAATACCTCCCTACTGTGGGACCTACATGATCACTCTAATCACTGCATAGGGGTATCTGGGTCTTTTTTTTATTTAAGACCCAACCCACATGGATTCCCTGAGATGAGATGGTATCAACTCATTGGTTGACCAGTTCACATCACTATTTTGGATAAATATGTTAAATGATGATGTGTCATTACCTAGTTGTCCAAATACTTTTATCTTGAAAATATTATAGAAAATTATTAGTAAGTCCTAATATATCGAAAATATACATGTAATAGATCACAAAAATGAGCATAATCTGAATAAAACATGTTTCAGACCTAATTTTTATCATAGTGTGGATAGTATATTTGGATCTATGATTGCTCAGTTGAAATATATGAAAACCTTAGTTTGAGTAATTGGGCATTATACATGATATACATACCTAATATGCAATTTGAATATGTAGAGCATTGATGGTCATCTAGGCTCTCAATCAAATTTAGTTAGTAATGATGGTATTTTGGCCTTTCTAAGTCATTAATGAGATTATTAGGGTTTAATGATGATACATATTGATGTTTAGATCTTGAACCTCATTACTCAATTTAATGTAGCCATAATGTGATAATCATCCTACAATTATGATTAGAGTTCATCTAATTCTCGGCTAGGGTTTGTAACCCTTAGGGGCTCATTATGGTGGAATTAGGGTTTCAGACCCATATTCCTATTCCAATGGAAGATAACACTAAACCCTAGTTAGGATCTAATACATATCTAATTAGTATGTTACAAATGTATGGTGACACTTTAGGGTTATACCGACATGAAGATTGAATGTTGATTGCTTGTATCAACCTTTGCTTGTTTGTTTGAATCTACACATGTTTAAAGTACACTTGAAGTATGATTGCATGACTCGTACATTAAGGTATGTGATTATTTATTAATAATCACAATTGTTGCAGTTTGAAGTATTCTGAGGTTTCTAGAAGTTTAATGAAATAAATTGTTTGATGTTTATTTACTTTCCATTCAACTATAGTGCCCTATGTGTATCACATAATGATAAACTACGATATTCTAAACCCATGGTGACACCTTAAGGGGTAATGCACATATGTGCTATGATGGATAATGATTACACTCGAGATGGTAGTCCAAGCATGGGTTAGAGTATGTAACGATAATGCATGTTCATATTTGCAAGTATTTGATTGATGTAATATATGTTGTTATTTTATTTGCACATGTTTTAGTTGCACCACATACACGGTATAGAAATACATTGATCCCATTTTGTTTTTCAGTGTTTTTGGTCATTTCCATGTATAAAAATGTGAAGATATGAAAATTAGAAGGATATATTCAAGATGGTAAAGCTAAGTCACAAGGAGAATTAGTTAGTCTGTATATCTTCTCATATATGATAGTTTTATCATGTAAAATTTATGTAAATGATTAGAGGAGCTCCAATATACATGTTGTAAACATTCCTTTTAAATAAATGAAATTTGTCATACATTATTTGATAGATCTGGATCTTGAAATTTTAGGTATTGACTCTTGACTTTAAGTTCATATCTTAGTCGAAGGACACTAAAAAATGGGGGTCGTTAGAATGGGGGAAATCAATTTCTTCCTTGGGTTTCAAACAAAGAAAATAAGAGATGGGAACTCGATCAACCAAACAAAGTACACATGTGAACTCTTGAAGCACTTTGGGATGAAGAATACAAAGCTAATGATACTCCAATGTCTAACACCACCAGGTTAGATAAAAATGAAGAACTTGAATAGAGATAAGATTAATGTCTTATTATATTTAGATTCCTCTTGACCAGATATAATGTTTAGTATTAGCTTCTGTGTGACATTTCAACCAAGCCCTAGAAAATCTCATCTTGTAGAGGTGAGAATTTTGAGGTACCTAGCCAAGACCCCATGTTTTAAACTATGGTATCCCAAATCAAGGGACTTTACTCTTACCACTTGTAGTGATGTGGATGATGTCAGACACTTAGTTGGTAAAATGTGCATAAGTGGCACTTTCTTCTGATGAGTACCTTGTTTGGTTTCGTAGCTCTCTAAGAAACAAAACATTGTGGTTGACAAGTTCCCATCGCCTCCTTGTAGGTCATTGGTTCATGAGGGGATTGTGATAAGAGATATATTTTACATCCAATAGGGGATATAATTGAACAAACTATTATTTCTCGTACAAAATCTCCTATATCGATGGGAATGCCCTACTTTTAGCTACAATTTTGGACTTTTGATTTATGTATTTAGAAGTAACTAGTTAGGTTTTGTATAAAACCTAGAAATTGATGGTTGATCCAATTTTAGTACCTCAAAAGGAAGACCTAAACAAAAAAATGTTGAGTAACACAAGCAAGTGTTGAGTTATGTAGTTCTACATAGAAAATTATTGACTCTAGAGATATGGTAGTACATAGATAAAAAAATTATTTAAGGCAAGGTAGAAGCAAAAGCGCCCCTTGTTTCGTAGACGATACATTTAGTTTTATGGCTAGAGGAATATTGAAAGTTGTAGTTATAAAGATCCTCTGAGGAAAAATAGAGTTATCACCTATGTTACTTGTAATATGCAGAAGTATCAAAGTCAATTCATAGAGTCATTCTGTCTGAACGCTACATGAAACAAATAAGCCAGGTGATGGAACAGGGAGACCTAGGATGTAGATGAAATCATAACATGAGTGATTTTATAGATTCAAATTCCTATATATCATTCATATGGTATTTCATCATACATATAAGATCCATATGTCTAGATATCATCACACGCGTCTAGGAAGTCGTATGCTTTGGATAAAAATTGTACAATTTCATAAGGTTATTTATTGAAAAAAGTAAGAACCCACTTTGATTGATATGCCCTTGGGCCCGACCATATATAATATAGAAATCACACTTGGAAAGGGTGAGAAATTATCTAGAGTAGCATATGTTGTAGAAAAACTGATTTCAAAAGAAGGTAAATTGGCCAGATTAAATTACTATCTAAGGAGCTACGTTTGATATCCAAAAGCTACTTAGAAACAGTTGGACAAGTAGGTAATGTTGGGGTGAACAAAAAAAAGTTTGGGTATAACTTGATCTAAGTGTTGGCTAGGTAAGAATCTTATAGTAAGAGGAGTTTTTCTGAACCCTATAGATCATACCCATGGGGGTGGTGAAGGGAGAGCCTCATGGTCACCACAGACATAATAGAGAAGAATCAAGTCCTTTAGGATACCTCTTATTCATCAGCAATTTGGTTGGATTAGATAACTGTACAAGATAAATACGATGTTTGTCTCTTCCACGTCCACAAAAGAAGAGAGGATCTTTCATTTTGAGGGGGGGGCTTAAAAACTCACTTGGCACCCAAATAATTTAGATGAAACAAATGCTACAAGACTTAAATATGTTTATGATGCATCTCTTGTCTTTTTTATAATACTAACACAACCAACCTTTCTTAAAATCCTATATTGCATAGTAGAAAAAATCATGTATAGATCCGCCATCATTTCCTCCGTGACCACATGCTAAGAAGGGAATTTATATTACACATGTGGACATTGAAAATCAACTTGTGGATATTTTTGCTAAACCTGTAGCTAGGGAGAAATTCAATTTTACTCGATCATAATTTTTACCACTGTTACGACCCCACCTCCCGATAACCCCCAATTAAGGGAGACCAAGAGGTTGAGCCGCACCCATTAATCCCGGATCAAAGGTTCGACATATAACCATAAACAATTATTAAATTCTAACAGACTATACTGAAAATGGTAATAAAATTTTTCTTTACATACCTTTTGAAAACTTGGATATCTATTCTTCCATCTACACCGATACTAATCTATCTAATCCTCCTTTGCACTTTAATTCTCATTGAGTATCACATGTGCCACTTTACTATTTGTTCTTTGCATTGTACCTAAAATGCCGACAAACAAAACGTCGGTCAGCCGTAGCTGGTATGTGGGGGAAACAAATAATGTTCAACTATGGTAACAATATAATCATTCAATTAATCATTTAACAATCAAGAATTACATTTTAAGCCGTACAACTCAATCCATACATATTCTCGAACTCTGGGCTGTCCCTGCAGTGGACATAGATTTCACCTCTCTTTTAGGTAATAGAGTCGCATGGCACTACCCGAAGGTAGCCCAATATCTAACTCAACGTGACTTGATGGTCCTACCTCCATGGTAGCCATGTACTAAGTCACCCATAGACCTGATGGACCTACCCAATAGGTAGCCATGTACTAGGTCATCCATAGACCTGATGGACCTACCCAATAGGTAGCCATGTACTAGGCCTTTCTCTAACCTGATGGACCTACCCATAGGAAGCCATGTACTAGGTTAGCTATAATGCCACAGAGAGAACCAGGATCTGAGTTTGTAGGCATATACTCTTTGTGATACTCATAGCCACATTATAGTTTACATGAACTAAATAAACATCCAACAGTTTATTTAAAGCAACCAGTAAAACATTCGGAAATCACCGTGAAACTAGAATGGTTATTCATAAGCGTAACCACATACCTGATCCATAGTAACTTGATGTCCATGCATTAACATTCAACACAATTAACAGGCAATCAACAATATCCTGAAAATAATGCATAACATCCAAGTGTCATTGTTTTATTCAAAACACCCTCAAGATCAACTTGGATTCCACCTCATGATTTTTAGGCCAACCTTAGGGTTTTATTAAGTTTTTAGCCTTCATTATGCATTTATCACTTTTAATGCTCTTTTAGTTCACAAACCCTAATTTCTGCATCATAGGCACCATTGAATGTCAAATAAGTCTAATATATTTCTTTTACACTAAAACTATTATCTTTATCCTTTTAGGTCATATCCAAAACATTAAGGCTAATTATCATCTTCAGTTTCTTCCAAATTGACAATTCATATTTCATTATAAATCAACTCACATATATGAACCTTATTTATCACTATTCCCACTTTTATACATTAGGAAACACTAATTATCCAAATAATACACATTAAAGATCTTTGGCACTCAATTAATCTTCGAATCATCATATCTCTATTTTATTCTTCGATTTGTACAATTAAAACATTTAAAACTCATATTCACCTAAATTAGGGTTTTCAAACTCATTAATGCATATTCATGCACGAAACCCTAAATCAAGCCAATTATATAAAAGATTATCTTTTTTTAGATCTTATTTTCACTTTTATGAACAATAGGCTTAAATTACCCATTGATCAACATTATATCCATCTATCATCAAATCTAAGGGTTTTTCATTATTTAAATCATTAAAAAAAGATAGTTTTATGTACTTAATCATCAAATTAAACTAATTACATACAAAGATCATCCTTTTCGATCTTAATATACCTTTTTACATTTAACAGATCAATATCAACTCTAAAGATCCATTCAACCCTATTAAACCCATTAATCATATCAAAATAGGGTTTCTTTACCATTAATACATTAAAGTTCATACATTACACTACTTTTCAAATTTCAAGAGGAATTCGCTCCTGAACATATTTTTATTGAATTCTACTCGTTCTGAGGATCAAAATTCATATATAACTTGTTTCAATCCGAGCTATGGTTCACTAGTTACGAATTTTGCATTAAAACACTTACTTGGCCAATAAGGAAGTGCCACGTAGGCGCCTTCCATGCATTGCTCACGCGATTGGAATTATAACAAATTGACGCATCTGCCCTTGGTTAAGTGGCACGCGCCTACAGCCCACGGAGGGTAGTTTTGTCCAAAGTCGATTGTGCTTCTTCTTCCTCGCGAGCAGCCCTAGGGCGCCGCCTGTAGTAGTTCGGGGAGCTTTCTCCCCTCCAAAACTTCGACTCCAGGGCGC
The DNA here is from genome assembly GCA_963693085.1 of Alisma plantago-aquatica. Taxonomy (NCBI): domain Eukaryota; kingdom Viridiplantae; phylum Streptophyta; class Magnoliopsida; order Alismatales; family Alismataceae; genus Alisma; species Alisma plantago-aquatica. Next base: position 1,483,225,714 of record OY856411.1, on the reverse strand, counting down.
CGGGGATGGTCCCCCAACCTCCGTCTACCTCCGCCGTGATTCTACGCACCTAATGGTGCTCTGTTCTTGCAACCATGGCGGCTGGCCGGACCTGCTACCCGCCGCCGGCCTGCAGCCGTGCTGCAGAAAACGCACGAAGGTTGCGGGCAGGGAAGAACGACCAACCACCCAGAAAGTCGTGGTTTCTTCCTGGAGATCCCTCCACAACTGCTAGATGCCACCAAGGTAGTTCCTTGCGTCCTCGGTTAGGGTTTCAAACGCAAAGGAACTAGAAGAAGGTGAGGAAGAGAGAGGGTGACGTGGAATCTTTCTCTACTCAACCCAAGAGCATACCCCCTATATATAGGTGGGTGTATCCACGTCCAGGGACGTTGCTCCAAGGGAAAAATCAAGTCCCACTCTTTAAAGGAAACCCTTTCCTTCAAGGAGAAACAAGCTTTCTCTCACCTATTTATTTCCTTGATATTCCTTATTTAATAGATACTTAGAAAAGAAAGAATATCTCTTTCTCTCTCTCCTTACTTGCCTTTTAATCATAGATCACGAAATTCTATTCTCTCTTATTAAAAATAATTCCCTTTTCACAAAATTCATTAATAAGGTATCATGTTATCCTCTTATTTTGCAAATTAGATATTTTATCTTTCTTTCCTTTTTATTGGGACTCCTTGGATCCCAAGACATCCCATTATTTCGAAATTCTTTTCCAAGGATATTTATCATCCTTCTAGATGCATCTTAATGCATTATTTCACATTATCTTGTTTATTTCTTATTATAATATTTCCTTTCGAGGATTTATCTTTATTTCTCCTTTATTTTCCTCATCGGTATCCCTTTTTATCATTAGGAATCCTTGGGATACGAAATCCCTCAAAGGATAACTCATTTATTTCTCTTTTTACTTGCTTTCCACATATTACCATTATTTTCAATTATTCATTTACTACTTGAATTTCCTCGGTATTTGGGCCCAATAGCCAACAAAGCCCAAAACACAACCAACAAGGCTAGTTTAAACGAAATCCAATTATTCTCAACCAAATATATGATTATTTGTTCAAACATCTTTAATATGAGAAATTATATTTCTCATCACTTGATCCCTAAAATTGGGGTTATAACAACCACTCTCTTGATGATCTGGTATGTGTCCTAGTCAGGGTTATCTAATCATGCATATATACTTTTTTATCTTGTTCTTCATCAACTTGTGCTAAATAGACATTTCCATGATTGAGTTCCTTATTACAAGTGTCTTTGAACAAACCAAATAAGTTTTTATTTTCAACATTTTAATTCCTTAGCATGGTTTTTGATGATTCAAATATGTCCATATATCACTTAAATACATGTTAGGATCATGAAATAAATTTTATGGGATATTTAAGACTAGGTTTGGATAAATCTCCACCCTTTAATAGGGCCATTCATAAAAAAAGAATGTCATGGAACACATCTTGGATGATAAGGTGTTTTGGGTTTATTTAAGCCGGGTCGCTCCCCACAAACTCATCTCAGCCGAAGACACTGTGTTGCGATTACTAATAAGGGAACGTCAAGTGAGAACAAATGCTCTCAACTAGTTCCTCTCAACCAACCTCCCTCATTAGGTCATACCCTCCCCCTTTGAAGCTCATAACACCATTTGAACTTCCCTTTTTATAGCTCAATATATCTATCTCATTGACCTCCATATATAGTTTTCTCTCGTGTTTGATGTTTCTTCTGTCAGTATGACTTCTATCTTCTACAAGAAAAATAAAACCCTACCAATCCCATCTATGAGAGTTTGGATACCCCTTCCAGCCACAACATAAGCCTTAATCCATAACGACATTCAATTCATACACCTTCATCCATTAAGAGGTACACATCTTTTCTTTCCCAAAAGCCATTCTCTTTCCAACCTTACATTGAAGATGGCTTGGAACAATACACATTCTCTCCTTATTTCACTTTCATCGCCTCAAGTTTATGCTTCTTTATTATTGTTCTTTTGCTAATGTGGATTCTAGAAAGCAAGCAGTTGATGAGTTTTATGTTGATCTTTTTTTCAAATACATCACAAAACTCCCTCACTTCGATCAACCTGTTGTTTTAAAATCTATGATCGTGGGTGTTTACATGGAAACATACAAGGAATGTCATACTTTTGTGAATTGAATATTTAGGTTATCAATAAATCTAGATATGATGTTGCCATTGATCTTTTTTAACCTCAAAGCTTCTATGAATGTTATGATCCTCATTTCAAAATTCATGACATTCACATGTCAATCAACAAACCTAAGTTTGCTTATACTAAAGGATCAACTCTTTCCTCTTTTGCTCTCTTGCCTCAAGCTAGACTCCTTGCTTTTGGGGTCAATCCCAATATTCATCCAAAGAAGAAAAAGACTTAAATGTTGAGAATACCACTTTTATTATCAAGTGTCTACTAAATGTAACTAAGGTGAGATGGGATAGGTGTATTTTTCATAGAGTGATTGGTTTGATTCTGAGTAGAAAAGCCATGAAACCCATCAACCCTACCCAAATCTCATTTGTTGTCCCTTAAAAAATCTCACTAACAATGATCTCTTTCTTGAATCGAAGTATCCTTATCATAGACTAGATAGTTCAATCAACATTATCACTAGGAAGAAATCTTTAATCAATATCAATCTCACTCATGGTGCTTTCTCATCAAAATCTTATCCATGCAACACTACCGCCCATATAGCCCACCCACCCAGCCTATACCTCCACATTCAAAGCCCTATCCTCCACCTTGCTCTTCATTCTTTGGATCCAATGATCAACTCATTGGGTACATGATGTATGAGAATGGCTACCATAGGGAGGTTCATTAGTTACATGATGACCTAGTTCATATCATTTCCCCTATGAACATTTTATGTCTACATCCCTATTATGCATACCATCCCTCATTGCACTCTAATGACTACAATGCCTACATATATGATCACTTCTACCCAACTTCTCACTACCCATTCTTTGCTACCTATGTTGTTGTTGGTTATTTTCCACCACTACCATCTCCACATACAATTCTACTGTAACACCCCTGACATGGGTTTTGACATAATCCTAGAAGTTTGCTTAAGTAAGTTACTTATAACCTTGGCATAATATTTTGAAAAGTAATTAAGACTCAAGTAGAGTTTAATTTTCATGTTTGAGCTTATTTGCAAGTTGCTTGTGCTTTATATTATAGTTTTGATGCAATTTGCAATTTACCCAAAATATAGGCTTGATGTGAAAATTACCACATCTAGAGTGTCTCTACTCTCTCTAAGCATCATCTAGAGGAGAGAGAAATGAGGAGGCACCTTGTTTGAGTCATAGTTGAGTATTAGCATTCTTGGTGATGAAAAGACCAAGAAGTGTTGATATGATGAAACCCTAGAACGGGTTGTATCAAGTTGTAGAGATGATATGGGAGTGCCTATCATCTTGGAAGCCATAGAGGAGGTCCGATATTCATTTTTCAACTCTTGGAATAGGTCATGATGAGTTAAGAACCTCAAGTAGGTGAAGGATATCAGATTACAACTTCCTTAGGAAAGTTGTGTCGATTTGCATGAAAAGTGATATTGGGTTGAGAAATCTTGTCTAACAAGGAACTCAATGACCAATACCTTACTATTAAATTATCCACAAGAGTTTTTCATGTCAATATAATTATGTATGCATGGAGTCACCATGGATGGACACGTGTAACCTAGGAAGAATATGGTGATGACACCTCTTATACACTATCTCTCATGAACCTGAACTATATAAGCTACTCTTATCACCTACTATTAAAACCTTTCGACCCCCATATCCTCTTTCTCTTAGTGAAAGACCATAGGAGCTTGAGGAGCAAGGAGAAACTTGAGCATCAAGCTTAAGGTGAAGCCATGGTCATCTTCAACCTTGGGTGGAGCATGCTTCTCGGGTCATGGTTCTTTATTTCTTTTCTTCTTTACCAAGTTCTTAACTATGGTGATTCTTTTCATATAGAAGTGGCAAGATTGAGTCTTGGACTTTTTGATAAGCCATCTTCAACCTTGGGAACGTGAATCTTTGGAAGTTGAATCTTTGAAGTTTTTCTTGAGGTGGGTTATATAACTTGAACTCAATGATATTATTATTCACTTTCAATCATGCAATACTTGTTGATTTCCTTTCAAGTTCGACTATCCTTGATTGATTGATGATTCTATGAGGTCTAATAGTTGCATGGGACTGTTGTCCATGAACTAAGGTAGTAGGGAACGTAAGATTAAATATTGAAGATGATGAGATCATCATTGTACAAACTGATATCGGTTTAGGTACCCCTAACCCGATATGGTGATACAACCCGACATAGTGAAGTGAAACTCGATACACTTGGGAACACACCCACCCTATCGATTTGTACAATTGGCGTGGTTAATAAAGGACTAACCAGTTGTCTAACTTGTCACTCAAGATAGGGGGTAGAGAGGCAGACACATTGAGAGGAAGAAATGAGATGAGCATAAGGGGCTAACCCGATATGCATAACCCCACACATATGAAACTCGATACAAGGGTGTAACACAAAACAAAGGTGAAGGGTGACACACCTCTTGACTCTAGGGTGATACACTAAGTTGAGATTGAAGTCAACATGCCTAGAGGGTAAATAATAAAGAAAATAAGTCGACACATGATGGTTGAGGGCATGGCTAACCCGAAATACCCCTAACTCGATACATGTGTTCAACTTGACACACATTTATCAAACTCGAAAAACATGAGGGTCTAACCTGACACACCTTGTAAAGGTGAGGGAGACACACTCTTAGAAGTGATGGCCAATACACTAAGTAATGGTGTGGTCGATATCTTGATAGGTGAAGTACCTAAAGTGGTTGATGATGGTCAACCTGATATCAACAAAGCTCTAACCTGATATGAGTCCATATCACTTGGGATAGCTATGGTCGATACACTACATGACAAACGTGGTGACATGTGGCCAATACACTTCATGACAAGTGTGGTGACCTATGGCTGATACACTACACGACATATGTGGTGATTTATGGTTGATACATAAAGTATTAGGATGGTTGATACCCTAATGTAAGGTAATTTGATACACTCAAGTAAGTTAAAAATGATGAGGGAGGTGATACATCAAGACATGGTACTTGGCCGATAACACTTGAAGCACCTCAAGGCCGATACACCTTGAATCACCTCAAGGTCGACACACTCCAAGAACCTCAAGGCTGATACACCTTGAAGAACCTCAAGGTCGACACACTCCAAGAACCTCAAGGCCAATACACCTTGAATCACCTCAAGGTTGATACACCTTGAAGCACCTCAAGGTCGACATTCATTGAAGTTCCTCAAATCTGATACACTTGGATGAATAATACATGAGGAGTGTAATGTTAATTGATACATCATGAAGTAATGAGTTAAATACACTTTGAAAAGTGTATGCTAAGGTACCTTGGGAAAAGGGTCTAGCCATTGTAAATAATATGACGAATCAATATCTTGGTAAGGATGAGAAAGAAACTTATTCTCCATGTTGATATCAATCTATGATGATTGATGAGGATAAATAAGTATGAGTGAATACTTATGATAACATTATATGCTCCTAGATGTGTGGACTGTGAATTAGGGTTTGAATTGTTAAATATAAATTCGAAAACCCTAATTGGTTATAAAGGGAAGCCCTAACCCTAAAAATGGGAAGGTTGTATTTCTCTTGATTTACATGGTAATAATATGTACTTGATATTGATTTTATCATGATATGGTAACCATGTAGGTATCATGAGATGATGAGCATACCAAGGTATGAGCTATGATAATTTGGTATGATGCAGTTTAAATGGGTCTTGTGAGCCACGTGAAATACTTGTATAATAAGTATGATGTATAAATGGGACTGATGACCTAGATATAATTGTTACCTGGTAAGAGGTGACATTGTTCAATGATGAACTAAGAGTTTGATACCCAGATCATGTAATCATAATGAGGATAATGTTGAAGGGATGAGATTACCAATGATGTGATCAAGGGATTGAGATCTCGAGATTGATGCAATCAAATATTTTCTAAAGGTTATAAGAATACTTGATAAATGTATTACACCTTTCATCATAGCATTTATTTATAGTTCTTTCTTGTAATTTGGTTGATGTTAAAAAGATATAGTAATGCATTTAACTAATTAAGTGAAACTAAGAATGTAGATGCCCTAGCCATATATCCGTTTAGTGTTAGGATTTGCTGAATGGTGAAACAAGTTTTACTCGGAGAACATATTTTGAATTTGCGAGGGTGCAAATTGAGTAATTTCTTGCTTCCTGCAAACCTCAGGATTGGCTATAGGCCATACCCTAAAATGTGCGTGGTTGTAGGCCATAGCTTCAGTATAACATCATGATTGGTAGTAATGCCATACCCCAAAATAGTATGGTTGTAGGCCATAACTCATTTATGCAGGATTGACTAAAGGTCATACCTAAACAGAGTACAAACCATTAGCTGTATATCTATAGGGAAGAGCTAATATACCCTGGATATCTAAATTGTAGTTTCACTCTTAATGTCACTTCCAGTATTCTCGTACTGACCGATAGGTAGAGGTTGTGGAGTCTGGATCTTCCATAGACCTTGTATGGCACTGATTCTTACTTCGCAGTGATCGATTGGAGCATGAGCGGTATACCTCATCTCCTCAAGGCATAAGATTGATTGTTGAATATGTAATTAGCCATATAGTATATTTTCTTAAGGACCGATTATGAAAACATTGGATGAGGCAGTAAAACTTTTTTACGACATAGATGATAAATGTTATACATGTTCTTCATATTCCTTATGAAGTATTACATGGCCCAATGTCTAGTCAAAGAGATATAACTATTCAGTTATGATGATATTCTTCCATTCTCATAATATATGGACAGATCTATTTAGTATAGTTACAATTTGTATCCTTCTCTATTAAAAGTTATATCTATGATAATAATATTGTTGGAAGAGAGTTATATCTCTCGCTAGGACTTTTGTCTCACTGTGTGGGTTCTACAAGTTTTTAGGTGGATGAGCACAATGAGGTAGAGACTGTTGGATATGTATGCCCTAATAGCCAATCATATGATGATTGTATAGGAATAAAATAGACATGTTGGTATAGATGCTTTGACAGCTAATCATATGATGATTAGATTGGCATATAATCGATTTGATAAAACATCAAACAGGCAAGCTTTTAATTCATTCTAGATCGGATAGTTATGAGATAATGATGAACCAAAATGAATGTCTAAAGAATGACAAAATACTCGATGACGTATGTCTTCAAGTACGTGACTTGAACAATGAGATCATACGGATGCTAAGAGTATGTACATTCTTGATATGTCCCTAGTCGACTGTCATTGTAGAAGGTCAATAGACAATAATGACACATCAAGACTAGAGTGTGTGTTGGTTGATGATAGAATATCATTTGTCATGATATATGATATCAAACCAAGCATATAGATACTTGTTAGAGAACAGTGTATCGGACAGACCCACTGTGAGAGCAACACATGGAACCAATACATGGTAGTCAAAATCATCCCTCATAGTGATGGTGGTGATTGTGATTCTTAGACCTGAAATCACTACACTCAATACATGTGATTGGGTACACTTTGACATCATCAAACGCAATCCTGAAATATGGGTTGTTATAATGGTGATGATTGGGTGACTTTGACTCATGCACTTTTGACTATGAGTGATAGATACATGATTTGTCCCTCCTAAGGGAGATTGATATCTAGGCCACTTAATAAGCAAAACTGGGAAAAGCATGCACATGCACATGTGAATCAATATTGTGATATTGAGTTCACATATATCTCAGAGAGTCTTTCTTTAGATCAAGGAACATGAATGAATGTTGACGGGATGAAAAATCCATGCACCGAGTTCATTTAGGATATTAGAGATAAAGGAATTATACATTCACTATAACACCAATCGCATGATTGTAGGTTGAAGGTTTTTCTCCAACTTTCCATTTCATTCGGGTAGCACTGATGTGCGACCAGGTACCCCTCTTTTCTTGTGATGCCATACGCTTGTTATGGACATTCACTGCCAATGTGAAATTGGACTCATATGTTCACACACATAGGACTTAACTTGGAATAGGAGTTTATCCATGAATGTTGTTTAGATTGATTACTAAAGTGTTCATGTACTCAGTTAAACATTCAATCAATAGACTTGACTCAGAATCATCAAGTTCAAGTGTGGAACCAACTAATTTGAGTGTCAGATTGATTGAGAACTGAATTGACAAAGTTCTGCACAACTGGACCACCAACTGACCGGTTCACTAGGTGAACCGATCGGCTCATGACCAGTGAGATGACCGGTTCACTCCAGTGAACCGATCGTCTAACCTGGGTCAACTGAGCAGGTGATTGGTTGCCCGGTTTGTGAGAATGTTTCCCGTTTTGCAAATTCTAATTCTTATGGGACAATAAAAGAATCTTTGGATATTTGAGACAAATAGGAAAGTCAATCGGAGGAAAGTGTGGCAAGTGAACTGACCGGGTCACTGTGTGAGCGGATCGGCTCACAGTGCCAAACGACCAGTTCAGTTGCCAACCGACCGGTTCGCCTGCCGACGTGTGAACAGTTCATGGATTCTGCAGACCCTTCTACTCCTGATACAACTGAGAACCCTGACCTTGCCCTCTACTATAAATAGAGGGCTACAAGGGGCTTCTCTAGAAACACACAAGACACAACAAAGAAACAACATCTTAAAAGACATTCTAAGAAATAGTTTCTCTGCAAAGTTGTTGTCCTCTCTAGTTCTAGTAACTGAGAGAGAGCCCAAGCAAGTTCTACCCATCCAGGGAGGAACAACGATGGAAAGACAACTACAGAGAAATCAACTAGTTGTCTAGGAGAGTGTGCCGGTGACTTGTACACTGACAGAAGGGGATGGTTCCTTCTAGTCTTACCCCAGAGGATGACTAGAGTTCCCAGTAGTCCGTGCTGATTTTCTCTATAGGTGGGAGACTTCTGCCACTAGGAGGATGACAGTCAATCGCAGTCCGGGTCAAACCAGGAGCTACACAGATGCCGTCGAAGACAGGTGGTTGAAGACTGCACTAGCTGTGAGGTACAATCGCTGAGCAAGCCTCAGGACCAGGCATAACTCGCTAAACCATCCTTCTCATTACATATGATATTGACGTGAGCTGGATTAGGGTATGTGGTCTAGTTAAATTTTTGTTTCCGCTACCTAGACGACCACTGATAAATCCCAACAGTAGTATCAGAGCCACGTCAATACTCTATGTTTTGAGATAATTGATATGATCAGTTTTTGGTTTTGAGTGTCTTTTATTTATTGCATGCGATGTGGATATCTAAATGACAATAATCCGATCAATACCACATGATCCCAAACTAAGAGATACATATATGATATGGTATATGCAATCGATACACGTCGCCCTAAAATGGTTTTGATGGTGGATGTGTAGCGTGGTTATGGCCAATAAACCCTATGTGTTGTGTATGGTTGGATATGGTTGTTTGCATCTTGGTCTTCATACCAAGCCTTCTTCTTCTACTCTAATGTAACTCGAGATAACTTGAGATTCTCTTCTACGTATTCTCCCCTCGAATGTAACTCGAGGTTTCACAAAGCTTATGTAAAAGTAGGATCAATTTATTTCTTGTTATGTTGAAGACCGAAGTTGACCGCTTGATGGACCAACATAACCAACCGAGGCGCAGTTGGTGAACCGACAAGGAGCCCAGATGACTAGATGAGCCGACCATCTGGAGGAGCCAGACGACCGGCTAGAAGATACCAACGGACTGGCCAAGAGGTGAGCCGACCGGTTTAAGGGTTAAGCCAATCAACCCGGATTAGCAAGAACATATGATCATCAGTGACAGGTTACAAGTGTTATAGATCTTAGATTATCGTAGTTCCTTGTGGCTCTAAGGACTATAATAGGATGGCCATAATCATCACTTTATCGTTATTGCTTGTTTCTCATTTGTGGATATAGCATGTATATTATACATACTATATATGTGGTGACTGGATACTTTTATGCATATATAAGCATATTAAAACCCCTCAAACTAAAATATTAAGTTGAAGATGTATTCCAAAAGCAGCACACATGAAAAACTTGATCGACTAAGTGTGGGCATGCCTCCGCATGGTGCACTGTCTATCTTGTGGAAGTGTGATGATGAATATGTGGGTCTGCCTCCGCAGAGTACATATTCATCATGTTGGCTTTTGGGTCGGATATAACTTGGTGACCTTGATCGGATTAAGCACCTTGAGGCATAAGATGAACATGGCAAATAGTTGCACATGAAATCTATCAAGAGTTGCATATGATGCAATTGACAAAGGTTGCCTACCTAAAAGAATTTGAGTTGTGGATGACTAGCCCCCGCTGGCTCATGACTGAGAGGAAGTCAGGATCTTTCTTACTAGAAGGTTGTATGTTGCAATCTTATGAATTGATAATGAGGGTTATGAATTTGACCAAAATAGTGAGAAGCGAACATTAATTAAAGACCAAATTAAATATCATCAATTTTTCAAATCAAATCAAAGCCAAAAGAGTTTTGGACTAAAATTGCATATTTTTCTTTTGTAGAATAAATGGCTTCAAACAACAATCACTTTTCCTTGTGATCGGTCCTTGAGAAGGACAAGCTGAATGGGAACAACTTCCACGACTTGTTTAGGACGTTGAGAATTGTTCTCACACAAGAGTGAAAGCTCTATGTCCTAGAAATTCTAGAGCTAGATGAACCTACTCCTACTGCACCAAAGACAGAAAGGAATGCTTACAAGAAGCATACTGATGATGCCATTGATATGAAATGCCTGATGTTGTGCTCCATGAACTATGAGTTGTAGAGACAACATGAGAACATGGAGGTTGTTGAAATGGTTCAACACCTTAAGGACATGTATCAAAACCAGGCAAGGCAAGAGAGATATGATGTCTCCAAGGTACTATTCAAATGCATCATGACAGAAGGAGATTCAGTTGGTCCCCACACACTCAAGATGATTGGGTATGTGGAGAACCTAACATGACTGGGATTTCCACAGAGCCAAGAGTTGGCCACTGATGTGATACTTCAATCATTACCGGAATCCTACAGTCAGTTTGTGATGAACATAACATGAACAACTTTGATAGGTCACTGACAGAGTTGTTAGGCATGTTGAGAACAACTGAGGCACAGATGAAGAAAGACAAGCCCAAATCCATGATGATGATCGGCAGAAAGAAGGTAAAGTCTAAAGGCAAAGGAAAAGCTAAGAAGAGTTCTAAAGCTAGCCAACAACCCAAGTCTTCTTCTACACTCAAGGACAAGGGAGGGGTGAACAAGGGAGGCAAATGTCACCATTGTCAAGAACCTGGACATTGGAGAAGAAATTGCCCTCTCTACAAAGAAGAACTTACAAAAGAAGAAGGATGGAATGGAATATTCCACCTTAGGTATTATGAAATAAACTTAAATACTTCTTTATCTCAGGTATATGATACCAGCAGATAGATCTAACACATATGATGTGCATGATCTGAAAAGAAGTGAAGACCTTTATAAAAGGACCAAGAAGGAACACTGATGGAGCAAGTATTGCTTCCAAAGATAGTAGTACATTTAGTTTATTTCATCCCACTGGGCATGTAATAGAGTTATGAACTACTATGTCATTATTGCCAATAGAAACAATTTTATTTCTGCATCTTGTAACAACAAGGATGTCTATCAATAAAATACACGTTTCAAAGATATGATCTTTCATGGCAATGCCTTGTTTATTTTATGATACTTAGTATGCATGAGATAAAATAAATACCTAAAAGTTATTGATGACTCAAACAAATCATTAGCATTATTATCAAACAAAAAATTCATTTCTAGATTCCAGACTTATGAATAAACCAGACTCTTTTGGTTGTGAACCATTAGAGACTTGGATCTCTTGTTTGACAAGTCAATCTTTACTAGATGTAGTGGGAGACTGACTACTTCATAAGGTATAATACATATTGATGTATATATATACCTATTAGAATAAATGCTAATACTTCATTAATGGTATTTAGTGAAATACCAATGTAAACATCTTGAAATGTTCAAGAACATCATAAATGAAGAAATTTGGTAAAAGTATTAATAATTTGATATGATAAATGTATGGGATACTTGAACCAAATGTTTGAGGCCCTATGTGAGTAAATGTGATAGAGTATCACAAAGAACTCATGATTAAGGCATAAAGATGTCTAAATCAAGGAAGGAATCATACTCTAAGTAGTTAGAGCATGATCATCAACAAATAACTGATCTTCTAGAAATCTTCTAAAGAACATGCTTAACACTGAATGTATTGTACCAAAAAAGGATAAAAGACACCATATGAGATATGATATTGGAAATGTTCTAATATGTCTTTTAATGATAAGAATTGAATGAAAATGAGTTTCTTAGAAAGAGATTCACTCATTCACATAATGTTAATTGAAAACTATTCTCATCCAAATGACAAAGTGTTTGTTATAAGGACAACTGAATTCCAAAAGAATTAGTGGGAGAGAAGTAGAACTTGAAAGGTTCGAGGACAACAAGATAACATTAATCCTGATAAGGTACAAAAGGAGATTGAGAATCACAAGCATTGTGGAAACTCAAATTCCTCATGAATAGATACACCTCACATATCATGGCCACCTTAAGTTTGGAAGATAGTAATATCATACAAACTCATGAAGGTGATCAGTTGGTCATATGATAAGCCAATGATATAGATGATATTGAGGAATCAGATTTTGAGTTATGGTTTTGAACCATAAGATCCAAAATGACTTCCATGTGAACCAAATAAGGTATGACCTTAATGGTAGTATTTATTTGGATGAAACCCATAGATACAAAGTGGGTCTTAAGAGTTAAGACTGATATGGATGACATTTGTAGAATAAATTGGCTGTGATAAATTCAAGAAAGCTCAAAGTGTTGAACCCAATGAACTTATTAAACCAATTGTTATGGTTCTAGGCCATAAGGATCATGCTTGATGTTGGAACTTTAAGACTAAGAGATTTGGCATATGGATATTAAAACCACATTCCCTTGAGGAATAATATGAGGATGTGTGTGAGACACAAACTAAAGGGTTTTATAATTCCACAACGCAATTATAGTCTATAAGTTACAAATAGAATAATCAATATGATTGATTATAGGCAAAGCATCTCAAAACTGGAATTTTATTATGATTATATAGTCAAAGGGTTTGACTAATATGTCATAGAAAGAATGGAGTCTATGAATATAAAGATTTAGTGGGAGCATATTCATATTCCACATAATGATGAGGAATAAATGTTCTAAACTTAAAATTGGTGTGGAAATACCTTCTTTAAGGAAATAAAGAGGAATATCCAATGAGATAGGAATAGAGACCTATAGAGACAGTTATCGAACGCCTCATAAGAGAATACATTATCAAATCTATGTTGAAAGGTTCAACATGCAAATATTAAGTGGGAGAAAACTTACAATGGAGTAAGTCTCTCAAAATGCCAAGTGTCCCAAATTCTTATGAAGAATGGGAACATGAAAATAGATGCCATATGCATTCACAATTGGATCTATCATGTATGTACTCATCCCATTACCTTCTTGTATGACAAGAAGAAAGTATATCATCTTGTATGTTGGACATGAAAGAATGATATAAACATCAAGTTAACTCATATGTGTTGGACATGACGAATGGATATCTGTCTACCTTCAGTGAGAGTCACTAAAATATCATAAAAGAACATCCTTAAGTATTTGTGAAATACTAAAAGGATAAGTTCCATGGTTATGGTAATAAAGGAAGAGTTGAGTGTAAATGAGTTACACTGATGCATGCTTCTAAAATGATAGAAAATGATCGCACAAAATATAAAGGTTGTATTATAAAAGTGAATAATTGTTGTTAAAAGGAAACTTTCCAAATAAAAAGCTATTTAAAAGGAAAGTCGAGTATTATAATTGTTGAGAACACTTGATGATACTATATGGATCTATAAGTTCATATGATGAACTTATAGGTATTCCAACCACTGTTGACAAAGTAGAAATACAAAGTCACACTATGGAGCTAATTGTTAGGCAAGGAATATCTGATACCACATCACGGCAACTCCATCTCATACAAAATGTCGTACAACGAAGAGATGCAAAACATGCAATAATATCGACTAAAGTAAAATGTTGCTAACTCACTTGGTTAGCACTAGAGCAATACAAACATGTTGGACATGTTTTGAAATCACAAAGAATATGATTCTAATTGATTAGCTCTTAGAGCAATTGGGAGTCTGTTGGATATGTATGCCCTAATAGCCAATCATATGATGATTGGATAGGCTTAAAATAGACATGTTGGTACATATGCTTTGATAGCCAATCATAGGATGATTGGATTGGCATATAATCGATTTGATAAAACATCAAACAGGAAAGCTTCCAATTCATTCTAGCTCGATAGTTATGAGATAATGATGAACCAGAATGAATGTATAAAGAATGAAAAAATACTCAATGACTTATGTCTTTAAGTACGTGACTTGAACAATGAGATCATATGGATGCTAAGAGTATGTACATTCTTGATATGTCCCTAGTCGACTGTCATTGTAGAAGGTCGATAGACAACAATGACACAGTAAGACTAGAGTATGTGTTGGTTGATGAAAGAATCTCATTTGTCATGATATATGATATAAAACCAAACACATAGATAATTGTTAGAGAACAGTGTATCAGACAGACCCACTGTGAGAGTGACACATGGAACCAATACATGGTAAGCACAATCATCTCTCACAGTGATGGTGGTGATTGTGATTCATAGACCTGAAACTACTACATTCAACACATGCGATTGGGTATACTTAGACATCATCAAACGTAGTCCTAAAACATGGGTTGTTATAATGATGATGATTGGGTGACTTTGACACATGGAGATTTTGACTGTGAGTGATATATATGGGATTTGTCTCTCCTAAGGGATATTCATGTCTAGGCCACTTGATAAGAAAGACTGGGAAAAGAATGTGCATGCACATGTGAATCAATATGTGATATTGAGTTCACAGATATCTCATAGAGTCTTTCTTTGGATCAACGAACATGAATAAATGTTGACGGGATGACAACTCCGTGCCTCGAGTTCATTCAGTATATCAGAGACAAAGCAATTATACATTCACTTTAACACTAATCACATGACTGTAGGTTGATGGTTGTTCTCTAATTTTCCATTTCACTTAGGTAGCACTATGTGCGACTAGGTACCCCTCTTTTCTTGTGATGTCATAAGCTTGTTATGGACATTTACTACGAATGTAAATTTGGACCAATAGGGTCACACACATAGGACTTAACTTGGAATAGGAGTTTATCCATGAACGTTGTTTAGATTGATTACTGAAGTGTTCAGATACTCAATTAAACATACAATCAATAGACTTGACTAAGAATCATCAAGTTCAAGTGTTGAACCAACTAATTTGAGTGTCGAATTGATTGAGAACTGAATTGACAAAGTTCTACATAACTGGACCACCAGCCGACTGGTTCACTGGGTGAACCAATCGGCTCATCACTAGTGAGACGACCAGTTCACTCTAGTGAACTGATCGGCTCACCTGGGTCAACCGAGCAGGTGATTGGTTGCTCAGTTTGTGAGAATGTTTCTTGTTTCACAAGTTCCTATTATTGTGGGGCAAGAAAAGAATCTTTGGATATTTGAGATGAAATAGGAAAGTTTATAGGAGGCATGTTTGGCAAGTGAACCGACCGGTTCACTGTGTGAGCCGATTGGCTCACAGTGCCAAACGACCAGTTTGGTTGCCAACCGACCGATTCGCCTACCAACGTGTGAACAGTTTGTGGATTCTCCAGACCCTTCTACTATCAACACAACTGGGAATCCTGACCCTACCCTCTACTATAAATAGAGGGGTATAGGGGGCTTCTCCAGAAACTCACAAGACACAACAAAGAGACAACATCTCAGAAGTTGTTCTGAGAAATAGTTGCTCTGCAAAGTTGTTGTCCTCTCTAGTTCTGGTAACTGAGAGAGAGACCAAGCAAGTTCTACCCGTCCAGGGAGGAACAATGAGGGAAAGACAACTACAAAGAAAGAAACTAGTTGTCTGGGAGAGTGTGCTGGTGACTAGTACATTAGAAGAAGGGGACATATCCTTCTAGTCTTGTCCCAGAGGATGACTAGAGTTCCTGGTAGTCCGTGTGGACTTTATATATAGGCAGACGACTTCTGCCACTAGGAGGATGACAGTCAGTCGCATCTAGGTCAAACCAGGAGCTGCAAAGATGTCGTCGAAGATAGGTGGTTGAAGAGCGCACTAGCTGTGAGGTACAATCGCTGAGCAAGCCTCAAGACTAGGTATAACTTGCTAAACCATCCTTCTCATTACATATGATATTGATGCGATCAACTGGCTTAGGGTACGTGGTCTAATTAATTTTTTGTTTCCGCTGCCTAGATGGCCACTGGTAAATCCCAACAGAGACCGTACAGTAGAGGAAGGACAGTAGCAACAAGGATAGCATAACAACTCTGGTTGAGTGTGTTGTCTGTCGTGTCTTGTAGATATAGAGTCCTATGTGTCATCCCTGTACTCTCAAGTCTTTGGGAGATAGCGTGTAATGGTTTTATAATTTATCTGAGATTTTGGCTTGTATGCCTCAAGGTTGAATGTTGCTTATGTATATGTTTTGGCAAAGCAACTGGTATCTCATATCCTCAAGATGAGATGGAACAATGTATGTGTGAAGTGAACCATGATGTATATATTACTTTGGTTCTTTCTTTAAGATTTTTCTGGTAGTGGATCTCTTTTCAAAAGTTTAAATTTTTAGTGATTTTTGGTAATTCGCTGCTAATGGTTATTCCATGTAACTTATGTGAGATTATTCTGTCAGTTTGATAGCGGTGATCACAAGTTTTGGTATTGGAGCTTTAGGTTCCCTGAGTCTACAGGGACATAGGATTAAGGTTGTTGAGTCTGTTCTAGTGTCCTCTAATTTATCTTATAGTACTTCTCCTCATATAGGAGAAGAAGTAAAGATTAAAGATGGTTGGAGCACATAAAGAACATGCTGTTGAAAGCAGTTTTGCTGCACCAGGAGGAGGTGCAAGGGAACTGGCGAGAGAGGAACCAGTGCCTGAGAATCCCCACCTTGATCAAACCATGCCAGAGAACCCTATTTTTCATACTCTCTTCAGGAAATTCATGACAACAATGATGCATATGGAGGATCGGACGCCAACATCACCACCTAGGGAACCAGTCCCCAATGTGGAATAGGGTTCTAGTAAGACCTTTGAACGGTTACGCCGAGTAGGAGCCAAGAAATATGCCGGTACAAATGACCCAACAGATGCAGATTCATGGCTCAATGAGTTAGAAAAAGCTTTTAGAATCCTTAGCATTCCAGAAGCTGGCAAAGTTAGGCATGTTGTGTACCTATTGAAAGGAAGTGTTGGCCATTGGTGGGCCATTTAAGAAGAGAAAAGACCTGGTGCTGAGGTCGGATGGGAGGAATTCTGACGTGAGTTTCTCAGTAAGTACTTTCGTCAGACATACATAGATGAGAAAATTTCACAGTTTGAGCGGATTAGGCAAGGTCCTATGAAGATCAGTGAGTTTGAAGCTAAGTTCAAGGATCTTTTGTGGTTTTGTCCGCACATGGCTACTATAGATTAGGAGAGGATTCGTCATTTTAAGAAGGGTCTAAACGCTGAATTATCCACATCTACAACTGCATTAGAGAACATGGAAAGGTTTTCCACATTTGTGGAGTCAGTTAGAAGGATAGAAAGGTCTATAACTAAGAAATGTGAAGCCAACATTAGGGAAGGACCTACCCAGTGCCAGGGACAAAGGTATGGGAGTTACAATAAACCAAGGTTTCTGGCACTGTTGGCACCACAAAGGGTCAGTGCTGAGACACAGTAGACGTCAAGCAATGGTAAAGGCCCTAGTTTTATGCCTAGTGGAGCCCATAGTGCGGCATCAATGTCAGTGACATGACCGCCTGGGCCAGAATAGGAGACCAGAATTTGCTACAAGTGTGGGCAGACAAGATATCTAAAGAAAGAATGTCCAGTGAGGGACATGGAGGTAACCCAACTACCTAGGTAGAGTCAATAATGCTCTTGAAGGCAACCATTTAGTGGTGGGATATGAGGACGTGGACAAGCATCCCAAGCGGGTTCATCTGCAGCAAGCAACAAAGGACAGGGTTGACAGCAGGCAATGCCGAGATTCTATGCTATGAGTCAGCTGGAGGTAGTAGTCAACCCACGAGTTCTGACAATTCAGATGAATTATTTCATTCTGATATGTCTTCATCTTGCTTTGTGTCTATTTTTATTGATATGGGTGCTACCATTCCTTTATCACTTAAGAAGTGATTCATGATTGTAATATGCCTGTCAGTCGTAGAGCAGATAATCTGCTACTAGAAACTCTACTAGTGGGTTCTATAGTGTTGTAAGAGGTATATTCTCCCTGTGTTATTTCTTTTTTAGAGCTCAACATTCGAGTGGATTTTATGCCACTTGAGATGCATGGGTTTGATATAATCCTTGGGATGGACACACTGGAAAAGTATCAGATTGTCTTGGATTGTGGTTCCAAGCAAGCTATGTTCATAGATGGTCATGAGACATGGATCTTTCAGGGAGATAGAAAGATTCTTCCAACATATCTAGTATCAACAATGGTAGTTGAGAGATTGATGTGACAAGGATGTGAAGAATTCTTGGCACATGTAGTAGATACCAAAGTAGAAATTCCTAGTCTTTTAGAAGTTCTAGTTGTCAGGGAATTTAGAGATGTGTTTCTTGAGGAATTTCCAGATGTTCTTCCACCTCGAGAGATTGATTTTGAGATCAATCTAGTTCCTGGTATGCAACCAATAGCTCAAAAACCTTATAGGATGGCCCCTGCTGAGATGGCAGAACTCAAGAAATAGTTATAGGAGTTACTCGATAAAGGCTTTATCTGACTGAGTACTTCACCATGGGGTGCTCCAATACTTTTTGTAAAAAATAAGGATGGGTCTATGAGATTGTGCATAGACTATAGGCAGCTAAAAAAGGTGACTATAAAGAAAATAAATCCTATTCTAAAGATAGATGGTATGTTTGACCAGTTGCGTGGCCCAATAGTGTTCTCTAAAATAGATCTGAGGTCAGGATATCATCAATTACGTATTAAGGAGGATGACATACCTAAGTCAACCTTTAGAATAAGGTACTATCATTATGAGTTTTTAGTTATGTCATTTGAATTAACTAATGCACCAGTCACATTTATGGAACTAATGAATAGAATATTTTGACCATTCCTTGATCAGTATGTAGTGGTCTTTATAGAAGAAATCCTGATATACAGTAGAGATGGTCAACAATATGAACAACACCTTCGTAAAGCCTTGACTTTATTGAGTTAACATAAGTTATATGCTAATTTTAGCAAGTGTGAGTTCTGGTTGTCAGAAGTGTCTTTTCTAGGACATATCATATCTGCTAAAGGCATTCATGTTGATGCTAAGAAGATGGAGTCTGTTTTAGAACGGTAGCAGCCCAATACACCAACAAAGAGTCACAATTTCCTAGGTCTGGTAGGCTACTACAAGAGTTTAATTAAAGACTTTAGTTCTATAGCATTACCCCTAACTAGGTTGACCAGTAAGGATGTTCCTTTTGCCTGGAATGTCAAGTGTCAACATTCTTTCCAGTTGTTGAAAGAAAGGTTGACTAGTGCACCTGTGTTAGTTTTACCTGAGTAGGAAAAGAGATACATTGTTTTCTGTGATGCCTCAAAGAACGGTCTAGGATATGTGTTGATGCATGATAAACAAGTGATGTCCTTTACTTCTCAATAGCTTAAGAAATATGAGGAAAATTGTCTGACACACAATCTAGAATCGGCTATAGTAATTTATGCCCTGAAAATCTGGAGGCATTATCTGTATGGGGAGAAATATCAGATTTCACAGACCATAAAAACCTAAAGTACATCTTCTCTCAGTACAATCTAAATGCAAGGTAGTACCTTTGGATGGAATTAATCAAGGACTACGATTGTACAGTTGATTATCATTAGGAAAAACTAATGTAGTGGAAGTTGCACTAAGTAGAAAATCTTCATCTTCATCCATAGATTAAGCACAATTGAGTTCTTTAGTGTGCTACAAATAGGATATGCTTGTCTCTTTGAGACAGATGAATGTGCAGTTAGAAGTGTCTTTGTTAGCTAGATTGTTGGCACAAATGCATGTGATACCTACACTGAGATAATAGATTAAAGAAGAACAACAGACTGATACTGTGATTCAGCAGATCAGGTCAGAATATGGTAGTGAGAAGTGGGATGGCTTACATGAGTTAGAAGATGAGGTAGTTTATAACCATGGTAGGATCATGGTACCTGATGCTAATGACTTAAGGAAGATAGTTATGGAGGAAGCTCACTCATCCATGTATGCAATGCATCCAAGGAGTACCAAAATGTATCATAACTTAAAAGATATGTATTGGTGGACCGATTTGAAGAAGGATGTAGATGAGTTTGTTATGAGGTGTCTAGTGTGTCAGCAAGTTAAGGCTGAACACCAAAAACCTACAGAAATAGTATAACCCTTACCTATACCACAATGGAAATGGGATCATGTGATAATGGACTTTGTGGTTGGTCTACCTAGAACAACCAAAAGTCATGATTCCATTTGGGTGATAGTTGATAGGTTGACAAAGTCAACACATTTTCTTCTTGTTAAGACAACCTATATTGGTGAAAAACTTGTACAGATTTACATAGATGAGATAGTGCGGTTGCACGGAGTTCCAGCTACAATTGTGTCTGATAGAGGTTCCCAATATACATGTCATTTTTGGGAATGATTACATAAGGCCTTGTGTACACAGTTAAAGTTTAGTACTACATTTTACCCACAGACAGATGGACAATCTGAAAGGACTATACAGACTTTGGAGGGCATGTGTTCTTAAGTTTGTAGGTAGTTGAGACTTACACTTAAGCTTAATAGAGCTTTTCTACAACAATAGTTATCAGAAAAGTATTGATATGGTACTATATGAAACATTATATGGTAGGCATTGTAGATATCCATTATGATGGTATGAGATAGGAGAATACCAACTTCTTGGTCCTAAACTAGTGCAACAGACAACTAAAAAGATCAAAGTAAAACAACAATAGTTGAAGGCTGCACAGGATAGATAGAAAATATATGCTGATAAACATCATAGACCTTTAGAATCCTAAGTTGGAGACAAAGTGTATCTCAAGGTTCTCCTTGGAAATGTGTTCTCAAATTTGGAAAGAAGGGTAAGTTAGCTCCTAGATATATGGGACCTTACCCAATGATAGCATGTGTTGGAAAGCTAGCCTCCCTGAGCTACATAGACTGCATCCAGTGTTTCATATAGCCATGCTGAGAAAATGTCACCCTGATACAGAGTTGGTGTTACACCTGTAGAGGTAGAATGGAATGAATATATATCCTATGTGGAGGGTCAAGTGTTGATTCTTGACAGAAGAATCAAGAAGTTGAAAAAGAAGGACATAGTGCTTGTGAAAGTCTATGACATTATCGTGGCGTCGAAGAAGCCACATTGGAGCAGGAGGAAGAGATGAGGAGGAAGTACCCTTCTATTGTATCTAGAGATTTCGAGACAAAATCCCTGTTAGGGGTTGATAATTGTAACACCCCTGACCTGGGTTTTGACATAACCCTAGAAGTTTTCTTAATTAAATCACATATAACCTTGTCTTAATCTTTTTAAAAGTAATTAAGACTCAAGGAGAGTTTACTTTTCAAGTTTGAGATTATTTGCAAGTTGCTTGTGCTTTATATGATAGTTTTGATGCAGTTTGCAATTTACCCAAAATATAGGGTTGATGTGCAAATTACCACCTCTATAGTTTCTTTACTCTCTCTTAGCATCATCTAGAGGAGAGATAAAGGAGGAGGAACCCTGTTTGAATCATAGTTGATTGATAGAATTCTTGGTGATAAAAAGACCAAGAAGTGTTGATATGATGAAACCCTAGAATGGGTTGTATTGAGTTGTATAGCATATATGTGAGTGCCTATCGACTTGGAATCCATAGAGGAGGTCCCATATCAGTTTTTCAACTCTTAGAAGAGGTCATGACGAGTAAAGATCCTAAAGTAGGTGAAGGATATCAGATTACAACTTCCTTTGGAAAGTTGTATCAGTTTGCATGAAAAGTGATATTGGGTTGAGACATCTTGTCTAACAAGGAACCCAATGGCCGATACGTTACTCTTGAATTATCCATAAGAGTTTTGAATGTCAAGATAATTATGGATGCATGGAGTCACCATGCATGGACACGTTTTGTAACATCCCTGACCTGGGTTATGAATTAAACCTAGATGTTTTGCCTAATAAGGTTGAGTAGATTCTTAATCTTATCTTGGGAAAAGTAATTAGGCCTCATAAGAAACTTATGTTTCAATTTTGGTCCTGTTTGAGCAATGTTGAAGCAATGTTTGCTTATTTTGGACTAAAGTGCAAATTACACAAGTCGAGGGGTTAACTTGCAAATGTTGCATGATAAGATGTTCCTCTGATGTTAAGACATCATAATAATGAATGTGATGTAGTGGTATGGTTTCCACAAGCTTGGGCACCAAGATTAAGCTTGTAAAGCAATGTTGTGCATTAAAACCTAGTTTTGGTGAAAAGTGCAATTTACCCAAACTCTAGGGTTCAATATGCAAATTACCACTTCAATAAAGTCCCTAATGTTTCTTGTCATCATGTAGAGCAAAGAAAATGAGAGTTACTTCTCATTTTAATTAAGATGGAGGAGAGAGAATCTTGATATTAAAATAATCAAGATTTAATCCTAATTGAAACCCTAATTCAATTTAGGGCAAAAATGAATAAAAATAAAGGAAGGGCTTTCAACCAAAATATTTTGGGTTGATTTTGAATAAGGATGGACGTTCCTTTGCCAAGATAAGGAACGAAAATATCTTAAGTAGGTGAAATTCCACTCACCTTATTATAAAGAAAAGTAATTTCCACTCACATATGGGATATTAATATAATAAGCATTAAGGTGCTTAATTTGCTTTTCTTAAAATTGAGGATAATGAAGGATAATTAAAGGCAAAGGGATATGCCTCGTATCCATGGAGTTGAGGGGGAAGAGGCGGCCATAATTTTTGGATTAATTGGATTTTTATAAGGCATATTCTCTCTCATCAATTTCTTTATAAAAGTGCCATTTCCAAGCCCAAACCAAGGCCTTTTTCGGATTTTCTTCTTCCCCTTGCTTGAAAAACCGACCAAGGAGCTAGGGAGGATCAGGGATCACGTCCCCAACCTGTGGGTAAGCCCTTGACCTTCCTTCTTCTTGATTTCATGGTGGAAATCGAAAATAAATTATGGATTCCTTCTTATTTCGATCTCCTCTTCAACCCTAGCCAACTTTTGCAATCAAAAGCTTGAGGACGAGCCTAGGGGGAGTTGCTAGAGCTTCATCCACCATTAATGGCGTGAGCTTGGAGATTTGGAGCTCAATTGGAGGCGGGTTTTATAACTCAAACCCTTAAACATTGCTATTGCATCAATTCTCTATGCTTTGTTGATTGATTTCTTCAATTTTATACACTCTTGTTTCTTTGCTGCTATTTCCATCAAGAACGGTTGCTGTTCTTGGTTTTTCGAAGGAAGGGGATGATGACATAATCCGAGATGCTTATCCAAAGAAAATTACCAAGCAAAACCATTTTGATAGCTACTCCAAATCGTTTTAATTTGATTGGCTATGCGGTTTCAGCAAACCGTTTAAGGGAAAACAGTTTGAAACCGTTTGGGAGCAAACGGTTTCAAGACCATTTGAGATGGTTGACCAAGCATTTACCGTTTGGGAATTTTGTTCCTAATTATGTAGGATGATAAACTCAAAATTTGAGGGATTAACTCCAAAGGAATCGAGAGTTGAAGGCCAATCAATTAGGCAATCAAATTGAATTATGTGCTGATTTTCAACCTGATTAACTTGACCTAGTTGAGAAAACGGTTTCAAGACCATTTGAGATGGTTGACCAAGCATTGACCGTTTGGGATTCCTGTTCATAAGTATGTTTATTAATAACCCTCCAAATTTGAGGGATTGACTACAAAGGAATCGTGAGTTGAAGCCTAATCAATTAGGAAACCCTAATTGGATTAAGTGCTGATTTTCAATCTGATTTAATTGAACTTTTTGGGAAAATGATCTCAAGACCGTTTGAGTGCGTTGACCAAGCGTTGAACGTTTGGGATTACTTTTCCTAATGATGTGGTCTAATGACTCACCGAATTTGAGGGATTAAATCCCAAGGAATCATGAGTGGAAGGCTATTCAATTAGGCAAACCCTAATTGAAAACAGTGCTGAAATTCCAATGAGTTAAGTTGAGATTTTGGGTTGATTAGCCGAAACGGTTTCAAGACCGTTTGGGGATAACCCCAAGACCGTTTGGAGGTCTGGGGTCAAGTATAGTTGACCAATTGAAGGTCCAAAGGTACTAATCATATTGCAATGTAGTGCTGATTTGTTGATCAACTCGATAGACCAATCCATGATGATTTTTCACTAGAATCCAAAGGTTGGATGGGCCAAACGCTCTCAAGACCGTTTGGAGCTCATCCAAACGGTCTCAAGACCGTTTGGTGGTCACCCAAGACCGTTGGGAGGTCTAGGGTTGAGTATGGTTAGGTGTTTGAAGGTCTAAAGGTACCAAGCTGTTATACAATACAATGCTGATTTGGTGATCAATCCAATGATCCAAACCTTAATTGGATGGCTTGGATTTGAGTGATATGATGGGCAAACGGTCTCAAGACTGTTTGGAGGTCATCCAAACGACCTCAAGACCGTTTGGGGTCAGGTCATACCCAATTTGTATAATGGTTCAATAGTTTCAAAGTAACCAATCTTGCATTGATGAGTGTTGTTGGATCTTCGATTCCAAACCCTAATTCAATTGAATCAAACCCTAATTGATGATCATTTAAGGGTCAATTGAGGGTCAAATCAGTTTAAGGTTGACATATTAAACTCAATTGAAGTATGAGTATAGGTCCAATTGATGATTGGTTCCATGAATTCAATGATTGAAGAAATCAACATTGAAAACCCCAATTCAATTGGATACCTCATGTCATTGAATGTCCAATTGATCAAACCTTTTTGGAAACCTAATGTAATTAGGTGAGAGATACCCTTAATGGTACTAATCAATAATGCATAACAAATGCATGGATCCAATATATGATTAGTAAACCCTAGTTGAGGGTGTATCCTTATGAACCCTGGTTGAGGGTGTATCCTTGTGAAACCCTAGTTGAGGGTGTATCCTTATGAACCCTGGTTGAGGGTGTATCCTTGTGAAACCCTAGTTGAGGGTGTATCCTTATGAACCCTGGTTGAGGGTGTATCCTTGTGAAACTCTAGTTGAGGGTGTATCCTTATAAACCCTGGTTGAGGGTGTATCCTTATGAAACCCTAGTGGATGGTGTATCATTGTGAACCCTGGTTGAGGGTGTAACCTTGTGAAACCCTAGTGGAGGGTGTATCATTGTGAACCCTGGTTGAGGGTGTATCCTTGTGAAACCCTAGTTGAGGGCGTATCATTGCGATTGTTTATAGGCAACTTTATAATAAAGTTATGCCTTAAACTAAGATAAGTCCATATAATGTGAGATAGTTGGACAATTCTAATGTGTGGCCTATGCATTATATGCTAAGGGTGAGTATTCTGTGATGGAATGTATTAAGAGGGCAAATACCTTAATACAAGATAAAGTTGGTTAACTCAAGAGGGTCTGAATTAATGAGAAATGGGGAACCCTAACCCTAATTTGGGGAAAAGGGAATGATAAGCCATGTTTGATAGTGAACCCTAATTCCTGGTTAAGGAATGATGGTGTTACTATTGTATCACATGATGTGATGAATATCTTGTATGACTGTTATCATGCCTAATAACTATGCAGGTATGATGAGATGATGAATATAGCCAAGTTTGGGCTGTGACATTTATATAATAAATGTTGATTGGCTTTTTGTGCGTTGATGTTGTTGTTGCTTATTAAAAGAAACAATGTGTATGGATTTTATGAATCATGTGAATAAGTTGTTGCCTAGTGAGAGGTGACAAGATGTGAATGGCCTTATGAACCATGTGAATAATTTGTTGCCTAGTGAGAGGTGACAAGATGTGAATGGCCTTATGAACCATGTGAATAAGTTGTTGCCTAGTGAGAGGTGACAAGATGTGAATGGCCTTGTGAGCCATGTGAATAAGTTGTTGCCTAGTGAGAGGTGACAAGATGTGAATGGCCTTGTGAGCCATGTGAATAAGTTGTTGCCTAGTGAGAGGTGACAAGATATGAATGGCCTTGTGAGCCATGTGTGATGCTTGGGTAACAAGTATCATGTTTCTTTGTAGCATTTGTGTTAATAAGTTATGCTAGAGAACTTGGCTGATGTTACATTTCTGTTATATATCTATAGTTCATTGATGATTATTCATATCTGTTGTATTCATTACAAGTAGATGGATGAACTATGAGTCTACCATGGGTAGATGCAATGCTCTTATTGAAAATGGAGATTATCTTATTCTGTTCTATGAAGAATAATTCTGCCTATTAATGTAAAAGTAACCCCTGCTCAGTTTAATTTCATAATCGTCTATAACAATGTTTCTGGCGGAGAGTTATATCTCTCGCTGGGGCAATTTACAATTGTCTCACCCCCGTGGGAAACATTTTTAGGTATGCATGAAAGGCAGAGCAGAAACCCTAGAACAGGGAAAGAGCAGCAGCAACAACAACAACAGGGACAACAATAAGATCTCAGGTGGAGATATTGTCTGTCTAGTCATATAGATAGTAGTCCTATGTGTCGTCTCTATACTCTTAGGTCCTCAGAGTTTTTAGTCAGTGTTTTTGATATATCAGTCTGAGGTTTTGGCTTGATGCCTCGAGATTTGTATGCTGCCTGCATATATGTTTATAAGGCAGCTGATGATGTAGTCTCTGAAAAAAGATGGTACATGATATGTACGTTTGAAATAGAATGTATATGATATACAATGGCATTTGTTGGAAAAGATTTCCTATGTGTGGATCTCTTTGCAAAAAGTTTTAATTTTTAGTGATTTTCGCTAATCCGCTGCAAAGAATTCAGTTCCTCTTAAGTAATTTTGTTTTTGTGAGTTGGATGCCACAATTTAGTGGTATGAGAGCTCTAGGTTCGCTGAGTCTACAGAGACATAGGACTAAGGTAGTAGAGTCTATTCTGGTGTTATCCAGTGTATCTGAAAGTGCCTTCTGCTCGTATAAGGGAAGAAGAACTTAAAGATGACTGGGTCACATGAGGAGGTTGCTGCAGGAAGAGGCAATGTTGCACTAGGAAAAGGTGCATGGGAGCAGGTAAGAGAGAGATATAGAAATGATGCCTGAAGAAAATCTAGAGATGGAAAATCCTGTGTGTATAATGGTATGAAAAGTGAGGAATATGATAGTAAATAAAGTACATACTACCTAATCTCAATACTTATATACCCTGGCCAGGTATATGGTTATTGAAGATAAGGCAAGTATAGAACTCATTAGATTGATATCTTTTTGATTGCCCTGATCAAGCTGTCATTATGATACAATCAAATGAGTATCATGAAATAAGAAATATGGAATCAATAAAGGAAGATACTTTGTGAAATTCCAATAAAGGAAGATGCTTTGTGCAATTCCAACCCTAAACAAAAGAGGGAAAGCTATGTGACATCCCCAACAACAAACTTAGTGAACATGCTATGTGGATATTCTCAACAAACTTAGTGAACATGCTATGTGGATATTCTTAACAAACTTAGTGAACATGCTATGTGGATATTCTCAACAAACTTAGTGAACATGCTATGTGGATATTCTCAACAAACTTAGTGAACATGCTATGTGGATATTCTCAACAAACTTAGTGAACATGCTATGTGGATATTCTCAACAAACTTAGTGAACATGCTATGTGGATATTCTCAACAGACTTAGTGAACATGCTCCGTGAATACTTAGTGAACTTGCTCCGTGAATACTTAGTGAACTTACTCCGTGAATACTTAGTGAACTTGCTCTCTTAGTGAACTTGCTCCGTGAATACTTAGTGAACTTGCTCCGTGAATACTTAGTGAACTTACTCCGTGAATACTTAGTGAACTTGCTCCGTGGATACTTAGTGAACTTACTCAGTGGATTGCCGAATGAATTATCTCTATTAGATATATATGTTTCTCTTTTAGTAAATATTCCTGGGTGATGATAGGAGTATGCTCTTTTATGCTTCTTCTTTTCAATGATATGAACATCATATGTTAGGGGTTTATGCCTTGCAAAAACAATAAACATTGATGAGGTTGAATTAATGAAAGGAGCTTTGTATGGAATCACAGAGTTCATGATATCTCCATGATATTAAGATGATATGTGGAGACTTGAGGGCATGATTAATGAATAATCTGTCCCTCCTTTTCCTGGGATTTCGAGGACGAAATCCTTGTTAGGGGTTTATAATTTGTAACATCCCTAACCTGGGTTATGAATTAAACCTAGATGTTTTTCCTAATAAGGTTGAGTAGATTCTTAATCTTATCTTGGGAAAAGTAATTAGGCCTCATAAGAAACTTATGTTTCAATTTTGGTCCTGTTTGAGCAATGTTGAAGCAATGTTTGCTTATTTTGGACTAAAGTGCAAATTACCCAAGTCGAGGGGTTAACTTGCAAATGTTGCATGATAAGATGTTACTATGATGTTAAGACATCATAATAATGAATGTGATGTAGTGGTATGGTTTCCACAAGCTTGGGCACCAAGATTAAGCTTGTAAAGCAATGTTGTGCATTAAAACCTAGTTTTGGTGAAAAGTGCAATTTACCCAAAATCTAGGGTTCAATATGCAAATTACCACTTCAATAAAGTCCCTAATGTTTCTTGGCATCATGTAGAGCAAAGAAAATGAGAGTTACTTCTCATTTTAATTAAGATGGAGGAGAGAGAATCTTGATATTAAAATAATCAATATTTAATCCTAATTGAAACCCTAATTCAATTTAGGGCAAAAATGAATAAAAATAAATGAAGGGATTTCAACCAAAATGTTTTGGGTTGATTTTGAATAAGGATGTACGTTCCTTTGCCAAGATAAGGAACGAAAATATCTTAAGTAAGTGAAATTCCACTCACCTTATTATAAAGAAAAGTAATTTCCACTCACATATGGGATATTAATATAATAAGCATTAAGGTGCTTAATTTGCTTTTCTTTAAATTGAGGATAATGAAGGAGAATTAGAGGCAAAGGGATATTCCTCGTATCCATGGAGTTGAGGGGGAAGAGGCGGCCATAAAATTTGGATTAATTGGATTTTTATAAGGCATATTCTCTCTCATCAATTTCTTTATAAAAGTGCCATTTCCAAGCCCAAACCAAGGCCTTTTTCGGATTTTCTTCTTCCCCTTGCTTGCAAAACCGACCAAGGAGCTAGGGAGGAGCAGGGAGCACGTACCCAACCTGTGGGTAAGCCCTTGACCTTCGTTCTCCTTGATTTCATGGTGGAAATCGAAAATAAATTATAGATTCCTTCTTATTTCGATCTCCTCTTCAACCCTAGCCAACTTTTGCAATCAAAAGCTTGAGGACGAGCCTAGAGGGAGTTGCTAGAGATTCATCCACCATTAATGGCATGAGCTTGGATCTTTGGAGCTCAATTGGAGGTGGGTTTTATAACTCAAACCCTTAAACATTGCTATTGCATCAATTCTCTATGCTTTGTTGATTGATTTCTTCAATTTTATACACTCTTGTTTCTTTGCTGCTATTTCCATCAAGAACGATTTCTGTTCTTGGTTGTTCGAAGGAAGGGGATGATGACATCATACTAGATGCTTATATAAAGAAAATTACCAAGCAAAACCGTTTTGATAGCTACTCCAAATCGTTTTAATTTGATTGGCTATGCGGTTTCAGCAAACCGTTTAAGGGCAAACGGTTTGGGAGAAAACTGTTTCAAGACCGTTTGAGATGGTTGACCAAGCGTTTACTGTTTGTGAATGTTTTTCCTAATTATGTAGGCTGATAACCCTCCAAATTTGAGGGATTAAATCCAAAGGAATCGAGAGTTGTAGGCCAATCAATTAGGCAATCGAATTGAATTATGTGCTGATTTTCAACCTGATTAACTTGACCTGGTTGAGAAAACAATTTCAAGACCGTTTGACATGGTTGACCAAGCGTTGAACGTTTGGGATTCCTGTTAATAATTATGTTTATTAATAAACCTCCAAATGTTAGGGATTAACTTCAAAGGAATCGTGAGTTGAAGACTAATCAATTAGGGAAACCTAATTGGATTAAGTGCTGATTTTCAATCTGATTTAATTGAACGTTTTGGGCAAACGGTCTCAAGACCATTTGAGTGCGTTGACCAAGCATTGAACATTTGGGATTACTGTTACCAATGATGTGGTCGAATAACTCACCGAATTTGAGGGATTAACTCCCAAGGAATCATGAGTTGAAGGCTATTCATTTAGGCAAACCCTAATTGAAAACAGTGCTGAAATTCCAATGAGTTAAGTTGAGATTTTTTGTTGATTAGCCCAAACGGTTTCAAGACCGTTTGGGGATCACCCAAACGGTCTCACGACCGTTTGGGGATCACCCC
Organism: Alisma plantago-aquatica; assembly: GCA_963693085.1. Lineage (NCBI taxonomy): Eukaryota > Viridiplantae > Streptophyta > Magnoliopsida > Alismatales > Alismataceae > Alisma > Alisma plantago-aquatica. The sequence goes on along the minus strand of OY856411.1, from coordinate 1,483,194,778 downwards.
AAGACCGTTTGGAGGTCTGGGGTCAAGTATAGTTGACCAATTGAAGGTCCAAAGGTACTAATCATATTGCAATGTAGTGCTGATTTGTTGATCAACTCGATAGACCAATCCGTGATGATTTTTCACTAGAATCCAAAGGTTGGATGGGCCAAACGGTCTCAAGACCGTTTGGAGCTCATCCAAACGGTCTCAAGACCGTTTGGTGGTCACCCAAGACCGTTTGGAGGTCTAGGGTTGAGTATGGTTAGGTGTTTGAAGGTCTAAAGGTACCAAGTTGTTATACAATGCAATGCTGATTTGGTGATCAATCCAATGATCCAAACCTTAATTGGATGGCTTGGATTTGAGTGATATGATGGGAAAACGGTCTCAAGACCGTTTGGAGGTCATCCAAACGACCTCAAGACCGTTTGGGGTCAGGTCATACCCAATTTGGATAATGGTTCAATAGTTTCAAAGTAACCAATCTTGCATTGATGAGTGTTGTTGGATCTTCGATTCCAAACCCTAATTCAATTGAATTAAACCCTAATTGATGATCAATTGAGGGTCAATTGAGGGTCAAATCAGTTTAAGGTTGACCTATTAAACTCAATTGAAGTATGAGTATAGGTCCAATTGATGATTGGTTCCATGAATTCAATGATTGAAGCAATCAACATTGAAAACCCCAATTCAATTGGATACCTCATGTCATTGAAGGTCCAATTGATCAAACCTTTTTGGAAACCTAATGTAATTAGGTGAGAGATACCCTTAATGGTACTAATCAATAATGCATAAAAAATGCATGGATCCAATATATGATTAGTAAACCCTAGTTGAGGGTGTATCCTTATGAACCCTGGTTGAGGGTGTATCCTTGTGAAACCCTAGTTGAGGGTGTATCCTTATGAACCCTGGTTGAGGGTGTATCCTTGTGAAACCCTAGTTGAGGGTGTATCCTTATGAACCCTGGTTGAGGGTGTATCCTTGTGAAACCCTAGTTGAGGGTGTATCCTTATAAACCCTGGTTGAGGGTGTATCCTTGTGAAACCCTAGTGGAGGGTGTATCATTGTGAACCCTGGTTGAGGGTGTAACCTTGTGAAACCCTAGTGGAGGGTGTATCATTGTGAACCCTGGTTGAGGGTGTATCCGTGTTCCTAGTTGAGGGCGTATCATTGCGATTGTTTATAGGCAACTTTATAATAAAGTTATGCCTTAAACTAAGATAAGTCCATATCATGTGAGATAGTTGGACAATTCTAATGTGTGGCCTATGCATTATATGCTAAGGGTGAGTATTTTGTGATGGAATGTATTAAGAGGGCAAATACCTTAATACAAGATAAAGTTGGTTAACTCAAGAGGGTCTGAATTAATGAGAAATGGGGAACCCTAACCCTAATTTGGGGAAAAGGGAATGATAAGCCATGTTTGATAGTGAACCCTAATTCCTGGTTAAGGAATGATGGCGTTACTATTGTATCACATGATGTGATGAATATCTTGCATGACTGTTATCATGCCTAATAACCATGCAGGTATGATGAGATGATGAATATAGCCAAGTTTGGGCTGTGACATTTATATAATAAATGTTGATTGGCTTTTTGTGCGTTGATGTTGTTGTTGCTTAATAAAAGTAACAATGTGTATGGATTTTATGAACCATGTAAATAAGTTGTTGCCTAGTGAGAGGTGACAAGATGTGAATGGCCTTATGAACCATGTGAATAAGTTGTTGCCTAGTGAGAGGTGACAAGATGTGAATGGCCTTATGAACCATGTTAATAAGTTGTTGCCTAGCGAGAGGTGACAAGATGTGAATGGCCTTGTGAGCCATGTGAATAAGTTGTTGCCTAGTGAGAGGTGACAAGATGTGAATGGCCTTGTGAGCCATGTGATTAAGTTGTTGCCTAGTGAGAGGTGATAAGATATGAATGGCCTTGTGAGCCATGTGTGATGCTTGGGTAACAAGTATCATGTTTCTTTGTAGCATTTGTGTTAATAAGTTATGCTAGAGAACTTGGCTGATGTTACATTTCTATTATATATCTATAGTTCATTGATGATTATTCATATCTGTTGTATTCATTACAAGTAGATGGATGAACTATGAGTCTACCATGGGTAGATGCAATGCTCTTATTGAAAATGGAGATTATCTTATTCTGTTCTATGAAGAATAATTCTGCCTATTAATGTAAAAGTAACCCCTGCTCAGTTTAATTTCATAATCTTCTATAACAATGTTTCTGGCGGAGAGTTATATCTCTCGCTGGGGCAATTTACAATTGTCTCACCCCCGTGGGAAACATTTTTAGGTATGCATGAAAGGCAGAGCAGAAACCCTAGAATAGGGAAAGAGCAGCAACAACAACAACAGCAAGGACAACAATAAGATCTCAGGTGGAGATATTGTCTGTCTAGTCATATAGATAGTAGTCCTATGTGTCGTCTCTGTACTCTCAGGTCCTCGGAGTTTTTAGTCAGTGTTTTTGATATATCAGTCTGAGGTTTTGGCTTGATGCCTCGAGATTTGTATGCTTCCTGCATATATGTTTATAAGGCAGCTGATGATGTAGTCTTTGGAAAAAGATGGTACAGGATATGTACGTTTGAAATAGAATGTATATGATATACAATGGCATTTGTTGGAAAAGATTTCCTATGTGTGGATATCTTTGCAAAAAGTTTTAGTTTTTAGTGATTTTTGCTAATCCGCTGCAAATAATTTTCTTCCTCTTAAGTTAATTTTGTTTTTATGAGTTGGATGCCACAATTTAGTGGTATCAGAGCTCTAGGTTCGCTGAGTCTATAGAGACATAGGACTAAGGTAGTAGAGTCTATTTTGGTGTTATCCAGTGTATCTGAAAGTGCCTTCTGCTCGTATAAGGGAAGAAGAACTTAAAGATGACTGGGTCACATGAGGAGGTTGCTGTAGGAAGAAGCAATGTTGCACTAGGAAAAGGTGCATGGGAGTAGGCAAGAGAGAGGTATAGAAATGATGCCTGAAGAAAATCTAGAGATGGAAAATCCTGTGTGTATAATGGTATGAAAAGTGAGGAATATGATAGTAAATAAAGTACATACTACCTAATCTCAATACTTATATACCCTGGCCAGGTATATGGTTATTGAAGATAAGGCAAGTATGGAACTCATTAGATTGATATCTTTTTGATTGCCCTGATCATGCAGTCATTCTTATACAATCAAATGAGTATCATGAAATAAGAAATATGGAATCAATAAAGGAAGATACTTTGTGCAATTCCAACCCTAAACAAAAGAGGGAAAACTATGTGACATCCCCAACAACAAACTTAGTGAACATGATATGTGGATATTCTCAACAAACTTAGTGAACATGCTATGTGGATATTCTTAACAAACTTAGTGAACATGCTATGTGGATATTCTCAACAAACTTAGTGAACATGCTATGTGGATATTCTCAACAAACTTAGTGAACATGCTATGTGGATATTCTCAACAAACTTAGTGAATATGCTATGTGGATATTCTCAACAAACTTAGTGAACATGCTGTGTGGATATTTTCAACAAACTTAGTGAATATGCTATGTGGATATTCTCAACAAACTTAGTGAACTTGCTCCGTGAATACTTAGTGAACTTGCTCCGTGAATACTTAGTGAACTTACTCTGTGAATACTTAGTGAACTTGCTATGTGAATACTTAGTGAACTTGCTCCGTGAATACTTAGTGAACTTGCTCCGTGAATACTTAGTGAACTTTCTCCGTGAATACTTAGTGAACTTGCTCCGTGAATACTTAGTGAACTTGCTCCGTGAATACTTAGTGAACTTTCTCCGTGAATACTTAGTGAACTTGCTCCGTGAATACTTAGTGAACTTGCTCTGTGAATACTTAGTGAACTTGCTCCGTGAATACTTAGTGAACTAGCTCCGTGAATACTTAGTGAATTTGCTCCATGGATAATTAGTGAACTTTCTCCGTGAATACTTAGTGAACTTGCTCCGTGGATACTTAGTGAACTTACTCAGTGGTTTGCCGAATGAATTATCTCTATTAGATATATATGTTTCTCTTTTAGTAAATATTCCTGGGTGATGATAGAAGTATGCTCTTTTATGCTTCTTCTTTTCAATGATATGAACATCATATGTTAGGGGTTTATGCCTTGCATAAACAATAAACATTGATGAGGTTGAATTAATGAAAGGAGCTTTGTATGGAATCACAGAGTTCATGATATCTCCATGATATTAAGATGATATGTGGAGACTTGAGGGCATGATTAATGAATAATCTGTCCCTCCTTTTCCTGGAATTTCGAGGACGAAATCCTTGTTAGGGGTTTATAATTTGTAACATCCCTGACCTGGGTTATGAATTAAACCTAGATGTTTTTCCTAATAAGGTTGAGTAGATTCTTAATCTTATCTTGGTAAAAGTAATTAGGCCTCATAAGAAACTTATGTTTCAATTTTGGTCCTGTTTGAGCAATGTTGAAGTAATGTTTGCTTATTTTGGACTAAAGTGCAAATTACCCAAGTCGAGGGGTTAACTTGCAAATGTTGCATGATAAGATGTTCCTCTGATGTTAAGACATCATAATAATGAATGTGATGTAGTGGTATGGTTTCCACAAGCTTGGGCACCAAGATTAAGCTTGTAAAGCAATGTTGTGCATTAAAACCTAGTTTTGGTGAAAAGTGCAATTTACCCAAAATCTAGGGTTCAATATGCAAATTATCACTTCAATAAAGTCCCTAATGTTTCTTGGCATCATGTAGAGCAAAGAAAATGAGAGTTAATTCTCATTTGAATTAAGATGGAGGAGAGAGAATCTTGATATTAAAATAATCAATATTTAATCCTAATTGAAACCCTAATTCAATTTAGGGCAAAAATGAATAAAAATAAAGGAAGGGCTTTCAACCAAAATGTTTTGGGTTGATTTTGAATAAGGATGGACGTTCCTTTGCCAAGATAAGGAACGAAAATATCTTAAGTAAGTGAAATTCCACTCACCTTATTATAAAGAAAAGTAATTTCCACTCACATATGGGATATTAATATAATAAGCATTAAGGTGCTTAATTTGCTTTTCTTTAAATTGAGGATAATGAAGGAGAATTAAAGGCAAAGGGATATGCATCGTATCCATGGAGTTGAGGGGGAAGAGGCGGCCATAATTTTTGGATTAATTGGATTTTTATAAGGCATATTCTCTCTCATCAATTTCTTTATAAAAGTGCCATTTCCGAGCCCAAACCAAGGCCTTTTTTGGATTTTCTTCTTCCCCTTGCTTGCAAAACCGACCAAGGAGATAGGGAGGAGCAGGGAGAACGTCCCCAACCTGTGGGTAAGCCCTTGACCTTCGTTCTCCTTGATTTCATGGTGGAAATCGAAAATAAATTATGGATTCCTTCTTATTTCGATCTCCTCTTCAACCCTAGCCAACTTTTGCAATCAAAAGCTTGAGGAGGAGCCTAGGGGGAGTTTATAGAGCTTCATCCACCATTAATGGTGTGAGCTTGGAGCTTTGGAGCTCAATTGGAGGCGGGTTTTATAACTCAAACCCTTAAACATTGCTATTGCATCAATTCTCTATGCTTTGTTGATTAATTTCTTCAATTTGATACACTCTTGTTTCTTTGCTGCAATTTCCATCAAGAACGGTTGCTGTTCTTGGTTTTTCGAAGGAAGGGGATGATGACATCATCCTATATGCTTATCCAAAGAAAATTACCAAGAAAAACCGTTTTGATATCTACTCCAAATCGTTTTAATTTGATTGGCTATGCGGTTTCAGCAAACCGTTTAAGGGCAAACGGTTTGAAACCGTTTGGGAGCAAACGGTTTCAAGACCGTTTGAGATGGTCGACCAAGCATTGACTGTTTGGGAATTTTTTTCCTAATTATGTAGGCTGATAACCTTCCAAATTTGGGGGATTAACCCCAAAGGAATCGAGAGGGGAAGGCCAATCAATTAGGCAATCGAATTGAATTATGTGCTGATTTTCAACCTGATTAACTTAAGCTGGTTGAGAAAACGGTTTCAAGACCGTTTGAGATGGTTGACCAAGTATTGATCGTTTGGGATTACTGTTCATAATAATGTTTAGTAACAACCCTACAAATTTGAGGGATTAACTCCAAAGGAATCGTGAGTTGAAGCCTAATCAATTAGGGAAACCTAATTGGATTAAGTGCTGATTTTCAATCTGATTTAATTGAACGTTTTGGGAAAACGGTCTCAAGACCGTTTGCGTGCGTTGACCAAGCGTTGACCGTTTGGTATTACTGTTCCTAATGATGTGGTATAATGACTCACCGAATTTTAGGGATTAACTCCCAAGGAATCATGAGTTGAAGGCTATTCAATTAGGCAAACCCTAATTGAAAACAGTGCTGAAATTCCAATGAGTTAAGTTGAGATTTTGGGTTGATTAGCCCAAACGGTTTCAAGACCGTTTGGGGATCACCCAAACGGTCTCAAGACCGTTTGGGGATCATCCCAAGACCGTTTGGAGGTCTGGGGTCAATTATAGTTGACCAATTGAAGGTCCAAAGGTACTAATCATATTGCAATGTAGTGCTGATTTGTTGATCAACTCGATAGACCAATCGATGATGATTTTTCACTAGAATCCAAAGTTTGGATGGGCCAAACGGTCTCAAGACCGTTTGGAGCTCATCCAAACGGTCTCAAGACCGTTTGGAGGTCTAGGGTTGAGTATGGTTAGGTGTTTGATGTTCTAAAGGTACCAAGATGTTATACAATGCAATGCTGATTTGGTGATCAATCCAATGATCCAAACCATAATTGGATGGCTTGGATTTGAGTGATATGATGGGAAAACGGTCTCAAGACCGTTTGGAGGTCATCCAAATGACCTCAAGGCCGTTTGGGGTCAGGTCATACCCAATTTGGATAATGGTTCAATAGTTTCAAAGTAACCAATCTTTCATTGATGAGTGTTGTTGGATCTTCGATTCCAAACCCTAATTCAATTGAATCAAACCCTAATTGATGATCAATTGAGGGTCAATTGAGGGTCAAATCAGTTTAAGGTTGACCTATTAAACTCAATTGAAGTATGAGTATAGGTCCAATTGATGATTGGTTCCATGAATTCAATGATTGAAGGAATCAACATTGAAAACCCCAATTCAATTGGATACCTCATGTCATTGAAGGTCCAATTGATTAAACCTTTTTGGAAACCTAATGTAATTAGGTGAGAGATATTCTTATCGGTACTAATCAATAATGCATAACAAATGCATGGATCCAATATATGATTAGTAAACCCTAGTTGAGGGTGTATCCTTATGAACCCTGGTTGAGGGTGTATCCTTGTGAAACCCTAGTTGAGGGTGTATCCTTATGAACCCTGGTTGAGGGTGTATCCGTGTGAAACCCTAGTTGAGGGTGTATCCTTATGAACCATGGTTGAGGGTGTATCCTTGTGAAACCCTAGTTGAGGATGTATCCTTATAAACCCTGGTTGAGGGTGTATCCTTGTGAAACCCTAGTGGAGGGTGTATCATTGTGAACCCTGGTTGAGGGTGTAACCTTGTGAAACCCTAGTGGAGGGTGTATCATTGTGAACCCTGGTTGAGGGTGTATCCTTGTGAAACCCTAGTTGAGGGAGTATCATTGCGATTGTTTATAGGAAACTTTATAATAAATTTATGCCTTAAACTAAGATAAGTCCATATCATGTGAGATAGTTGGACAATTCTAATGTGTGGCCTATGCATTATATGCTAAGGGTGAGTATTCTGTGATGGAATGTATTAAGAGGGCAAATACCTTAATACAAGATAAAGTTGGTTAACTCAAGAGGGTATGAATTAATGAGAAATGGGGAACCCTAACCCTAATTTGGGGAAAAGGGAATGATAAGACATGTTTGATAGTGAACCCTAATTCCTGGTTAAGGAATGATGGTGTTACTATTGTATCACATGATGTGATGAATATCTTGTATGACTGTTATCATGCCTAATAACCATGCAGGTATGATGAGATGATGAATATAGCCATGTTTGGTCTGTGACATTTATATAATAAATGTTGATTGGCTTTTTGTGCATTGATGTTGTTGTTGCTTAATAAAAGTAACAATGTGTATGGATTTTATGAACCATGTGAATAAGTTGTTTCCTAGTGAGAGGTGACAAGATGTGAATGGCCTTATGAACCATGTGAATAAGTTGTTGCCTAGTGAGAGGTGACAAGATGTGAATGGCCTTATGAACCATGTGAATAAGTTGTTGCCTAGTGAGAGGTGACAAGATGTGAATGGCCTTGTGATCCATGTGAATAAGTTGTTGCCTAGTGAGAGGTGACAAGATGTGAATGGCCTTGTGAGCCATGTGAATAAGTTGTTGCCTAGTGAGAGGTGACAAGATATGAATGGCCTTGTGAGCCATGTGTGATGCTTGGGTAACAAGTATCATGTTTCTTTGTAGCATTTGTGTTAATAAGTTATGCTAGAGAACTTGGCTGATGTTACATTTCTGTTATACATCTATAGTTCATTGATGATTATTCATATTTTTTGTATTCATTACAAGTAGATGGATGAACTATGAGTCTACCATGGGTAGATGCAATGCTCTTATTGAAAATGGAGATTATCTTATTCTGTTCTATGAAGAATAATTCTGCCTATTAATGTAAAAGTAACCCCTGCTCAGTTTAATTTCATAATCTTCTATAACAATGTTTCTGGCGGAGAGTTATATCTCTCGCTGGGGCAATTTACAATTGTCTCACCCCCGTGGGAAACATTTTTAGGTATGCATGAAAGGCAGAGCAGAAACCCTAGAACAGGGAAAGAGCAACAGCAACAGCAATAGCAGGGACAACAATAAGATCTCAGGTGGAGATATTGTCTGTCTAGTCATATAGATAGTAGTCCTATGTGTCGTCTGTGTACTCTCAGGTCCTCGGAGTTTTTAGTCAGTGTTTTTGATATATCAGTCTGAGGTTTTGGCTTGATGCCTCGAGATTTGTATGCTGCCTGCATATATGTTTATAAGGCAGCTGATGATGTAGTCTCTGGAAAAAGATGGTACATGATATGTACGTTTGAAATAGAATGTATATGATATACAATGGCATTTGTTGGAAAAGATTTCCTATGTGTGGATCTCTTTGCAAAAAGTTTTAATTTTTAGTGATTTTCGCTAATCCGCTGCAAATAATTCGCTTCCTCTTAAGTTAATTTTGTTTTTGTGAGTTGGATGCCACACGTTTCACCTAGGAAGCATATGGTGATGACATCTCTTATACATTCTCTCTCACGAAACTGAACTATATAAGCTACTCTTATCACCTACTATTGAAACCTTTTCACCCCCATGTCCTATTTCTCTTGGTGAACTACCATAGGAGATTGGGCAGAAAGGAGAAGCTAGAGCATCAAGCTTAAGGTGAAGCCATGGAAACCTTGGGTGCAACATTCTTCTCGGGTCATGGTTCGTTCTTTCTTTTCTTCTTCACCAAGTTCTTAACTATGGTGATTATTTTCATATAAAATTGGTTAGATCAAGTCTTGGACTTTTTGATAAGACATATTCAACCTTGGAAATGTGAATCTTTGGAGATTGAAGATTTGAAGTTTTTCTTGAGGCAGGTTATATAACTTGAACTCAATCATATTACTATTCACTTTCAATCATGCAAAACTTGTTGATTTCCTTTCAAGTTCGACTATCCTTGATTGATTGATCATTCTATGAGTTCTAATAGTTGCATGGGACTATTGTCCATGAACTAAGGAAGTAGGAAACATAGGGTTAAAGCTTGAAGATGATGAGATCATCATTGCACAAATTGATATCAGTTTAGGTACCCCTAACCCGATATGGTGATACAACCCGACATAATGAAGTGAAACTTGATATAGTTGGGAACATACACCCCCTATTGGTTTGTAAAATTGGTGTGGTTGATAAAGGACTAACCAGTTGTCTAACATGTCACTCAAGACAAGGGGTAGAGAGGCTGAAACATTGAGAGGAAGAAATGAGATGAGCATAAGGGGCTAACCTGATATGCATAACCCCACACATATGCAACCCAATACAAGGGTGTAACCCGACACAAAGGTGAAGGGAGACACACCTCTTAGTGTGATACACTAAGTTGAGAGTGAAGTCAACATGACTAGAAGGTAAAGAATAAAGTGAAGAATGTGACATATGATGGTTGAGGGCATGGCTAACCCTATATACCCCTAACCCGATACATGTGTTCAACTTGTCACACATGGCTCAAACTCGACACACATGAGGGTCTAACCTAACACTTCTTGTAAAGGTGAGGGAAACACACTCTTTGAAGTGATGGCCGATACACCAAGTAATGGTGTGGCCGATATCTTGTTAGGTGAAGTACCTAAAGTGGCTAATGATGGTCAACCCAATATCAACAAAGCTCAAACCCGATACGAGTCCTTATCACTTGGGATAGCTATGGTCGATACACTACAGGACAAATGTGGTTACCTATGGCCAATACACTACATGACAAGTTTGTGACCTATGGCTGATACACTACAGGACAAATGCAGTGAGTTATGGCTGACACATAAAGTATTAGGATGGTTGATACCCTAATGCAAGTTAAGTTGATACACTCAAGTAAGTTAAAAATGATGAGGGAGGTGATACACCAAGACATGGTACTTGTCCGATATCACTTGAAGCACCTCAAAGCCGATACTTCTTGAAGAACCTCAAGCTCGACACACTCCAAGCACCTCAAGGCCGATATACTGTGAAGAACCTCAAGGTCGACACACTCCACGCACCTCAAGGTCGATACACCTTGAAGCACCTCAAGGTCAATACACGTTGAAGCACCTCAAGGTGGACATACATTGAAGTACCTCAAACCTGATACACTTGAATGAATAATACATGAGGAGTGTAATGTTAATTGATACATCATGAAGTAATAAATACAGTCTGACAAGTGTAGGATAAGGTACCTTGAGAAAAGTGTCTAGCCAATGTAAATAATATGATAAATCAATCGCCTGGTAAGGATGAGAAAGAAACTTGTTCTCCATGTTGATATCAATCTATGATGATTGATGAGGATAAATAAGTATGAGTGAATACTTATGATAAGATTATATGTTACTAGATGTGTGGAACTATGAATTATGGTTTGGATTGTTAAATATGAATTTGAAAACCCTAATTGGTCATAAAGGGAAATCCTAACCCTAAAAATGGGAAGTTGGATTTCTCTTGATTTTCATGGTAAGATATTACTTTTATAATGAAATTCTAACCATGTAGGTATCATGAGATGATGAGAATAGCCAGGTATGAGCTATGATGATTTCATATGATACAATTTAAATGGGCCTTGTGAGCCTTGTGAAATACTTGTGCAACAAGTATGATGTATAAATGGGTCTGATGCCCTAGAGATAATTGTTACCTGGTAAGAGGTGACATTGTTTAATGATGAACTAAGGGTTTGATACCCATATCATGTAATCATAATGATGATACTATTGAATGGATGAGATTCCCAATGATGTGATCATGGATTGAGATCCCAAGATCGATTCAATCAAATATGTTCCAAAGATTACAAAAATACCTGATAATTGTATTACACCTTTCATCATAACTATCATTTATAGTTCTTGCTTGTAACTTGGTTGATGTTAAAAAGATATTGTAATGCATTTAACTTATTAAGTGATACTAAGAATGTAGATTCCTTGGCCATAGATCCGTTCAGTGTCAGGATTTGTTGAATGGTGAAACAAGTTTTACTTGGAGCATATATTTTGAATATGCATGGGTGCAAGTAGAGTAATTCCTTACTTCCTGCAAACCTCAGGATTGGCTATATGACATACCCTGAAATGAGTGTGGTTTTAGGCCGTAGCTCCAGCATAACATCGGGATTGGCAGTAATGCCATACCCCAAAAGAGTATGGTTGTAGGCCATAACTCATTTATGCATGATTGATTGTAGGTCATACCTGGACAGAGTACAAGCCGTGAGCTGTATCTCTATAAAGAAGAGCCAATATACCCTGGCTAGCTAAATTGTAGTTTCACTCTTAATGTCACTGCCAGTATTCTTGTATTGACCAAGAGGAAGATGTCATGGAGTCCGGATCTTCCATAGATCTTGTATGGAATTGATGCTTACTTTGCAGTGGTCGGTTCGAGCATGAGCAGTATACCTCATCTCCTCGGGGAATAAAATTGATTGTTGAATATGAAATTAGTCGTATAACATATTTGCTAAAGGACCAATTACGAAAACATTGGATTAGGCAGTAATACTTTTGTATGACATAGATGATAAATTTTATACATGTTCTTCATATTCCTTTTAAAGTATTACATGATCCAATGTCTAGTCAAAGATATATAAACTGCTCAGTTATGATGATATTCTTCCATGCTCATAATATATGAACATATCTATTTATAGTTTGTATCCTTCTTTGTTAAAAGTTATATCTGTGATAATAATATTTTTGGCGGAGAGTTATATCTCTCGCTGGGACTTTTGTCTCACCCTGTGGGTTCCAAAAAAATTTAGGTGGGTGAGCACAAGGAGGTAGAGACTGTACAACAGAGGAAGGACAACAACAACAAGAATAGTAGTAATAGCTCAGGTTGCAGATATAGAGTCCTATGTGTCACCCATGTACTCTCCGGTCCTTGGAAGATAGTGTGTAATGGTTTTATGATCGATCTAAGATTTTGTCTTGTATGCCTCGAGGTTTAATGTTGCTTTTGTATATGTTTTGGCAAAGCAATTGGTATCTTGTATCCTTGAGATGGGACGGACTAATGTATGTGTGAAGTGAAGCATGATGTATACATTGCTTTGGTTCTTTCTTTAAAAGTTTCTTAGTAGTCGATCTCTTTGCAAAAGTTTTAATTTTTAGTGATTTTCGGTAACCCACTACCAATGGTTATTCCGTGTAATTTATGTTCCATTATGTTGTCAGTTTGATAGCGGTCGTCACAACAACCTCCTTATCCTCATGCTAATCTTTCTTTAGCCCTAGTTCCCTCAGCCAATCTAACTCCTAAGCTTGTTCACTAGTAGTGGGGCACTAAGCTCACTTACTGCAACACCATTCCCTTATTAAACACAAATACATGACAAAGGAGAATATTCATGATCATTGGCCAATCCGTGAGCCACCTTCTTAGGACATGAAGATAATATTTTATGAGGTCCATAGAGAGACTGATGTTGATGATGATGCTAAAGATAGTGGAGATGTTGAGGATAGCGATGATAAAGTGGAATACACACGTAAGAGTCATTTTACTGCCTTCCATTCAAAGGAACGAAAGACATGATTGATGCACTGAATTTGCATCACTTTTTACAGGCTAATGTATATGAATTTGCTTTATAATTGGTCATTTAGGTATCAGTTATGTGTATGTTCATCACTATTAGCCTGTGAACTCATATTGCATCTAATATCATCTTTTATAACCAAATTATATTGATTTGTTATGATTTTTTCAGACTTATGTTTGATTTTTCATATTTAAGACGATTTGAGATTTTATAAGGAGGTTCGATGCCACCGACTTGCTGTCGGTGGTACCAACTTGTAGAGGAAATTTATCCAGGCTATGATTACAACTCTCAGTGCTACCGGTTCAAGGATCCAAATCCTCACCAATAAGTTTTGGTGCCACCGACTGGCAGACAGAACCAATCCAGAAGTGCTGTGAAGATTCTCGGTGCCATCGACCTCTATGTCGATGTTGCCAACTATGGGATCAGAAGCCTCACTAAGACAACTTGGTGCCATCGAGCAACATGTCGGTGGTACCAACATTTATATAAAAATTGATCTAGAGTCAGCAGAAGTGAACTCGATGCTATTGACTACTATGTCGGTATTACTGAAATTTAAGAAGAAAAGAAGTCGATCAATGTCTAGGTTCCATCGACTTCCTATCAGTGGTACTTACTTCATGCGAGAAGACGAGGATTCAAATCTAGTTAAATCCAGTGGCCATGACATAATGACGACCTAGGTCTCTCTTATGACTTAGAGGGGATTTGGTCAGACCTAACATGATCATTCTATTCTGTTGGATAGCAACCAAGAGACTTGAGAGAAGAAGGAGAGGAGAACACCATGTTTTGGATGGTTCAAGCACTTCTGTTTGACAGATTTGCTGCTAGAAGATAGCAATTCAAATTGTTTGACAGAGGGAATCATCTAAACCAACTTTTCTAAGAGTTACATGAGTTCTTTCATGTTTCCCACATTTTTCTATTATGTTCTGATGTCTATGATAATGGAAATCATTCTAGGCTAATCCACTTTGTTCCTTAGGGCCTGTAAGTAGCCTGGTTATGTATTGTAATTGACCATATGATTTTATATGCACTTCTCCTAAATTCTATTTGTAAATCTATGATTACATCATGAATTATCTATGCTTGATCACCATAGTTAGTTTCTCATACAGTTAATTGCTTCGAGAGAGGGATTAAGAGTTGGATAGGTCATAGATTTACATAGCTTATATCGTGCCTATGGAAAGGGCTTATGGCTGTGAGGGATATAACCCATAGGTTGCATTAAGGCACCTAGATAATTCCAAATTTGTTGGGGGATAGGGATTTGTCATGGTATGGGTAGTTTGTCATGCTGGAGGAGTGGGTGATACTTTCTACAATCCCTTTATCTATGATTTAATGTGAATGAAAATTTATGAAATAAAGTCAGTCACAATGTTAACCATGGTGAAACTATAATCATAAGGAATTCCATCTATTCTGTAATAAAAATCCACATAACTAGATTTTAGTTATTACATTTAAATTAATCAACAACCAATCAAGTTTTTCACAAGTCTAGCTGATTAGGTCATCGTTATATCCATGCCTCATAGGTATTTATTATTTCAACATGTGCACTTGCAGTTGCAAGATGAGTTTAGCGTGTCACGTTTCTTGGCATCATTCATGAGAAAATGACAACTCCAGACTACGAGTGTTGTGACTGACCACTCCAAGATACTATTTTAATTTCTTTCAAACATTTATTATTTTTATTTTTCCATTTATATTCAAAATTCACTTGATCCCATTCTAACACTATTAAAATTTATTGTAGGTACTAGTGTATGGTTCATACAAGAACTACAAACTATGGAGAATCAACTCCATAAGGAATAGGCCAGGACAGACTCCGTCAGAGGGCAAAGGAGTAAATCAATTTGGTGGAAAGACATTTCCATGCTCCACCACCACAAATAGAAAGGTAGACATGTCTGACAATGATGATCATCCTGAAAACCTACCATAGGAGTGAACTATCTGGGAAAAGATTAACGCTTCATCAAAAACAATACAGTTGGGGCCATTATCAAACAGGAAGTGAACATCGATAGATATAAAATTGATCTAGGGATCTTGTTGCTGATCAAATCTCAATTATTCCATGGCCAAACATGAAGGATCAAATAGAACATATCAACAATTTTGTAGAGAGTTGTGACATACTGAAAATAGATAGGATACCAATGATGGTCATTTACCTGAAAGTGTTTCCGTACTCCATAGTAGATAAAGAAAAGGCTTGGTTCATTAAACTTCTATCAAGATCAATTTCTACCTGAGATGAGATGATTGATGCCTACTTTGAAAGCTACTTCCATCTGCAGAAGACACATGACTTGGTGAGAAAGTTATATAACTTCAGAGAGCATGCAAATGAATCATATTCAGAAGATTGTGAAAGATTTCAAAAATGATGAGGAAGGTTCCACATCATGGGATTGAAATCTACATCCAGGAAAAAACTTTATACTATGGATTGCAAAAAGGAGAGAGAACTTCCCTAGATAGTGTTGGGTCAAGCTTCTTTCCAAACAACAAAGCATCCAAGTGCCATGAGATCCTAAAAACATTGCTAAAAGTAAAACCTAGGGAGAAGAGACAGAACCTCCAACAATAGTTAATAGAATTGGAGAATCCAGGGAGATAACAACACTAAAATAAAATATAGAGATCCTAGCATGGAAGCTAGATCAAAAGGCTGGTGCTTCATTTGGAGGCGAAGAAAAGGGATGTACGTATGTCCATAAATAGAACTTCAGAGGAGGAAATTAATCCTCATGGAGAAAGGATCCAAAGTTTTTATGGTAGGATCCAAATAATTTTTAGCAAGATCCGTACCAAGCACAACAGTCAAAGCCACAATAGGGAAACCCACAACAACAATTTCAGCAAGAAAGGGGACCTACAAAGATAGACCACATAGAAGACATGATGGAAAGATTGGCCAATCAAAATTAGGTAGTTATAGGGCAAACACAAAGGGACTTGCAGAATCATGGGGCACAGATCCACAACACAGAAAAACATATTTCTCAAATAGCAGCCAAAGTAGTATTTTAAAGAACCATTGATAAAAAGGGTTACTAGGAAAAAAATATCGATATTTCATTGGGGAATCAGAAGGTGAAGGTAGTTCTTCTATGCAGTGGCAAGATGCTTATAAAAGAGAAAAAACAATTTCTATAACAGACCACCATATTTGAAGAAGGTGAAGTGACTGAACCAAATTATATAGAGAAGCAGTAAAAGACCATGCCATAGGAGGAGGATACAAAAAATAATCTAATGAATAGAAGGAAAACAAGAACGATTCCTATGTTCTTTCGCATAAAAAAAAAACTCATCACCCATGTTTTGTTTCCAAATAGCTTGAAAGAAAAGAAAGTGGATCAACAGTTCAATACATTTCTTGACACATTCAGGGAGCTTCATGTGTACATATCGTTGGTTGATGCAATAGAGGAAATTCCTTCCTATGGAAAACTCTTGAAGGATGTCACTAATAATAAAAGGAGGATAGTAGAATTTGATGTAGTGGTATCGAAGAAGAGGTCAATACATTGATACAAATGAAGTTTCCACAGAAGAAATAGGATCTAGGCTGCTTTAATATTGTGCGCTATATTAGCAAGGTCAAATTTAGAGATGCCTAGTGTAACTCTACGTAAAGCATCAATCTGATGCCTTTGACAACATTGAAGAAACTGGTACTGAAGGAATCCAGGAAGAGAAACATGACCACAAAACTAGCGGATAATTCGATAGTTAGACCAATAGGTATCTATGAGGATGAGATAGTAAAGGTGGACAAAATTTATCTTCCCCCGTAAATTTTATTGTGATGGAAATGTTGGCATGTATGCCCTAAGAGCCAATCATATGATGATTGGATTGGCATATATTGTAATTGATTTTATAAATAACAAAGGCAAGCTTCCAATTTATTCTAGTTCAATCAGTTATGAGATAATGATGTAGCACAATGAATGTCTAAAGAATGACAATACGCAATGACCTATGTCTTTAGGTTGAGGACCTGAACAATGAGATCATATGGATGCTAAGAGTATGTACCTTCTTATTATGTCCCTGATTGGATGTCATTATGGAAGGTTGATAGACAACAATGACACATGAAGACTAGAATGTGTGTTGGTTGATGACAATGTCTCATTAGTCATGATATATGATATAAAACCAAGCACATAGACACATGTTAGAGAACAGTGTATTGGACAGACTCACCTTGAGAGTGACACATGAAACCTTGACATGGTAGTCAAAATCATCTCTCAAAGTGATGGTGGTGTTTGTGATTCTTAGACCTAAAATCACTACACTCATCACATGTTGTTGGGTATACTTTGACATCATCAAGTGCAATCCTGAAACATGGGTTGTTATAAAGGTGATGATTGAGTGACTTTGACACATGAGGATATAGTGTGAGTGATAGAGATGGGATTTGTCCCTCCTAAGGGAGTTTGATATCCAGGCCACTTGATAAGCGAGACTAAGAAATGCATGTGCATGTTGATGTGAATCATATATGATATTAAGTTCTCATATATCTCAAACAATCTACTGTAATGCATGAAACATGAATGAACATTGATATGATGACAACTTCATGCCTCCAGTTCATTCAGGATTTCAGTGACAAAGGAATTATACATTCACTGTTACACCAATCACAGATTGTAGGTTGAAAATTGTTCTCCAACTTTCCATTCACTTGGATAGCACTGATGTGCGACTAGGCATTGCTCTCTGCTTGTGAAGTCATAAGATAGTTATGGACATTCACTGCCAACGTGACTTGGGATCTATAGGGTCACACACATAGGAGTGACCTAGAAGAGGAGTTTATCCATGAATGATGATTAGATTGATTACTAAATTGTTTAGGTACTCAATTAAAGATTCAATCAATTGGCTTGACTCAAGATCATCAAGTTCAAGTGTTGAACCAACTGATTAGAGTGTCATATAGATTGAGAACTGAATTGACTGAGTTCTACACAACCAGGACCACCAACCAGTCGGCTCACTAGGTGAACCGATCGACTCATGGTCAGTGAGATGACCGGAATTCACTCAGTGAACTGACCAGATCAAGTGGACCAAATGAGGAGTTGATGACTTTCCCAGTTCATGAGAAAAGTTGCTAGTTTCACTTATTCAATTTGATTGGAACAAGGATTAATGTTTGCATTAATTAGAAATGAATATGGAAAGTCAATTGCAGTCGAGATTTGCCTGTAAACTGCCAAGCTTTCTTAGTGAACAAACCAGTTCACTATGCCAACCGACCGGTTTGCCTGCTACAATGCAAATAATTCATGGAAAATTTGGACACTTCTACTCCCAATCAGACTGGGTAACCTGACCCTGCCCTATACTATAAATAGAGGAGTACTGGGGGCTTCTCATAACACACAACTAAGATCTTATGAGAATCAGTTGCTCTGACGGTTGTTGTCTTCTCTGGTTCTGGTAACTAGAGAGCTTAAGCAAGTTCTAACCAACTAGGGAGGAACATCAAGGGAAAGACAACTGTAGAATAGCAACTGGTTGTGGGAGAGAAAGTTGATGACTAGTACACCAACCGAAAGGGACAACTCCTTCTAGTTCATTCTATAGTATGACTAGAGTTCTCGGTAGTATGTGTGTACTATCTATAGAGGCGGGAGGTTTCTGCCGCTCAGGAGGACGATTATCCATCATAGTCTGGGTCAAGACTAGGAGCCTCACATACACAATCGAAGACTAGATGGTTGAATACCACACTAGATTTGAGGTATTGTCACTGAGCAAGCCTCGGGACCAGGTATATCTCGCTATAACCATCCTTCCCATTACATAGTTACTGATGCAATCTGTTAGTTATGGGTTTATGGTCAGTAATTTTTTTTCCGTTGCCTACTCTGATGCTATAAAACCCAACAATGGTATTAGAGCCATGTCAATGCACTATGTTTTGGGATAATCGATATGATCGAATTTTAATTTTTTTCATCTTTTATTTATTGCATACGATATGAATACTTAAATGAGTAATGTGCATATCTGATTAATACAACATGATCCCAAACTAATATACATATATGATATGGTATATATGCAATGGATACACATCGCCCTAAAATGGTCTTGATGGTGGATATGTAGCATGATTATGGCCTATAAACCCCTATTTGCATGTGTGTGGTTGGTAATGGTTGTCTATATCTCAGTCTGCGTATCGAGCCTTCTTCTATTCCAAATGTAACTTGGGATAACTCAAGACCTATTCTCTTCTACCTTTTCTCCCCTCGAATGTAACTTAGAGGTTTCACAAAGATTATGTACAAGTATAATAGTTTTATTTCTTATTATAACGAAGAAAGAAGACGACGGGTTTGGAGGTCCAAGAAAAATGACTTAGGAGTAGTTGGTGGACTGATGAGAAGCCCATGCAACCAGACAAGTCGAAAATCTGGAGGAGCTAGACGACCAACTGGAGGAGACCAACCGACCGACCAAGAGGCGAGCCGACCGATTCAAAGGTTGAGCCAGTCAACCCGTATTGGCAAGCATAGATCTTCATCAATAACAGGTTGCATATGATGTGGACCTTAGATGACCATAGTTCCTTGTGGATCTAAGGAACTACAATAGTATGGCTATAATCATCACTTTATCATTGTTGGATGTTTTTCCGTTTATGGAATATAACATGTATATGATATGTAATGTATGTGTGGTGATTGGATATGTATATGCATCTATAAGCATAAAATCCCTCAATTAAATATATTAAGTTGAAGATGCCTTCCAAAAGCTGCACACATGAAAAGCTTGATCAACTAAGTTTGGGCACACCCTAGAGTGGTACACTGTCTATCTCGTGGAAGTGTGATGGTGAATATGTGAGTCTTTGCTAGTAGGGTGAATATTCATTGTGTTGGCTTTTGGGTCGGACTTAACTTGGTGACCTTGATCGGATCAAGCACCTTGAGGCATAAAGATGAACATGGCAAGGAGTTGTACATGACATCTATCAATAGTTGCATATGATAAAATTGGCAAGAGTTGCCTACCTAAAAGATTCTAGTTGTGGGTGACAACCCTATCTGGTCCATGACTTAGATGAAATCAAGATCTTTCTTACTAGAAGATTCTACGATGTAATCTTCTAAATTGATAATGAGAGTTATGAATTTGAGAAAAATAGTGAGAAGCAAACATTAATTAAAGACCTAATTAAACATCATCAAAATTTTCAAATAAAATCATACAAAAAAGAAATTCTGACTAAAAATGAAAATTTCCTTTTGTAGAATAAATTCCATCAAACAACAATCACTTTTTGTGGCCATCAGTCCTTGAGAAGGACAAATTAAATGGGAACAACTTCCATGACTAGTTTAGGATATTGAGAATTGTTCTCACTCAAGAACGATGGCTCTATGTCTGAGCGATGCCAGAGCCATATGAACGGGCTCGCATCGCACCGAAGGCTAACAGAGATTCTTATAAGAAGCACACTCAAATTCCATTGATGTAAAATGCCTGATGGTGTGCTTAATGAACTATGAGTTGTAGAGACAACATTTGAACATGGAGGTCATGGAAATGGTAACAAATCTCAAGAACATGTACCAGGACTAGGCAAGGGAAGAGAGATATGATGTCTTAAAAGCATTGTTCAAGTGCGTCATCACAAAAGGAGATCCATTAGGTCCTCACATACACAAGATGATTAGGTATGAGGAGAACCTTACTCGATTGAGATTACCCCTGATCCAAGAGTTGGCTACTGACGTGGTACTACAATCATTTCCAGAATCCTATAGTCGGTTTGTGATGAACTACAACATGAACAACTTTGACAGGCCATTGACAAAGTTGTTGGGAATGTTGAGGATAGCTGAGACACAAATGAAGAAAGACAAACCCAAGTCTATGATGATGATCAACAATAAAAATGGAAAGTCTAAAGGCAAGGGAAATGACAAAGCAAAGAAAGGTTCTAATGCTAGCCAACAACCCAAGTTGTCTTCTACACTCAAAGCCAATAGAGGGGTGAACAAGGGAGGCAAATGTCATCATTGTTCTGAGCCAGGACTTTAGAAGAGAAATTACCCTCTCTACTTGGAGGAACTCAAGAAGAAATAGAAGGAAGGGATGGGAGTCTTCACCTCAGGTATTATGAAATAAACTTAAAATACTTCTTTATCTCAGGTATATGATACCGGGATATAGATCTGACATATATGATATGCAGGATATGAAAAGAAATGAAGGAATTTATGAAAGGATGAGGAAGGACACTCATCAATATTGGAGCAAGTGTTGCTGCCATAGATAGTAGTACCTTTAGTTTATTTCAGCCTACATGGTATGTAATAGAGTTAAGAACTGCTATTTCATTTTGCAAATAAATAGAAGCATTTTATTTCTACATCTTGTAATGACAAGGATGTCTATAAAAAAGTTTATATTTCAAGTTCAAAGATATGATCTTTTGATTCATTTATATTTTGATACTTGGTATGCATAAGATAAAAATAAAATAACTAAAAGTTATTTACAACTCAAAGAATAACTATAACATTATCATCTAAAGAAAATGAATAAGAAATTCATTTCTACATTCCAATTGATGGATAAACTAAACTCTTTTTGTTAGTGAACCATTAAGACACATGAATATCTTGTTTATTTGGCATGATGATAAGTCAATCTCACTAGAAATAGTGGGAGAGTGATTAATCTCCTAGGTATAATACATATTGATGTATATGCATACCTGTTGGAAAAAATGCTAATACTTCATTAAAAGTATTTAATGAAATACCAACATGGAAATGTTGAAGTGCTCATGAATACCATGAATGAAATACAAACTTGGTGAAAGTATTAATACATTGATATGATCAAGCTATGAGATACTTAAACGAAATGTTTGAGGGCCTATGAGAGAATATATGATAGTGTACCATAGAGAACTCATGATTGAGACATAATAATGTATGAATCTAAAGGAACCATACTCTAAAGAGTTATGGTATGATTATCAACAAATAATTAGTCTTTAGAATTCGTCTAAAAACATGCTTCACAATAAATAAATGTACCATCCAGTAGGTATAAAAGACACCATATGAGATATGGCATAGGAAATGTTCCAATATGTCTTTTAGTGAATAGAATTGAATGCTCATATAAGAAAACTAGTTTCTTAGAAAGAGATTCATTGACAAATTACATAATGTTAGTTGAATACTAATCAAAATCCAATAACAAAGTGTTTGTTATAAGGATAGCAGAATTCCAAAAGAATCAGTGGGAGAGAAGTAGAACTTGAAATGTCTGAGGTCAACATGATAACATTAAACCTAAAAGGGGGTACAAAAGGAGACTGTGAATCACAAATATTATGAAATCTCAATTTGCTTATGTACCAGATACACTTCATATATCTAGTAAGAAACACCTTGAGCTTAGTGGATTATGATATTCTACAAAACTCATAAAGGTGATAAATTGTTCATATGATGATGAGCCAATGATCTATCTAGATGATATTGAGGAACCATATTTTGAGATATGGATTGAAGCCATAAGATCCAAAATGACTTCCATGTGAACCAAATAAGGTATGACCTTAATGGTAGAACTTATAGGGATTAAACCCATAAGTACAATTGGGTCTTAAGAGTTAAGACTGATGTGGATGCGATTTGAAGAGCAGATTGGTTGTAATGAATTCAAGAGAGTTCAAAGTTGTTGAGCTTTATGAATTTATTAACCAATTGTTGTGGCTATAGGACATATTGTTCATGATTGCTATTGAAGCTTAAAGACTGTGAGATTTAGCACATGGATATTAAAACTGCATTCCCTAAAGGAATAACATGAGGCTGTGTATGTGATACAACCTCAGGGGTTTTATAATTCCAATAATGCAAATATAGTCTCTAAGTTACAAATATTAATCAATATGATTGATAAAAGACAAGCACCTCAGAATCAGAGTCTTTACTTTGATCATATAGTCAAAAGGTCTAACTAATATATCAAAATAAAGATGGAATCTATGATTATAAAGATTTAGTGGGAGTGTATTAATATTCCACATAAATGATGAGGAATAACATTCTAATATTGTGATATTAAAACTGACATAGAAATGTCTTCATTAAGGGTATAAAGATGAATGTCCTATACGATAGGAATATAGACATATAGAGATAGTTCTCAAAAATAAAAGGAGCATACATTGGCAGTCTATGGCGAAGGGGTATTTAACATACTGAATCTCAAGAATTATTTGCCATTTACCCATTTTAAAACTTTTCTTTTCCTTCATGTCCTTTTGGGCCTGTTTCCTAAATTTTCCTATCTTTTCTATCTTCTTTGCCTCAATGTTGAAATTGATCAATATTTGATGATGTGATTTATATTTACCCACATTCATGTCAATGAATGCGTTTTTGCACAAATATCTCAACTAATGTGTTAATTAGAGCCTAATAATGTAAAATGGCCAATTGTGAGAGATAAATAGTAGATTATGTTAAGTTAGAGTTTTTGTGGATTTTAGGAACAAGAAATGAGAAATAAAGTGTAATTGAGTTAATGAATGAGAGAATGACCATCTTTTATTTCTCTCTCCTCCAATGTGGAAAAATACATGAAAAGACAATAATGTGGTGAGATATGACTATTGACATTAATATATGGTTCTTATCTTGAATATTCACCAATATTTCATTAAAAGAGCCTTTTCATATTATTTCACCCTTTTAATGCATTAATATACACATTAATGGTCAATATAGTGGTTAAGGGACAAAACTTATGTTAAACAAAAATCTAACTATACAACAATGCTCTAGACATTTATATTAGCCTATGGTTTAAATTTGGAGTCATTTGGATCATGTTTGACCATCCAAATCGATTTTATAAGGTATGAGTATAGTGTGACTATGGTTTTAATTATGACTTCATTAATTCAATGCATAATGCTAAAGTATGTTCATTTCTCTCTGTCACATGGTCGGGTCCATGGTGGACGCACATCAGATGGCTCTAATTTAATCAACTATTGATTCGACGACTAGGAAGTCATCATCTTCCTCCAGCCATTTGTGGGTCAGAGAGCAGTCTCGACCTCTTGGCTCCTCGATCCCTTTCTCTCCCATTTCTTAACCATTTCCTATGATTTCTTTTCTGTTGGATTCATCTCCCTCTGATAGTTCATTTAAGTCTTAGCTCATCCACCATCATGGACTGTGGATGAAATTCCCAACTCGAGCTTTTTCTTCATCTCCACTAAGGAGTTGCAGAGGGATTCATAGCCCTCCTCTTGCATATATAAGGCCAATGAAGGAACCCTCGAACCACTAGCAAGATTCCTCCCTTTCCAATTAGTCCTCATCTAACCAGAAGGTCCCTGTCCTACTCCACCTTCTTCTCTGGTGACAGAGGCCGACCGCTCGCACGCCTGACCACCTCGGTCCAATTACCAGCATGGTAAGAACCTTCGACCTCTGTTCTTCACCTTCTTACTCTCTGTTTCCTCACAAAAGCCTCAAGCATTGTACCCTATAACCTCAGTTGGTGCCCTCACTAGAACCTAGTTTTTTCCTGCTTCGGTGCTCCTTTGCCCACGGCTAGACGTGCTTTCGACTCACCTTGATTTCACAATGGTAACCTGACCTTAGTTGTTATTTGGCATTGTGTTTCTGTGGTGGTTTTCCCAAAACTGTTATCTACTATTCTGTACCTGTGGTGAATACCTTCTCAAGCTCCTGACCACTGGAGCAGGCAAGAAGGAGGTCATTGCGACCACTGAGACTTGACGATTTGAATGGAAACTTTTATCATTTCAAAATCGGACATATCCACTTGGTTTGAGTCTTGCGAACTCAGATTCCCGCTGCTTCCTCACCATGGAAGCGAGAGGAAGAAGCCTGGTCATGTAATGACCAAGGCATCCTTGCCCTTTTAATTAGTCAATTAATATGGCATGGGCATTATCGGTATTTTGTCTTTTGTATGGTTTGCCCTGTCATGAGTTAATGGCTATGACTGAATGACTTTGGTGTCCTTGCAACTTTAATTAAATTAATTATCTCGCAAGAGTGTTTCAGTATTTTCACCCCCTCAATCAGTCTCCTTTGAACAGAGCCACACGAGTGTGGACCCATGACTGGGCCACACATTATTAGCCCAAGTCAGCATGGGTCCAGCCTCCGTGGCCTTCATATTCACAAGAAACTTTGTGCTTATGTGGCATTTATCTATGATCTGATTGGCTGATTTTGTTTAATTCATATTAAATTGATGCTTTGTCTAAAAAATTCAAATAAATAGTCATTGGAAAGAATTTTTTGATTAGAATCTTATTCTATGGTTTTGGAGTACTTATTCTCATTTGTATTTTGATTATTATAATGAACACCATTTTAATCATATAAATTTCCTAAATTGATAACTAATTCATTTTAACTCCAAATTGAGAAACTATATATGTTTTCCTAATCAGTAAAGTCCAAGTAATCAATTGGTCCAAGTTTTGAGTCCTAAGTTGAAGGTTTTCATATAAGGTCAAAATTAGGATTTCTTATACTTTATGCTTTATAAATTCTAATCCATGTTAAACTAACCAAAATAGTAACCTAGCTTTCTCTCTCTAGACACCCACTCTGATCCATCTCTTCCGGGGTTGGTCGTTCCCGTATGGAGGATGATCAGGGGGGGCGGGCTCCTCTGTCCCGACCTCCACCACTTCCGAACCACCCTCTTCTTCCCTTCCCTCACCCCATCCCTTCTACCTTGGGGTGATCCATAGGCAGATGTTACAGTGGGGCACACCTGGGCCAATGCACTGGCCAAACCGATGGTCGTCCATATAAGGTTCAAGCCCCTACTCATGCCCGAAGATGTGAGGAAACTAGAGTTCAAGGAAGGTGATGATCAGCCTTGGATGACCTTCTCAGAGCCGGTTGTTGAAGCTATGAAGGTGTACCACAGACACTCTGTCATCATCCAAGTCCTTGGAAGGAAGGCGGCTCTCAGCCAGTTTCATGGGTGGATGCTGAGGTCTTGGCGACCAAAGGGGGATCTTCAACTGTCCCAGCTGGTTGGAGGTCTCTTCCTGGTGAGGTTCAATACAGAGGCTGACCTTCTCATTGTGACTGAACAGGGACCCTGGTTTTTCAACCATAAATTGGTCCTAACCAGGCGATGGTCGTTGGAGGCAGATATCAGGTGAGCAACTCTTACATCTGCTCCGGTATGGATTACCCTTCCCAATGTTGAACAACATTGGACCAGGAGAGACATCTCCATAATTTTCTGTGGGGTTGGCGACCCCAAGGTCATCTACTTTCACAACCAGGGCTGTTTTGCGGGGGCTTCTCATGTCTGTGTTGAGGTGACCGCTGAGATAAACCCTCCACCGGTGGTGATGGTGGAAATGCCGAACAAAAGCAACTTGGAGGTGAAGATAATCTATGATGTGCTGCCGGAAAGGTGTGGGAAATGCAAGGTCTTCGGACATATGGAGGGACTGTGCCCTGGTGTGAGAACTACGTATCGTGAACCTCCCATTGTTACCGCTAGACCAAGAGTAGACATACCAGAGAAAGTAAGCAGCAGACAGAAACGGAGAGGAGGGAGCAGGAGTAGACCTCCGGTCCCCAAAAATCTGAGAAAGGAAAATCCCAATGAAAAGGAGGCCCTGGCCAAACAAGATGCAAAAGTTGTGGAGATTGTGTTTACCTCTACTAAAGATACAACCGTTTTAGAAGAGGTGAATGTTGAAATGCCAAAGACACCTGATGATATAACGGGAGCCAACAACTCTATTGAAGGGGCAACAATCAACAATAATGAGAACTCCTTTGTTGTTCTCGACCTGGTGGCGGACACTGAGCTGCATGAAGACACTGGAAGGAGCACTAGCCTGAGACACACGAGAAGCGACACAACCAAAGATAAAGAAAGGGCCACCCCCGACTCTGTTATAGGAGGTAGAGGGGGGAAAACCAGGAATATAAGATGACTGTCCTCACATGGAATGTGTGAGGTGCTTCACTGCCCAAAACACAGGGGAAGTTGAGAGGTATTCTAAAAGAGATGGAAGCTGAGATCATTTTCTTCTTTGAAACCAGAATCAAAAGAAGAACTGCCGAGAGAGTTAAAACGATTTTTCTTGAACAATGGAGTACATTGTCTAACCTGGAAGCCTACGAAGGAGGAAGAATCATTTTGGGATGGAATACTGGGAAATGGCAAGTTGAACCAATCCATATATCTGATCAAATGATGACAGATAGCTATTTCAACCAAGGAGGATTCACGTGTATCATTTCGGGGATATACAGAGAGAACCTGGATAGGGATAGAGACAAGCTCTGGGAAACCATGGTCAACACAGCTCAAGAGGAGATTCCTTGGCTGGTGTTGGGTGACTTTAACAGTACTAGAAGGAACAGAGAGAAGAATGGTGGCTTGAGGGTTCCTGATCGTATCTTGGATAGATTTAATAATGATGTAGCTGATGCCAACCTCTTTGAACTTAACAGAGTAGGCGGGCTGGTCTCCTGGTCTAATAAGCAAGATCATTAATATAGAATAGCAAGCCTTCTTGACAGAGGTATTGCTAATGAAGCCTGGCTCAATGCCTTCCCACACACAGTCATTAACATGGGAGCTCATCCCTTTAGTGACCATGCGTGGATGAGAGTTCACCTCATGAACCTGAAGATGATTCCTAGACCATTCCATTTTCTAAACTTCTGGTGCGATTGGGAGGGCTTCCCGGAGGAAGTGAGAAAGAGTTGGCATACTCCTATACACGGAAATCCACTTTATATCGTGTTGAAAAAGCTATAAATGACGAAAGCTAACCTGAAAGACTAGGGAAAGAAGAAGGTCAATATATCTAACCTGCTTATGAAAGCTAAAGACAAATACAATGCAGCTGCTGTAAACTTGAGAAATAACCCTCTTGTTAGAAAGGTGATTGACGAGGACAGACTGAAGGAGAAAAGGCTTTTGGAGTTGGAGAAAGCCCATGAGAACTACTTATGGTAGAGAAGTAGAATTAGATGGATTAATGATGGGGATAAGAATACACAGACATACCACTCAACTACTAGAAAGAAGGAAATGAGAGAAACCATCCATGAGCTCATTGATGAGAAGGGTCAGACCGTAAAAGTAGGGAGGAGATAGCCTTTAAAGCCATAAACTTCTTCAACAACCTATACATTAAAAACATAGTAGAGGAACACGAGTGGACATTCAATGTTGAGAGAAAAGTTACCACCAACATTAATGAAACTCTTTGCTTAGAACCTACTGATGAAGAGATACATAGAGCACTCAAATCCATCCACCCATCCAAAGCACCTGGACATGAAAACTTCAACAGCAGATTCTTCCAACACATGTGGCCCCTTGTCAAGGTGGATTTGTGCAAAGCTATTAGATGGTTTATTAAAGGTAGGAACATGGTTAGAGCGGTTAATCATTGTTTCATCAAGCTCATCCCAAAGAAAAATGATGCCTGTGAGCTCGCGGATTATAGCCCTATTGCCTGTTGTTCAGTTCTTTATAAAATAATATCTAAGCTTCTGGCTAGTAGGTTAAAGGTGGTTCTACCACTCATCATCTCTGAAGAGCAAAACGCTTTCATCCAAGGTAGAAAGATTGCAAACTGTTCTCTGTTGGCTGCTGAATTTCTGAATGACTTTAACATGGGAAAAGCTTCGTCGATAGCATGCATGAAGGTTGATATTAGTAAAGCGTATGAACATGTGCAATGGGGATACCTTTGGAGAATAGTGGAGGAAATGGGCTTTTCTAAGAAGTGGATAAACATTATGAGGCAATGTATTGAAACTATGTCCTTTTCTATCCTTATCAATGGAACTCCGTAAGGTTTATTCAAAGCATCCAATGTTTTGAGGTAGGGAGGCCCTCTATCTCCTCTTCTATTCACCATAGTGATGGAAGGTCTGATCAAGAAGGCTGAAGCTGAATGCCTTCTTAAACCGTTTAAAATCAAGGGTGTGAAAGTAAAGACACACATTATTTTTGCAGATGACGTCTTACTCTTTTCGGTGGGGCACACTAATCGACTAAGGGAGTATGTGAAAGTTCTTATTCAGTTTGGGAATAGCACTGAATTCTACATCAGTGCTATTAAATCACATGTCTTCCTATCCAAGTCGTGTGATTCTAGAAGGGGTAGACTCAAGAGAGCTGTCGGTATGAAAAGGGGAAAACTACCTACTAGATACCTCGGAATACCCATAACAGGGGGTAGAGGTACTGCTAAGGATTTCAACATGTGCAAAGACAAGTTCAGAGACAAAATTGATGGGTGGAGTGGACTGAATTGTTGGCTAAATGGACATCTATAAATCCCTTTGTTTTGAGTATGACAAACATTTCATTCTTATTAATCTAACGTGCTACTTGAGTGTGCAGGATGACAAAGCAACAAGGGAAAATCTACAAGCTTACATATTTATATTTCATGCAATGCAATCACTGTTGTAAAAACTTGTACAAAAATATAATGTACAAGTACTTAGAATTGCATGTAAATCAAGCGTTAGATTCTCCCTAGCTAAACACCACAGTTAGACAAGTCATCCCATTCAAATAGGATTACTTATGCACACTCACACACATAATTAGTGCCTAAATTGAAACCTTGAAACAGGATCAATCTCGGTCGACAAACTCCTCGACCGAGACACTCTCGGTCGACAATCTTCTCGACCGAGAAAGATCCAAAGTAGTCGTTAGACACAACAGACAAGTTAGTTGGCAGTTGAAGAAAGACGTTGCAAATCACTTGTCCCAGAGAGCCTGTCGGTCGACAAAAGTTCGACTGAGTAGGTGTCTCGGTCGACCATTTGTCGACCGAGATGGTCTCTGACAGCAACTGCAGAAATAATTAATTAGCCGTTGCTAAAGCAACAACTTTGTACCTAACGGCTAGTTAAGCACTTAGAAACCCCTAGAAGTTGTCTAGAATGTCCTTAAGCATCCTTAGGCCATTCCTATAAATAGGACAAGCCATAGGACACCTAAACTCACTTGTTTTACACTTGCTACACTTGAGAAACCTTTGAGTATACTTTGTGCAATCTGTTTGTGAGCAATTTGAGCATTGTGACAATTGGCCATTTCATTCCTTAGCTCATAATTCGTGTCCTATAGGCTAGTATCTCCTACCCACTGCAATCACAAGTTCACATACTTGGTTAGGAGATCTATACACTTGATCTAGGCAAATCAAGCCTTGGGCTACAAAGGATAAGTTGTAATTTCTGTTTTCTTTCTTGTTCCCTATTATTGTTTGTACTCTCCCTGCTACTCCTAGGTTGGAGGCTGCGGATTGGAGAGGGTAAAGATCTTCTTGGCGAAGAAGGAGACTTTGAGCTACTTCAGAAGGCTGGTGCAACGGGAGATTACTTCTAGAGAGGAAGGCTACTTCAAGGGGGAGCTTGGAGTTACTTCATAGAAGGCTATCTCAAAGTTGGTGCACCTACTTCAAGTGAAGGCTATTCAAAGGGTGTAAAGGAAAGCATTGTATTTTGTATAAATCCTCGAGAGGTAATAAAATAAATACTTTCAAATCCCGGTTGGGTAAGCAACCAGGTAGTGGACTGACAACTATAGTATTTGCTATAGTTGGAACCACTCTAAGCACCTGTCTCTTTCTTCCAATCTCAATTGTGGTTGTTTGAATTCAATAAATTGTTAAAATACTTAAAAAACTCTATTCACCCCCCCTCTAGTAGTTTTTCATGAATATCTCCTTGGCAGGGAGATTGGTGCTTGTCAGAACTGTGCTTCCAAGTTTGATCAGATACTGGTCCATGATGTGCGACATCCCTAACCCAACGATCATGAACCTCAGATCCATGATGGCCAGATTTGTTTGGGGTAGTAAATCCCATGTCATAGCTTGGAAGGTCATCACTCAACCTTTTTCAAAAGGAGGGCTGTATATTGTCGACCCTGAGATGTTCCTTAAAACTAATATTATCAAAAGAATCAATCGCTTCCTCATGAAGAAAGAAAATATTTGGACAAAATGGATGACAGAGAGGTATGGCAGGAACCTTATTCTTAACGAACAAAGCCACCGTTCCAGAGCTCGGAGGAGTATGTGCATAAGTTTTCAAGTTATCTAACAGTCGTATAGTGTTGATTTCCATGGCACCTGGTCTTGCTCCCACCAGACACCATGGATCAACATCAGCACAACACCGGACCTTGATTGGACTTCTACTGTTTGGTGTAAACACCACTGTCCCAAATGGAGTACATGTCTCTATAGGATGATCCTTGGGCGTCTACCTACAAAAGATAGATTAATTAGATGAGGAATGGATGTTAATCCTCTATGCCCACTCTGCAAAATACATGAGGAGTCAATAGATCATGTTTTCCTAAACTGCCCGTTTACTAAGAGGGTGTGGTCTATTGTGTGTCTCAAGAACGAAGGGAGAAACTTGAATAGCTACAGACTGAAAGACATCCTTCAATGGATTGTCATCAACCACAATCAAAATAGGAAGACAATGATATTCCCTAGTCTTTGACTGGCTGCATTCTGTTACTGCATCTGGCAGGAAAGAAACATTAGGGTACACACGAATATTGAAAAGAGTTATTTGGCATTGGTGGATTTGATAGGCTCCCACCTTCGTTGGCTTGTGACAGCCAACTTTAACATTTTCTGTAATCTCAGCTCTAATACGAGAACCTACTGGGGTCTGTAATATAACCCAGTAGCGTATTTTTGGTTTCCCTAGGGTCGGTTTCGACGCCCTGCTCTGTACAATATAGACCTGCTACACTTTCTTGTTTAGCAATACATTTACCTTATCAAAAAAAAAATCTAATCCATGTGAAACAATTTTAACTAGGATAAAGTGATCTTGGTCACCTCTAATTGGTGAAAATGATGATTATGAATCTATATTAAGGTATGTATGTGCAAACCTATTTATGTATGAGTGTTTACACTTAAAACTTCAGTTGGGTATTTTATAATCCAACCCTAAGATGCATATTCTTAGCATTGGAATCTTTCTATTGCCTTTCTTTGGCTCATTTAATTGAATTACTTCTCAGGTTTTGAATCCCAATGCTATAATGATATATTGTTTTTTTTCCACTCTACCAAAGAATTACCCAGCATGATGAATCATTGACCAAATAACAATGTAGTGTACATGAGTACAAACCACCCATAGTTGGGCATGTGTTATTTTTCCTAGGGGAATGTGACCACTCTCCCCACATTTAATATATATCGAGGCGTTTGGGAATGTGTTACTCTCCCTCACCTCTTGGTTGAGGTCTGGTAGGTGCCTCAACCCTTCATTTGTTTTTGTTGTCATAATATCATTCATGCACGCAAATTATTGTTGTTGATCATGGAAAAATTCTTATTTCTTATCTATATACTTGCCTCATACTTTTGACCCTCTTAGCATAGTAAATCTATATTATGTAATGTTTTGGTTTATAATTTTGTCCTTATTCCTTTATTTGACACATTCTTTTTCTCTCCTCTTGTTGGGTGATCCCAACCACCCAGGTTTAGAATCAGAGTGTGCATCAGGAGCATGGTGAACCAACCTAAGGCTAGGAGAAATGTTGACCTAAGTGTTGTACATTGACCTTATTTTGATTATGACAAAACCATTCCATTCATATGTATCTAATATATTTATCTAAGATTGATTTTAGGCATTAGGTATATTAAAAGGATCAAATCCATCAAGCCCTAGATTGCTCAAGTTCAAGTCAAAATCTATGCAAATGCACTTTTGTGGAAAAAACCTCAAATGTCATTAGAATATTTTGTAATCATTTGTATTGATGATATGGCTTGTAACAAAGCTGAGAAAAATCAGGACCCCAAAAGTCCAAGGTTTGATCACTCAAACATCATTTGGGAAATCCCCTCACAAGGGCTTAATCGGCTGAGTTGTAAACTCGACGGATCCACAAATGGATCCAGAAATGATGTTATCGGTCGAGTTACCAACTCGACCGATCGACCAGCTAACCAAAGTCAAACTGATGAGTCAGTTGGGTTTTCACAGGACAAACTCGACCAATGCTTCAAATGTTGGCTTTGTCGGCTAGTGGATCAGTCGAGTTACCCAAAGTGAAACTCGACCAATTGCACTGTACTGAAAATGCAGAAAAAGTGAATCAGACCGTTGGAGAGTTGGTGGGATAAAAAATAGAGCAGTTGGGACTTGAAAAATGGCTAATTTTCATTCTAAAGTGATCCCCCACTCAAAGGAACTCCCCAGCTATAAATAGGACCCCTTGGGCTTCGTTTCAAGGTTGCTCACACATGATATTGCTTGCAATACTTGTCCTTGCTATAGTTGAGAGTGTTCCAGCTGTTTGAGCCCCTTCCTCTCTCTTACTTGCAAAATTTCTTTTCCATATAGATTGAGATAGGAATAATGTATGAGAGCTACATCCTTGTATACATGTAAAGCTCTCCACCTCTACTTACCAATCCCCTTTCTTCAAGAATCCAAAGATTGTGAAGGCTTCTCCAAGTGAAGGAGGAGTTGCTGCTCTTCTTCAAGGTTGAAGAGAGTGTGAAGATCTTATCCGAGTGAAGGAGAAGGACAAGGCGGAAAATCCAAGGTGATTGGTGGGTAACTCCTCAAGGCCAAAGACTTGGTGCATCAAGGGTAGCTTCTTATGTAGGCGGCCATCTTGGGTGCATGAGTGGGTAAGCCCTTTTGAGGTAGAAGACCATCTCTTGGATAGGTAAGCCCTTGTGTAAGGTTGTTGTCTCCCTTGACAATAAAGGGAAGCTGGTTATCCTTGTGCCTAAAAAGGAAGGTCCTTTGTAAGTCTTATAAGATTGAATATAAGAGTGTAATGTCTTAGAAATCCTAGAGTTGACCTCTCTAGGTAGTGGATTGACTATCTTCTAGTTTACAGATTAGGAACCACTCTACATAGCTTGTTTCTTACATGTTTCAACTACTCTCATCCTTGGTATGTATATTTAGATAGAACTTCTAATCACAATTTGCTATTGCATTATCTTTTGTATAATTTGAAGGTCTAACTTATCTTGTGAGAATTCTTGAAGCTCTATTCACCCCGCCTTCTAGAGCCCTTATATCCAACAAGTGGTCTCAGAGCTAAGGTCTTCTCCGACACATCTCCCACGAGATGATTAGATGGGAGACCTCCATGGGTCACTCATCCTAGAGGGAAGCTTCTCCATGAGGCCTCCAGTCTTCGACGACACCAACTTTCTCTATTGGAAGAGAAGAATACAGTTCTTCATCCAAGGGACAAACTTTAACATGTGGAAAGTGGTGATCCTCCCCTACACCATGCCAACTGAAGAGATTGCTACTTGGGATGAAGATACACTCAAGAAGGCACAACTCAATGCCAAAGCAGTTAGCATCATCTATGCTGCCCTCACTCCTTCTGAGTTCAACCGAATCTCTTCTTGGGATACAACCCATGAGATTTGGAACAAGCTATGTGTCACTTATGAAGGCACAAAGCAAGTCAAGGAGTCTAAGATCTACATGCTGAATGGGCCGCTTTAAAACTTCAAGATGGGCAAGAGGGAGAAGGTGGCAGAGATGTACTCAAGGCTCAACACCATTGTAAATGGTCTAGTTGCCTTGGGACAACCGTTGAGCAAAGGTGAAATTAACTCCAAGATCCTTAGGTCTCTTCCTAAGAGATGGGAAGCCAAGGTGACTTCTATTGAAGAAGTGAGGAATCTTAGTGATCTAGCCACGAAGGAGCTCATTGGAAACCATCAAGTACATGAGCCAAGGCTAGATAAGCAAGAAGAAGATGACAAACAAGAAGAAAAAGATTAAAAAAAAGTCAAAGACAATGCCTTCAAAGCTCAAGTGGAGGAAATGATGATTCAACAACAACTTGTTTGCCAATCCTCCCCAAACTCCTCAAGTGAAGACAATTGCCCAAGTGATCATGAAGCAAACTACAACAAGGGCAAGCACTTCAAGGGAAAGCCCTCCTCATCATCCACTCCTAGGTGCTATGAATGTGGACAAAAGGGGAAATACAAAAATGAATGCCCAAAGGCTAAGAAGAGCCACCACAAGAGCAGTCACAAGAAGAGAGATGAGTACAAGAAGGAAGGTAAGTATAAGAGGAATGACAAGAATGATAAGAGTGACAAAAAGAACAAAAATGTAGCTCATGCCGCTCGGGAAGAATCATCTTCACACTCCTCTAGCTCCGATGAAGGTGAATTCCATCTTGCTCTCATGGCCTCAACAAGTGAAGACATATGTGAGGTAAGTGAGGCAAGCTTGCATGAGTTGTCAAAAGACACTCTTATTGAAATGCTTAATGTCACTCGATCTTCTTTTACTAAATGCAAATCTAAAATGAAGAGATTGGGTAAAATTATTGATGATCTATATGCTAGAATAGAATTGCTTGAGTTAAATGAAAAATCTTTTGATGATAAAGATGGTGAGTTGCAAGAGCTATATCTTGATCTTGAGCTCCAATACAATGGAGTTGAAGTTGAGAATGGTGTCTACCTTAAGAACATCACTGCTCTTAAGGAAGAGAACCAAAAATGCCTTGAGTTGAGTTACTTAAATATTAAAATATTGAACTTAAACTCATTGGGGATGCTCGTAGAGATGAGAAGGATGCTTTTTGTAAAGAAATCCAATTTCTTAAATATGAAAATGCTAGGATTCTTGTTCAAATTAATGATTTGTCTTCTAGACGTCTTTTTCCTAGTATTTATGTTTCTTCTATTGCTATTTAGAAGGATTCTTTCTTTACTTAATCCCTCTGTCTTGAGGCTGACTTATTGCATGCAAATCAATATATTGCTAAGCTTGCTTCTAACATCACCACTCTTATAAATGACAATTACCAACTTAGAGCCACTTTGCAAATCTTCCTTACTAGGAAGAAGTCCCTAAACAATCTCCTTGATCACTATACCAAACAAAATGGTACAAGTGGTCTTAGATATGAGGGATTGCAAAGGGCAAGGGAAAGGGTAAGAAAAAGAAGAGCAAGGATACTCCAATATTCCATGGAGAGACTTTCAACTCTAAAAACCCTATGGTATGTAGTCCCTTGTAAGAGAGATGACCATTACTCCAATTATTGTCCTTAAAAGGAGAAGGAACCCAACCCAAAAATTAATTGGGTTCCCAAGCAAACTCCGGGTCCCAACGTTTGAAGTAGGCACTGATGGTCTTCCTTTTGTGTAGGTTAAAGGTAAATGGATTGTTGATAGTGGCTGCTCCAAGCATATGACGGGAGAACTTAGCCTCTTCAAGTAATTCACAAAGAAGAAAGGAGGGTCGGTGACTTTTGGGGACAATAAGAAAGGTAAGGTGATAGGTGAGGGTGATGTGGGTAATTCACTATGCATAAAGAATGTACTTCTTGTGGATGAACTACATCACAATTTAATTAGTGTTAGTCAACTTTGTGATAATGGTTACCTTGCGTTATTTACTTCCATATAATGCTTGCTTCTAGATTCCCTCTCCTACAATGTTATATATAAGGGAACTAGGAATGGTAATCTTTATATCATAGTGTTTGACTCTATTATGCCTATTGTTGGTAGATTCCTAGTAGACAATTCGAACGATGTATTTCTTTGGCACCGTAGGCTTAGTCATGTAAACATGCATCAAATGAAGAAGTTGAACAAAAAGGATTTAGTGAAGGGACTTCCTAAATTGGATTTTGAAAAAGATGAGGAATTCCAACCTTATATCCAAGGAAAGAAAACCAAGTCTTCCTTCAAATCCAAAGGAGTCCTTGGCTCTAAAAGAGCTCTTGAGCTTCTTCATATTGATCTTTTTGGACCAATGCGTACGGAATCACTTCGTGGTAGCAAGTATTGCTTGGTTATTGTCGATTATTTTTCTCGCTTTACTTGGACATTATTTCTTATTTCAAAAAGTGATACCTTGAATGTTTTCTCAGCTTTTTGTAAATGAGTTGAAAATGAAGCTTATTGCTGAATTGTTTCTATCTGTAGTGATCATGAGGGAGAGTTTGAAAATGCTTTGTTTGAAGAGTTTTGTGAAAAATTCGATTATGCACATAAATTTTCTTCACCTCAAACACCTCAATAAAATGGGGTTTTAGAGAGGAAGAATAGTATCTACAAGAGATGGCTAGGACCATGCTTCTAGAGTACAACACTCCAAAATTTTTTTGGGCCAAGGTCGTTAGTACTTCATGTTTTGTGCAAAACTGGGTTTTCACTCATCCTTTCCTTAAGAAACCCCCCTATGAGCTATGGCATGGTAGAAAGCCATCCATTGAGTTTTTCTATGTTTTAGGATGTCCTTGTTTTGTTTTGAACACAAAGGATTCTCTTGACAAGTTTGATCTGAAATATTATAAGGCTTTCGTTCTTGGCTATAGCATCACTAGATAGGCATGTAGAGTATATAATATTCATATGTGAAAAGTAGAAGAATCTTTTAATGTTAGATTTGTTGAAACTAACCCCTCTATTTCAAAGAATGTTGTTCCTAATGATGATGTTGCAGATGATATGATTCCTATCTTAAAAGAACTCAACATTAGTGACAAGGGAAAAGAGGTGGTAGTTAATGAAGAGGAGATAGATGAAGAAAAGAAGAATCCCGCTTCTCACTTTGCAAAGAATCATCCTAAAGAGCTCATTCTAGGTAATCCTTTTAAAAGAGTGAAGACACAAACTGCACTAAACAAAGAAAATGTAGAAAGTGCCTTCATCTCACAACTTGAGCCAAAAGACATTAAAGAAGCTATCAAGGATGATGATCAGATCCAAGGCATGCAAGAAGAGCTGGATCAGTTAAAAAGAAACAAAGTGTGGACACTTGTGCCAAGACCAAGTGATAGAAAGATTATTGGCACAAAGTGGGTCTACCACAACAAGTTAGATGAAAGTGGAAAAGTGGTAAGAAACAAAGCAAGGTTGGTAGCTCAAGGTTACAATCAACATGAAGGTATTGATTTTGATGAAACTTATGCTCCTATTTCTAGACTTGAATCTATTAGGGTGCTACTTGTTTTGGTAGTCATAAAATTTTTCTACTTTATCAAATGGATGTTAAAAGTGCGTTTTCGAATGGTACAATTGAGGAGGAAGTTTTTGTAGCACAATCCCCAGGATTTGAACATGATGTATTGCCTAACCATGTTTATCTCTTACAAAAGGCTATTTATGGTCTCAAATAAGCACCTCGAGCTTGGTAAGAGAAACTAAAGAACTTTTTGTTAGATCATGTCTATATCATGGGAAAAGTAGATTCTACCCTATTCTTAAAACAAAACAATTTTCTTATTATCCAAGTTTATATTGATGATATTATTTTTGGTGGAACTAATCTTGATCTTTGCAAGGAGTTTAGTGATCTTATGCAGAGTGAATTCGAGATGAGTATGATGGGGGAGCTCACTTTCTTCCTAGGATTTCAAATCAAGCAAACCAAGAAAGGAAACTTCATCAACCAAGAAAAGTACACAAGTGAGCTACTCAAGTGCTTTGGGATGGAGAACACCAAGCCGATGGACACCCCCATGAAAAATGCTACAAAGCTTGATAGGGATGAAGAAGGAGAAAAGGTAGATGAGAATCTCTATAGAGGTATGATTGGAAGTTTACTTTACTTAACTGCTTCGAGACCTGATATCATGTTTAGTGTTGGTTTGTGTGCTAGATTTCAATCAAGCCCTCGCAAATCCCATCTTATAGTTGTTAAGAGGATTTTGAGATACTTAGCCAAAACTCAAAAATTTGGTCTATGGTATCCTAAGTCAAAGGACTTTACTCTTACATCTTATAGTGATGCGGATTATGCGGGTTGCTTGGTTGAAAGAAAGTGCACAAGTGACACTTGCTTTCTCCTAGGACCGTGCTTAGTTTCTTGGTTCTGTAAGAAATAAAGCACAGTGGCTCTATCAACCACCAATGCTGAATACATTGTAGATGGTAGTTGTTGTGCCCAAGTCTTATGGATGAAGCAAACACTCCAAGAATTTAATGTGTTTTGTGATGCTTCTCCTATCTTTTGTGATAATACTAGTGCAATTAACTTGTCTTATAATCCTGTATTGCATAGTACAGCTAAACATATAGAGGTTTGCCATCACTTTCTCCGTGACTACATTGTCAAGAAGGATATCTATATCACACATGTGGATAATTGCTCTTGATGATGTTTGCCATCACAGTTGGCAGACATTTTCACCAAACCTCTAGCTAGGGAGCAATTTATTTTATTAGAACTAAATTACTTATAATTGCTCTTGATGATGTTGGCATGTCTCTTAGATAGTTGTTATCTTGCCTATATGTTTGTTGCTCTTATCAGGATCTTTTTGTGCTTAAATGTGATTTATTTCTCTAGTTCTATGCTTTATTTTGCTTGTTTTTGGGTATTTTTTGAAAATGCTTATTTTATCGCAAAATAGTACCCAAGGATGTGTTATATGTGCTTAAGTATGTCTAAAATTCATAATGGACTAGAAAAATAACTTTTATTAGCACTCGTTTGGCTAGAAATTCTAAATTTCTAACAACACCTGAATTGACCGAGTTTACAACTCGACCGATCCATGGCCGAGGGCATAGGTAACAGGACTATCGGCCGAGTTTCCAACATGACAGATTGTCAGGAAGGAACAAAATATAAATGGGTTCGGCTGACTAATCTCCCTCTCAACTAGAGAAAAGTCAACAGAAACCCCTCTGCAACCCTCATGTGCTCTCAACCCTATCCTGACCTTCCCTAACCTAGCCCTATCCAATAGTCGATCGACCTCCCAAGCTTCTTCTTTCTTAGCCCTAGGCGGTTAGGAACCAATGATCATCATTTTTCCAACCTCACTAGCCCTTTCTCTCAATTTCCATGGCCCATAGGCATAAGAGAGCTGCTACTGGTGAGGTCCCCCCTTCCTCATCCAACCCTTGTTTGATTTCCTATGATGGCACTAAGATTGTGTTAAATGAGGCCCTTTCTAGGTATAGAGATCTCCTCCTAGGGAATCTCTTTCCTTTTCACGCCTTGTTTGAGCCCGCTTTCAACAAAACTAGAGTCATTGCTGGGATTTCAGACTTGTTTTATGATCATCACCTAGGTGCCTTGTGCATAGAGCATCGTTGCTTTCAAAATTCCCTTGTTAGCAATAAGACTGTCCACAAGTTTTATGCCAATCTCACATGGAACTACGACACACTAGTACCCCTTCCCAATACCAAGGTTCCTCTCTCATCTATGATTTCCGGTTATCACTTTTCCATCTCTGAAAGTACTTTGAATTCTTTTTTCAATGGTACCGAGGTGACCGACACTTGGAAAGGAGAATAACCTTGGTATTTTGACATGCTTCACCCAGAGTCGCTTTACAAGCACTATGAAATCGATCTTTCTGATGTTCATAAGTTCTTGCAAAAGCCTCAAGCACCCTATAAGAAGAAGTCCACCATCCCATCCTCTTCCCTAGATCTCAAGAACAAACTTATTGTCCTTGTTGTTAACTACAATGTTCATCCCAAGAACAACCAAACTAAAATTGCAGAAAACACAACGGTGGTCATGTATTGTCTCTTGAAGAACGTTGGAATCAAATGGTCCTGATATATCCTTCATCACATGACCTGTTTTGACTCCAGGAAGAACACATGAGGCACCCACCCTCCGTACCCGGCCTTGATTTGTGGGTTCTTTTCGATTTCCACTGGCAAACACCTGTCCCATGACCT
Source organism: Alisma plantago-aquatica (assembly GCA_963693085.1). Lineage (NCBI taxonomy): Eukaryota > Viridiplantae > Streptophyta > Magnoliopsida > Alismatales > Alismataceae > Alisma > Alisma plantago-aquatica. Next base: position 1,483,153,594 of record OY856411.1, on the reverse strand, counting down.
TCACTACAAAACCTCTAGAAAGGGTGTTTGCATCAATGAAACCATGATAAAAAAGTCTTTTAAAGCCTCTACATATACCCCTGGAGCCTCTTCCTCCACCCAAGCCCCTCCCCCACCCCCGCCTTCCTGCCCCAGCCGTGCCTCATTCAATGTGTCAAATGAAACCCTCATGGGATACATGATGCATCAACATGCATATTACCTCCAGGTTTTGGAGCACCTGCATCAAGATCTGTATTCTATCATGTCTACCATGAACCTCTCCTATGCACACCCCTACCCATCCTACCAGCCTTATCTCGGTGGTGACTATACTTCCTATGCATATGATCACTTCTACCCAGCTCCACCACCCAGTTCTTCTGTTGCCCATACCTCTGCTGGTGGACCTGCCCCTTCTCATCCTCTAGCTCTGACAGCTAGTCCCCTAGCTTCTCTGCTGGTCAGTCTTGGCACTTCTGCTCCCACTTTCATGTAGGCCCATGATCTCTTTGGCCTTGGCATGTCATGGGAAGAGCAAAGTGCTCGTTGGCCTGGTCATGGCACCGGTCCTCCTACTAATGAGGAGATGCCAGATCAGGATGTTGAGGATGATGACGACGATGGTGAGGCAACCGAGTATGATGACGATGCTTCTAATGCCAATTCTGATGATGGTTTTGTTGGAGCTTCTAGAGATGATGCTGCTAAAGTCCTCCCCACTCCCACAGATAGCGATGAGGACTACGAGCCTGAGCATGAGGAAGCTACTGCTTATGAAGACCATGTTGACATTTATGACCTAGATGTTTAGATGTTTTTAGTTTCTAGTCACTTGTTTCTGATTAGATGGTTGTCTTTCTTGATCATTTGTACTAAGACATCTAAGCACATTGTTTTGAGCTGTACTATTTCTTCATCATGTTTTGCTTCCTTATCGATGGCTTGTAGTTGAGACATGTTTCCGTGTTGTAATCTTAATCTTTTATACTATTAACTCTTTGGTTATACATATCTTATGAGTTGGTGGTATGTTATTCTTTTTTTGATTATGACATTGGATTGCATGTTTCTTTCCTCGTCTCTGTTTGATGTGTAGATTATGTTTTTTAAATGCTATATCTTTTTGACGACAAGACTTACAGTTTCTAGCTCTTTCTACCTCCCTGCCTTTTTGAGATGACAAAGGGGGAGAAATGGCATCAACCATATTGGTTTATCACATGTATGATCCTTTTCTAGTCAATCATATCATATCTTGTGACTTGTTTTAGGACCATATAGTATGTATATGTGCTATGGCTGTTTTGTAGAAAAGCTAACCATGCAGGCAAAGGTATGCATGAATTGAGGGGGAGCAAATGTAAGTGCTAAATGTTTTGCTCTGATGCATATTCCCTACAATTCACAAGGCAAAGGTATACAATTTCATATCCTTTTCAATATGTTGAGGAATGGTTTGTCAATATCAAAAAGGAGGAGAATGTTGACCTAAGTGTTGTACATTGACTTTATTTTGATTATGACATAACCATTCCATTCATATGTATCTAATATGTTTATCTAAGATTGATTTCAGGCGTTAGGTACATGAAAAGGATCAAATCCATCAAGACCTAGATTGCTCAAGTTCAAGTCAAAAGCTATGCAAATGCAGTTTTATGAAAAACACCTCAAATTTCATTAGAATATTTTTGTAATCATTTGTATTGATGATACGACTTGTAATAAGCTGAGAAAAAATTAGGGCCCCAAAAATACAAGGTTTGATCACTCAAACATCATTTGGGAAATCCCCTCACAGAGACTTAATCGACTGAGTTGTAAACTCAACCGATCCACAAATGGATCCCATAAATGATTTTATCGGTCAAGTTACCAAGTCGACCGATCGACCAGCTGACCAAAGTAAAACTGATGAGTCAGTCGAGCTTTCCCTAGACAAACTTGACCGATGCTTCAAGCATTGGCTTTATCGACTAGTGGATCAGTCGAGTTACCTAAGGTGAAACTCGAACGAATGCACTGTACGAAAAACACAGAAAAAGTGAATCTGACCGTTGGAGAGTTGATTCGATCGAAAATAGAGCTGTTGGGACTTGAAAAATGGCTAGTTTTCATTCAAAAGTGATCCCCTACTCAAAGAAACACCCCTAGCTATAAATAGGACCCCTTGGGCTTCATTCCACGGTTGCTCACACATGCTATTGCTTGCAATACTTGTCCTTGCTATAGTTGAGAGTGTTCTAGCTTCTTGAGCCCCTTTTCTCTCTTACTTGCAAAAAATTTCGTCCATATAAAGTGAGATAGGAATAATGTATGAGAGATACTTCCTTGTGTGCATGTAAAGCTATCCACCTCTACTTCCCAATCCCCTTTCTTCAAGAATCCAAATATTGTGAAGGCTTCTCCAAGTGAAGAAGGAGTTGCTGCTCTTCTTCAAGGTTGGTGTGAAGATCTTCTTTGAGTGAAGGAGAAGGACAAGGCGTAAGATCCAAGGTGATTGGTAGGTAATTCCTCAAGGCCAAAGACTTGGTCCATCAAGGGGAGCTTCTTGTGTAGGCGGATAGCTTGGATGCATGAGTGGGTAATTCCTTTTGAGGTAGAAGACCATCTCTTGGATAGATAAGCCCTTGTGTAAGGTTGTTGTCTCCCTTGACCTGAAAAGGAAGTTGGTTATCCTTGTGCCTAAAAGGAAGGTCCTTTGTAAGTCTTATAAGATTGAATATAAGAGTGCAATGTCTTAGAAATCCAAGAGTTGACCTCTCTAGGTAGTGGATTGACTATCTTCTAGTTTGAAGATTAGAAACCACTCTACATAGCTTGATTCTTGCATGTTTCAATTACTCTCATCCTTGCTATATATGTTTAGATAGAACTTCAAATCACAATTTGCTATTGCATTATCTTTGATATAATTTGAAGGTCTAACTTATCTTGTGAGAATTTTGAAGCTCTATTCACTCCCCCTTCTAGAGGCCTTAGATCTAACAAGAAAGTGTTCATCCTTCCATCATGGACTTATATATTAAGGTGTTCTGTTGGAGACATTTTGATGTAGTTTTAGTCTTCCTCTACCTTAGATCCTTTGCTTGTATACAACATGTACACCCTTATTGGGAAAATTTTGATGACTCTTTATATAAGTTTATATAGTCAAAGTTTTAGCTTTTGCTACTATTCATTGGTGTTTTGTTTACCATATTCAGTAGAGAGGTGGTTTTTGTCTCTTTAAAGGGTCAGTATGAAAGATTCAGTGAGAGGAAACTTGTACATGTTACATGGAGTTAATCTCTCAAGTGCCTAGTGTCCCAAATTCTTATGAAGAATAGGAACACATAGATAGATGCCATATGCATTCAGAATTGGATATATCATGTATGAACTCATCCCATTATCTTGTATGTATCAGACATGACAAGAATATATATGTATTCATCATCTTGTATGTATTAGACATGAAAAAATGATATGTGCATACTCATCCAGTTATCTTGTATGTATTGGACATGACGAATGGATGCCTGTCTACTTCCAGTGAGAGTAAATGGAATACCATATAGAAAAATTTTAAGCATTTGAATGTACTAAAAGGATTAGTTCCTTGGCTATGGTAATAAAAGGAAGAGTTGAGTGTAAATGAGTTACATTGGTGCAAGCTTCCAAAATGACAGAGATTGATTGCAAAGAGCAAAGTAAAAAAGTTATACCAAAATTGGAAAATTGTTGTTAAATGGAAATGTTTTGAGTAAAATTTAAAAGCTATTTAATTCTAAAAGGAAGTTGAGTATCCTAGTGTTATGAACACTAGATGATATTGTATGAATCTATAAGTTCATACAGATGAACTTGCAGACGATCCATCCATTTTATGACTAAGTAGAAATACCAAAGTCAAACAATGGAGCTAATTGTTAGGCAAAGAATGACATATATCATACTACGAAACTCCATCCCATATGAAATGTAGTACATGCAATATACCGACTAAAGAAAAATGTTGCTAACTCACTGGATTAGCCCTTACACAATAGAAACATGATGGACATGTTTAGTGATCACTAAGAATATGATTCAGAGGTGATTGGATCTAAGTGCAAGTGGGAGTCTATTGGTATGTATGCCCTGAGAGCCAATCATATGATGATTGGATTGGCATATATTGTAATTGATTTGATAAATAACAAAGGAAAGCTTCCAATTTATTCTGGTTCAATCCATTATGAGATAATGATGAAGCAGAATGAATGTCTAAAGAATACCAATACTTAATGATGTATGTCTTCAGGTTGAGGACTTGAACAATGAGATCATATGGATGCTAAGAGTATGTGCATTCTTGTTATGTCCCTGGTTAGATGTCATTATGGAAGGTTGATAGGCAATAATGACACATCAAGACTAGAGTGTGTGTTCGTTGATGGCAGTGTTTCATTAGTCATGATATATGATATGAAACCAAGCACATACATACATGTTAGAGAATAGTGTATAAGATAGACCCACCTTGAGAGTGAATATGGAACCTTGACATGGTAGTCAGAATCATCTCTCAAAGTTATGGTGGTATTTGTAATTCTTAGACCTGAAGTCACTGCACTCGTCACATGTTGTTGGGTACACTTTGACATCATCAAACATAGTCTTGAAACATGGGTTGTTATAAAGGTGATGATTGGATGACTTTGACACATGAGGATAGACTGTGAGTGATATAGATGGGATTTGTCCCTCCTAAGGGAGTTTGATGTCTAGGCCACTTGGTAAGTGAGACTGAGAAATGCATGTGCATGCACATGTGAATCAATATATGATATTGAGTTCACATATATCTCATACAATCTGCTCTAGTTCAAGAAACATGAATGAACGCTAAGAGGATGACAACTCCATGCCAATAGTTCATTCAGGATGTTAGTGACAAAGGAATTTTACATTCACTGTAACACCAATGACATATTGTAGGTTGAAATTTGTTATCCAACTTTCCATTCACTTAGGTAGAATTGATGTGCGACTAGGCATCACTCTCTACTTGTGAAGTCATAAGCTAGTTATGGACATTCACTGCCAACATGACATAGGACCTATAGGGTCACACACATATGATTAACCTAAAAGATGAGTTTATCCATGAATGATGATTAGATTGATTGCTAAAGGGTTTAGGTACTCAATTAACCATTCAATCAATTGACTTGACTCAAGATCATCAAGTTCAAGTGTTGAACCAACTTATTAGAGTGTCAGATTCATTGAGGATTGAATTGACTGAGTTCTGCACAACCAGGAGCACCAACCGATCGGCTCACTGGGTGAACTGACCGACTCATGGCCAGTGAGATGATTGGTTCACTTAGTGAACTGACCAGATCAAGTGGACTAAATGAGGAGTTGGTGACTTTCCCAATTTGTGAGAAAAGTTGCTCGTTTCACTTGTTCAATTTGATTGTAACAAGGATTAAACTTTGCATTAACTGGAAACTAATTTGGAAATTCTATTGCAGCTAGGATTGGCTTGTGAACCACCAAGCTCTCTTAGTCAATCGACCGGTTCACTTGCCACAGTACAAATAATTCATGGAAAATTCAGACTCTTCTACTCCCAATCAGATTGGGGACCCTAACCCTACCCTATACTATAAATAGAGGGGTACTAGGGGCTTCTCAAAAAACATAACTTGATCTTATGAGAATTAGTTTCTCTTACAGTTGTTATCTTCTCTGGTTCTGATAACCGAGAGAGACCGGGAAAGTTCCACCCAACTAGGGAGGAACAACAAGGGAAACACAATTGCAGAATAATAAGTGGTTGTGGGAGATCAAGTTGGTGACTAGTACGAAAACAAAAGGGGACAACTCCTTCTAGTTCTTTATTCCAGAATGAATAAAGTTCTTGGGGGGTCTGTGTGGACTATCTATAGAGGTGGGAGGTTTCTTCCGCTCAGAAGGATGACTGTCCATCACAGTCCGGGTCAAGAACAAGAGCTGCACAAATGCCATCGAAGACTAGGTCATTGAAGACTGCACTAGCTTTGAGGTATTGTCAATGAGAAAGTCTCAGGACCTGGTGTATGTCGCTAAAATCATACTTCCCATTACATAGTTATTGATGCGATCTTCCAGTTATGGGTTTATGGTCAATAAAATTTTTGTTCTTGTTTCCTGCTCTGAGGCCATAAAACCCAACAAGAAATGCATGATGACTATGGTAATGAACTCTCCTAAGGAGGCCATTTCAAGCCACAAAAGATGTGATCCTAGAGATGGGTAGAGGAATAATGACACTAGTCATCCATGATGACCATTTTGAAATTAAGCTCCAGAGTGTCAACAAAAAGTTATTGAGAAGGCACATTTCACATGTTATAGTATTTGAGGAGTGATATATCCCTATTCTTGGGAAAGCCTTTTCTAGATATGGCTCATGTTATTACCAAAGTAGAAAAGGGCACACCATCAGTGGACACTATGGAGCATACTAAGCATGTCTCTTTAATCAATGCAGTAAAATTTTCTGACGACTCAGAAGAGGAAGTGAAACCGAAAGTAGTTGTACAAGTAGCATCTTTAGTTCTCAAACATTCATATCCACAATTTCACTTTGATGCAAGCATCATGAATCTGGTGGATGATTGTACCAGCTACCATTTACTTGAGGAATGTTCTCTTTTTCTAAGGGAATTACTGTCTTTGTACTCTAGGCATTATGAAGAGTTGGGGCCATCTCCACCACATTTGGACTCATCATTGCAGTGTCAACCTGAGGTTGAACTGAAGCATCTTCCACTACACTTGAAGTATACCATCTTGGTTGTTGGCAAACAACTCCATGTCAGCATCTCACATTCAATAAGCATTCATGAGAAGGGACAATTGCTAATTGCATTTTAGAACCACCGCACAACATTCAGGTGGTCTATTGCAGACATCAAAGGGGTCTCTCCTAGCTTTTATCAACACAAAATCAGAATTGAAGGAGCCAAGACGATAGCACGACCTCAGTAGCGTCTCAAAACTATCATGATTGAGGTAGTAATAAGAGAAGTAGTGTAACTTCTTTCAACATATATAACTTATGCTATTTATGACTCTAAGTGTGTTAGACCAACCCTAGTTGTGCCAAAGAAAGGAGGGATCACAACCACTATAAATTCAACACATTAATCAATTTCAACTAGGATAGTGACTGGGTGGCATGTTTGTATTGATTATCGCTGATTAAATGCTACCACATAAAAAGACCACTTTCCACTTCCCTTTATTGATCAAATTCTTGAAAGGCTCGTTGACCGTTCTCAATTTTTTCTGGTCAGGTATTCTGGGTATAACCAGTTTTCTATCAAACTACAGGACCAAGAGAAGTCTACCTTCACTTGCCCCTATGATACTTTTACTCATTGTCAGATTCCCTTTGGCATGTTAAACACACAAACAACATTTTAGAGATGTATGCTCCCTATTTTTTCTAATAGGATAGAGAGATGTCTTGAGATTTTCATGGATGACTTTTTAGTTTATGGATAGTCATTTGAAGATTGCCTTACCAGTCTTGATAAAGCTTTGCAAAGATGTGAGGACAATCGCCTGTCTTTAAATTGGATAAAA